>VZTX01005853.1:458729-483825 GCA_013400915.1 Pardalotus punctatus
TGAGCTGAGAAATGGTGTCTTAAGAGGGAGAGGGGTGAGCAGAGAAACAGTGTTTGTAGCAGAAGAATTGTGGTGATGGACTGACTAGGGAAAAGCCCCATACCCTGCCCCCCACCTGGAGCTGTTGGTTGTGTGAAGGAGGGAGGGGGTGAGCTGAGGAACAGTGTCTTAAGAGGGAAGGGGGGTGAGTGAAGAAATGGTGTCTTAAGAGCTTATTTTTACCTCTCATTTATCCTCTGACTCTGTTAGGTTAATAAATCACTTTGCAACTTAAGTTTCTCACCTGTTTGCTCATGTTCTCATGCGTCCCCTCCCCACCAGGGCCTCATCTCAACTCATGAGTCCAGTGTGTTTGTGTTAGTTTGAGTCCTCTCCTCTGCACAGCTGCAGCAGGAGAGAGCATAGGGAGCAGATGTCGTAGGTCCCTGGCATTTGGCCAGGGTCAAACCTCGACATAGTGTCACTACATGAAAAAGTGCAATATACTCGGCATGATCCCTGTGGGTCCCTTCCAACTAAGGATATTCTATAAATCTGTGATTCCAACTTGTGAGGTATCTTCAGTTAATTTAACTTGCAAAACTGCCAACTGCAGTTAGGTCCATCACAAAATTAATTCTCAAGTCAATAATGAACCATAGATAAAATTACACATTCATCAGTATGAAAGTTAACCTACTTGACATTTATACTCCTTAAACAGATAGCTGGCATGTGTCTTTTCTATGAATATTGACAAGTCAGAGGGAAAGCACTGTTACAAGATTTTATGGTTAATGCTATGACAGATGATTTTGACTGAAAAATCAAGTCGCAGACATGAGACCTTTGTTCTTCTACTACTTTCTACCACACCCTGTGACATGCCACATCTTTCTGCCTCAGTGTCCCCAAAAGGGAAATATCTACTCATCTCACTAAGTGCTGTGAAACTGAATCAATTTATAAGCCTCATATAGTCTCGAGAGTATCAATATAAGCAGAAGACATTCAGCACCTCGCTATATGTGCTAGTGCCTTGCATGATCACATCTGTACAGCTCTTTGAAGATCAAATGCATAGTGACCAAATGGAATCTATTTGAAGGCAAAGTTTACCTTTAAAACTTAGAAGGGAAGTGTTACATATACTCACTAATATTAGTCAAATTATTATGTATGTCACTGGTTTACAGAATAGCAATCAGAGTGAGATCTCCAGATTTTCAAATAATACTAAAATTAGAGTTAGATTGAATAATGAAGAGCAATACGATCAGATTTCAAAGGATTTGGACCATTTTGTTAATAAGGGCAACAGATGGCAAATGCAGTTGAGTGTAGAAAAACATAAAATAAGTGGCCTTAAAATATGTGTTAAGAGGAACAATCACATAAGAAAAAGCACTATTTTTGGGGGGCAGAAATTAAACTAGAGAAAGAGGGAAAGAGGTTATGACAACAGTTGTGGTTTTGCCCCACCCAGGAACTAAGTACAATGCAGGTGCTTGCTCTTCACTCCACACCCCACCGGCCCTGGCAGGAGAGGAAATGGTGCTGGAACAAGTCCAAAGAAAGGCAAGGAAGCTGGTCAAGAGAATAAATCACATGAGGAAGAGCTGAAGGATCTGGGGGTATTTAGCCTAGAGAAAAGAAGGCTTACGGGGGGACCTTATTGCCCTCTACAACTACATGAAAGGAAGTTGTAGCAAAATGGGGTCAGGCTCTTCTCCTGGGTGACAAGAGACAGGGAAAGAGGAGATGGCCAAAAGTTCCACCACTGGAGGTCTAGATTGGGAAAAATTTCTTCTGTGAAAGGCGGTAAGGCATTGGAATAGGCTGCCCAGGGAAGCGGTGGAAACACCATCCCTGGAAATGTTCATAAAATGCATAGATGTGGCACCTGGGGACCTTGTTTAGTCGATTAAGATGCCAGTGATTGTTAGATTAAGAATTGGATTTGGTGATCTGAGAGGTCTTTTCCAATCTTAACAATGATTCTAAAATGGGTGAGTTTAGATCAGATACGAGGAATTTTTTTAAAATGAGGGTGGTAAAACATTGGAACAAGTTGCTGAAAGAGGTGCTGGATTGCCCCATCCCTCAAAACATCTAAAGTTAGGTTGGTTAGGGCTCTGAACAACCTGATAGTGTTGAAAATGTCCCTGGTCATCGCAGGAGTATTGGACTAGGTGATCTTTACAGGTCACTTCAAACCCAAACTATTCTATAAGTAATAATAATAGTAATGAAAAAACCCCCCAATGCACAACGAAATACCCCATACCCCAAAAAACCCCAAAAACTGAGGGGGAAAAACCCCACAAGTGATGAATGATACAATTCTCATTACCTGCTAACCAAAACCCAGTTCATCCCCAGCAGCAATTGGACCCTGTCAGCAAGCTCCTCCTGGATTATGGGCATGACATGTAACAGTATGGAATACCCTTTTGGTCAGTTTGGGTCAGATGTCCTGGCCATGCAACTCCCTCCCCCTCCACTTCCTCATTGGTACAACATGGGAAACTGAAAAGTCCTTGCCTTAGGATAAGCACTACTCAGCAACAACCAAACATCAGCTTGTCATGAGCATTATTCTCATACTGAATCCAAAACACAGCACTGCTTCAGCTACCAAGAAGAAATTAATTTTATCCCAGCCAAAACCAAGACATCAATATATTAGCTATTTTTAAAAAAAGTTAGAAGGAATTAGTAAAAGGAATTTCTTAGAAACTACAAGGTATAATGCACATGAACCATTTTTTACAATCAAGTGATCCAGTCAGGAAATTATTTAATTAGGTAACGGAACCAACTAGTGCAAAAGTGAAAGTATAAGCAGAAGCATTCAACACCTAACAGGACCTATTTGGCATCACACAGCATTAAATCCAAAGTCAGTAAAGTTTTTTCAAGATCAAGAGCACTAGGATATAACTAAGACCTTTTGAAGTTTGAAACCGCAAACAAAAACAAGCCAATATGAAATGAGAAACACTAACCTACCTGATTAATATTCAATATCCCAATGAAGAAATAACTTAGGAGTGTGTTTGTGTATGACACCAAAAATGCAGGGTCCTCATCTAAACTAGGCAGCCAGACTCTAAACAGTCCTAATGACCATGTTATCGGTTGTTCCAGAGTGATTTTCCCAATTCCATTCTAAAGCAAAGTCCCTTTTCTTAATAGAAATTTAATTTAAAAGGTTGTAAATTTAATTTTTGATAAAAGCTGGAAAATTTACAACCAGCTGCTCTAGTTATAAATGTCACAACAGCACAAAAATAATCCACATAGGAATAAAACCTTGGTTATAAGCACTGTGTTGTCCTAAAAAGACAGACCAGGATAGCAACAGCAAGTAACCAGATCTGGGATGCAACTATGTAAAAGCATTGCAGGGTTGTCAGCTCTGGAACAAACTGCTCCTCTTTAAAAATGGATATAATACAAATGTGAAGACAAAAGGCTAAGTTAAAAAGAAAGATTTGTGGAACACTGACGAATAGGTACTGCTATACTTAAAGGATGTTATTACATATGATCACTGACATTTCAGGACAACGAAAACTTATGCAGACAAGTACAGGCAGTCATGGCCCATTTCCACTGAAAAAGATGGCAAGGATATATGAACAAAATCTTTATTTTGTCACAACTACTGCCTTTTGTTGGTTATTTTTTTACACGACTGAAAGGCAAAAATACGTAATTAAAAAAATAAATAATGTTTGTGCCCTCAGGCATATTTCAGAGGTCCACAGAACTGAAGCAGGATTCAAGTCAAAAGTTAGAAGTTACAGAACAAGAAACAAAATAGAAAAACAGCAGAAAGGCTGTAAAAAAGCAGATATGTGGGATTAAGATCTCAATAAATATTAAACCCCACATTTCTAATCCCAAAATATCATTAGTTCTTGTAATAAAATGGCAAAGTTCTTCCCTTACATGATTAATTTCCCTTTTCATCTTAACCTGCTAACTTTATTTTGTGCTGGCGCTATCACCATGAAAGCGCTTTGAGTGCTTTTCTCTGATTGCACTGGCAGAGTTATATGAACCATTACCTATCATTACTTTTATTTCAAACCTGTCAGTTCTTCCTCTTTGTAGCCAACAAGCTGTAAGAAGGGAAAAAAATGCAGTCTCTGTCAGGGAATAAAACCACACATACAAAAATGAGCTGAAAGGAGCACCTGAACAAAAGAGAAGGGAGGGTGAAGGAGAGAGATAAGAGACTGATAAATCTGTTCACCCTCTCTGCAAAGGACATTCTACTCTCCTGCCATTTAAAATTAATAAATAAATAAACTCATAACACTAACACACAATGCATGCTAGACCTGACTTCTGCCCATGACTCTTCTTTATTCTGCCACACCATGTACTTAAAACACCTCAAACATTCCATAAATATTATGCAAATAAAAATAACATCGATACTACTTCCTCACGCATGGAAAAATGCACATAAATTGAGCTTGAGTACATGAGAGAAGATGTGCTTCCCTCAAAGCTGTGTGTATCTTATGAGGTGCTTTCCAGCAAATCCTTTATGAACCACGCAATGAGCAATTAGTGTTAATTAAATAGCCCCCCTAACTATAGTGCTGCCAGAGACAAGTTAATGACCTCAAAATGCACTTGGATTTGAAACTCTTTTCCCTCCGGGTACATGCCAGGCTGCCTTACCTCTGTAAAGCTGTGGCATGCTCCAGCTGCTACCACACATGTATGGAATGTCATTCCCATTTGCAGTAACATGCACTGTCCGCCAGACATTAGCCATTATAGAAGGGCACTGCAGACACAGCTCTGAGACTAAAACATGCCAGTAAGTTTTGATTTGTATGCTTGAAGCACCCGGGGAAGCCACATGCAATGGCAAAGTGACAGCATACTGACAAGCAGACCACCATGAATGCAGCTGACTTAATGCAGCAGAAGCACATTCCAAAGCTTATTTATCACACTCAATGCCCCAGGTTAGTACCATGCCTGCCTCTTAACATCTCAAAAATAAATAAGGAAAAAGAAATTTAAATCTTAAGTAAAAAGAGTCAAATCTACCACCACCCCTTCCCTCATGTAGCTCACTTTACCCTCCTCACGTAACACTGTGGAACCAACGCCAGAAACTGTGGCGTCCTACTGTCTCTCTCAGAAAGTAGGAGACAAAGGAATACAAAAGATCAGTTATCCCTCTGAACATATAGTGGAAGCCACTAAAAATGACCAGAGGAAATCATAATGTAATGAAGTCAGAAAGAGACAGCTAAATTCATAGCTGTTCCTAATTTGGGCATTATCTACAGACTAGACTGCAAACATTCATCATAGGTATTCAATCAAACAGAATTAACTGTCAATAAATGTTGAAGCTTAGCAAGGTGTTTGATAATTTCTATCTCCAAAGCAGAAGATGGAAGCATGTGGAGTATGTGCTAAAGAATGAAGCTGCAGCATCTGCTGTGGCAAGCATGCTATTGGGCAGCTGGGAGAATCTAAAGGGCTGGCTCAAGGAATCTGTCAAAGAAATGAACAGGCGGGAAACTTATGGGACTTAACAAGAAAGGCTGTGCGAACAGTGGCAGAACACACACAGGGATTGCTAAGCCCAGCTGGTGCCCCACAGGTCATATGATGGCACAGAAAGTTCATATTTCCCATCTTATTCTGAAAAATATACCCATGCTCTGTAGCCAACATATATGCTCCTCTTGGGTGGTGATTTATGAATACCTCAAGAAAACAAAACCTATCTGTACTCAGACAGTAATACTTTTCCTCATGGCTGTTTTTTGCTTGTAGGATCTCTGCTTTCCCTCCATCTGTTTCAAACGGCATAGTTCAGTTAAAACACAAGACTTGAATAAGTTTAGACTTGTGATTTTGGTGGGGTTAGGAACAGTTTAAGATATTTCCACTACTTTTGCAAGATCTAGTTAATGGTAGTGTCAAGAATGTTAAGATGTGGGGAGCTTTTTGTCACTGTGATTGAAAGAAGGACAAAGAAAAGCTGTTCCAGAAGCACATATGGTGCAAGAAGAAATCTGAAGAACAAAGTAGTAGCTTAAAGCAGAGAAAAGTTATGATAATGGCAGTATAAATTTCTTGCAGCTAATATGCAGCTTGTCACAGCCCCTAAAAATCACAAGTTAGTAAGTATGAAAACTAGAATGTAATAATGGCATTGTGCATTCCAGCCAAAACAGAATTCCGTTTTGAATTTTACTTTCATTTCAATACATGAATAATGCCCACTGAAGGATACAGACTACGTACAAAAGACCCAGGTAAGTTAAGGTACTTTAATTTAAAAAGGAAGAGAAAGGAAGTATTTTCGTGCCTAGTTCCAAAAGTAATCAGTGAGAGAGCAAAAAACACCCTCATACAGGGGAACAAAGGAAAAGACCATGGAGAAAAAAATAAAGAGAATTGCAAAATGCACTGCAATGAAAACATTATAATTTGTTCACATTAGGCTTTGATACATGTGAAATTCCCAACACAGCTAAAGCAAAATGCAGCCCACTAAAGAAGAAATGAAATCTTTAATTTGCACAAAGATCCAAATGTAAAAAACATATCAAGCTATTGTCTGCCGCATTACATACAGTCAGAATATATCAAGTCTTCTTATTATTTCCATTATTTCATTTGAATTACAATTGCACCCATTGTCCAGGGGATAATTTACAGAGATTCTATCAGTGCTTCAGAGGATTCAGAATCTAAAGTAGCAAGCAGCATATACAAGAGGAATGGGAAAATATTAAAGCATATCAAGCAAGTGTCGGCTTCTTCCACCAGCAATCTATCTAGACAAAAAAGTAACACCTATCTGGTACAAAATTCACATTATCGCAGGATTGGTGAAAATCTATCATGTACTCATAAGTGCTCCCCTTTAAAGAGCAGCATATGGAAGAAATAAGAACTGCCTCAAATTTTCTATGCTTCCAATAAGGCACTACTGAATAGGTCTGCACCCCCATCATCCATAGTCATGAAACCAAATCATCTGATGGACACATATCTAACATTCTGACCTTTCAGAAGAGCATGAGAAGACAATAACTAGGGAATGTACTTTCTGGAAGTGCTCCATCTCATAACGTTTCCCTGAGTAGCCCACCGGCCACACACTTGCACTTTCTCTTAAAGGCTGCAAAACGGGATTAATGCTGACTGACACACAGCAACCAAAATCATTAGTTGTTTCTCATTTGGGGTCATACAGAAACAGAGATGTCAAAGTGCTGCCTTGCATATAAAAGACAAAGCCCAAAATGCAATAGGTACAAGTGAATTGTATTTCTTTCAGTGAGTGTCATTTGAAAAGTAATCTCTAAGCTTTTCCAGCAATCTGACCTATTTGAAGACAGTGTCGTAGCAAAATTCATAATGAGAACAGGGAGCCCAAGTTGTGCACATGATGATTCTCTGCCACAGCCATGAATTTACTGCTGGAATACTAAGACAGAAAAAACAGTCAAGTGAACTTTTCTCTTCCATAGACTGTGTTCTCTGAGAGGTTTGCAAACACAGTATACAAAGTGGCAGCTTATGGATGGAAAAGAAAGCCATAGTCATAAATACTGTCCCTTATAGCTACTATTACCATGGTGCATGTGCAACTGAGGCCATTCTCTTAAGTACTGTATGAACAAAGATAAAGAAGGAAATATAAGTCCACTACCAGAAGCTGAATAGGAGACAGCAGACAGCAAAAGGGTAAACCACAAGAAAACAGTGTAATAGCAGTGGTCTTGGCATAACTCAGCTGCTTACGTGGTAGGTAACTCTTGTAGGCATGACAAATAAAGAAATTTTTTAGAAAGGCTTTGGAGGAGGAGAGTTTGCAGGCATCTCTGTACCTGTTTATGGAATCACAGAAGGGTAGCATTAAAAAAAAGCTAAAAACTTAAATGGTTTATGGAAATTAGCAAGTAAAGGCAGAAATAAATGTTTTAATAATGCAGGAGATGAGACATGTAGGAGAGAATAAAGAGCCTTGAAAACAAAAGACAAACATCCTACATTTAATGCGACAGGTTAGGTGGAGCTAGCTGATGAAGTCAAGGAAAGAAGTGACAGAGGTCAAACAGAGAGCTAAGGAAATTATCTTTAAAGCAGCAATTATCACTGACAGAAGTGGATCAAACCTGCATTGCCAAGGCTGGGAGAAATGCTGTTGGCATAATCAAGGTATAAAAGAGAGCTGTAAGGATGGCTGGGAAGGCTAAGGGCTCTGTTTCAGCTATATCAAACTTCAAGATGTGCACGTACGGGCCCAAGCCAAGATCAGACAGGACAAGATTTTGATTTCATCATGGAAGTTGTAGAACCTGGATGCTGACAAGACAAGAAGTAAAGTGTGTGCATTTCTATTCTGAAAACAGATCTTCAAAAGATGAGATTCTAAAAGACAGACAACTAATAAGAGGGAAGATTGAGGGAAGCTTTTAGTAGTGAAAGATATGAATTATGATGATTTTGAGAGGAGAACAAAATGAAGATTCAGGAAGTACAATAAAAGAATTCAATGCATTCTACATAAGAGCCATGACAATACACTTAAAGGAACTATCAGTTGTTGATCCTTATTAATTCTTGGTGTGAGCCTCACCATTAGTCTGCATGCATGTGCGTGCATGCATTAAAAACAAAAGAGGAAGTAGAATCTCAGCTAACAGACTGCTAACTCGACTGACAAAAGGAACCTAGTAAACCATACACAGAAAGAAAAAAAACTTAAATCAGAAGTAGGTAATGCAACCCACTTGCCAATATTGAAACCATTTTCTAAATAGATTAGTAAAAGAAAAAAAAGAAAAGTCTCAAGCATCACTTGCCAGTTTCCTACATCCTATATGTCTTATATGGGCTTTATAGGACCACAGTATGGCTTTGCAAGAAAGGGCATGGGGCATTTATCACCTCTCTGGGCAACCTATTTCAGTATTATACCACCCTCAATGAAAAAAAATACTTCCTTATACCTAATCTAAATTGACCATATTTTAGAATCACAGGCAATTTTTTGAATTTTGCATCACAAATCTTGTAGAGTGTAGCAACAGACATTGCAAGAGC
Source organism: Pardalotus punctatus (assembly GCA_013400915.1). NCBI lineage: Eukaryota > Metazoa > Chordata > Aves > Passeriformes > Pardalotidae > Pardalotus > Pardalotus punctatus. The sequence goes on from VZTX01005853.1 coordinate 467,817, forward strand.
TGCTGAAGATATGGTATCTCCTTAACAGGCTATGACTACTTAGAGAAGCAGTATTTTTTCAAGTCCACACAGTCAGACAGAACCTGGAGCCCTGAGGCAGCTGAGCTAGCCAATCTGATAATAAAACCATTATTTTAATTTATGAAAATTTATTGTGATCAAGCCACAGATAAAACCTTTTTTTTTTTTAAAGTGTGCTATGCTGATCCTTAAAAAAAGCAAGGAGTAGAATCCAAAGAACAATCTCACCTGAAGCCCTGGAAATCATGGAGCACCTCTTCTATGAATACATTTCCAGACACACACATCCCCCAAAAAGACAAACAGGAAAATCAACATTAAATTACTAAGCTTAAGCCACACTTAGCCAACCTACAGACTAACTACCTGGAGAGAGAGTAGTGAAAATAATCTCTCTAGAGTTTAATAAAGTTTTTGGAACCTGAACAAGTATGAGCTGGAAGAACGGACTCCTAGGTAGGCTAAAAATAGGCTGGGCTGCTGGACTCAAAGAATACTGCTGGGCACCAACTGCTCAATGGTTGGCAGTCACAAGTGAGAGATGTTTGCCAGTGATTGATCCCAAGGTCTGTGTTACTGAATAACATCTGAGCAATAACAGTGAGCATCCAGATAGTGCAAAGTCTTGCACCTGGGGCAGAGTAAAGCCATGCTGGGAAGCAGAGAGCTAAGTTTCAGCCCAGTTGAAAACAATCTGTGACATACGGCAGACACCAACCTGAACACAAGCTACAAATGTTCGCTTGTAATGACCAAGGCAAACTGAATACTTGACTGTATCAGAAGCATGCCCAGCAAAACAATGGGAGTTATTACCCTCCTCTCCATGGTGATGGCAAAGCATCAGGAATCTGTGCCCAGTTCAAGGTAGATGTGGAGAATTTGAGAACATCCAGAGGAGCATCACCAAGATCATCATGGCCTAGAGAACATGATTCATAAGAATCAATTCAGGAAGCTTGGCTTCTGTAGTTCAAAGAGGCTAAGGATTGCTAGAAGAAATCCAATGCCAATGGAGTCAAATTCTCCTTGACAGTAGCAGATGAAGTAACAAACTGTTTTGACCACAATCTGCACCTTTAGAGATTCCAGTTGGACATGAGGAAAAGCACACTATAAATTTGTGCCCTAGAGCTGCTAAATTTATGCTAGAGGATCTACACATTTTCTGGTCAACCACCTTTCACCAAAGTGTAGACACTACTGCCACCAACCTTTCTGCCAACACTGAGCTTCTACCTGACGGTTAGATTCAACAGGCCAAACATCTCCAACTGAAATACCTTTCTAAAAAAGGAAATACATTACAGCAAAATTTCAATCTGTATAAGGCCTCCAAAACCTGTAGTGACGTACCCTGAAATTTTTTTTTGTGCAGGGGATGACAGAAAAAACAAGTAGAGATTGAAACAGGGAGCATGTCACCCTTTCTACATACATAATATCATGCAAAGTTACCACAAAAAGGGATTTGCAGGTCTGAGCTGTCATTGCATAACATTTCAAAGCCGCAGTCTTCTTTCTGTTCTTCCCTCCCACCCAGATCTGTAAGTTTCCCACTTAGAGAAGGAAAACCCAAGGCCCTCTATTTGTAGCTACACACTATGCCTGCAGTCAAACTGTCAACATCTAAACACTCATGTAAACAGGTACATATTTTAATTCTTTCTCCCACAGGCATAATAAGTATTATTAAGACTAGGGCAGGCAGCAGATTTTTAAAAGGCTTTAGTTATATCAATAGTAAGTTTGAATGGTTTTTTAGTCTGACGTAGTAAGGCAGTAAAATATAATAGCCTCTTAACTGACACATTGTTATCAGTCTTATTATGGCTTTCTTCATGCCTGTCAGTGGATTATGGTAATTTTTTTAGTCACGGGTCTAATCAAAGTAGAAGACTCTGTGCTACTGACAGCTCAGGAGAGATATAACTGCTTACATAATACTGTCATGCAATTCTAACACAGGCAGAAACTTCAGCATCTCTCCAGTTCAACTCTCCTCCTAGTTAAACAAAGCAACTTTTAGAACAAGTTCCTTTTTATGCCAAAGGAACAAAGAAAATTCAATTATTTCCCTCAAATTACTACAGTATTTGTAACAAGAAATATTGTCCTTCTAGGCAGCTGGTGTGATGCAGTTTAGAGATGGCTTTGTGATCAGTATTGTAAACTCATCCTAATATCTACCTGTCCAAAACACCTCTTCAGCTTATTTTGAAGAACTGGTCAAATTAAATCATCACCCCACATGGGATTCCTTTGTAAGACTGAAACACCACTCTCTCATTTGACCAAGCAAAGTGAATTTAATTTTTTCTTTAAAGAACCAAGGAAGAGCTTGGTGCAAGCATTATAAAGTGGCTTAGGGGAACAGCCAGGACTGTACAGATGTGCAGGGTGTGCTGTGTGTCTGAACAGGCACACACTGCATGCAATAGACATAATCACAGTGCTGATGCTAGATTGTATTGTGTGGGAGATTTCTGTGTTTTTCAAGCTTTGTGGGTTTCTACTGAAATAGACAAAAGTACACAGAAGATCCTAGCATTAAAAACCTTACAGAGCATAAACCTTCTGCATCCTAAAAAACAGTATTTCCAGTGTAATTTATACTGACCTTGAGGGCCATAGCTTGAAAGCTGAATTGATGTAGAGATTTAGAGCATATAGAAAACACTGTATGAAGGCAGTTCACATCAGCTCTCCAACAGAAGTAAGAAAGTAGAGGAGCTTTCACTTTCCATCCTCTTCAGGTCTACCTCATGTGCCAGCTGCAGTAATGGTCAGTGACCCCCTGTATCCCTCACTGTAATCACTTTACATATTTCAAATCAGCTACTGAAGAATGAGATTATACTAGTGCTTTAATCACAGCTGATAGGAGCTTGAAGTACTAGCAAAAGGACTGACTTAAGAATAGAAGCCTGACATCCCATCTACTGGGCTGTCTACTGAACACTAAATTTAGTCAGTGGAAAAAAAAGACAAACCAAGCAGCCAAAAGAAAAAAAAAAAAAAAAAACCAAAAAACAAACAAACAAAAAAAAAACCACCAAAAAAAAGAAAACCCCACAAAACAAAAAACAAACAAAAAAACTTCACACACACACACCAAAAAACCCAAAATAACAAATAGTGGACTAGTGGCACATATCTCACCAGCATTCTTCACCAATGGTAGTACAAGAGAAAATATGAGCAAACAACACAGCAGTCCAGGAAGGTAACATCTGCTTCTTCCCTGCTGTGGAAAAAAAGAACAACAAATTCTTGAAGTTAGTAGGAATGCTGCCATATGCTGGATTTCATTCATTTTCTCTTTGCATATAAAACCAGCTTGTTAGTGTTCTGAAGTTCAATCTGATGGTGAGTGACATTCCTTCAATAAAATAATTTCTTGCTATCCTCATGAATGTGTTGGATGTCAGAACACTCTCAGGCACAGGAACCATGCACTATGGAGGTGTCTATGAAAGACCTTGTTCACAAGATGTAGCCGTTCCTGAACACTACAGAATCCATCTGAAAAGAGACCTTTTACATTCAGGTATTTTCAAGTCTTCTCTTTCTCCTTCAACCATTTTTTATTTTGCTTGACTTACAGAAAGCTAAAAAAAGCCAAAATCAAAAACAAGCATGGGCAAGTGAGCTAAGGATTTGATCTTCACATAAAAAATACAGGCAGGTACTGAAGTGCTGCTCTACACTGCGTTTCTATTATCCACAATGGTACAAATCATACCTAAAGAATAGATTTATAAAGAAATGCAAAACACTTAGAAAACAATTCAGATTTTTTTATTGTGGGCAAGCTGGGAAGAGTTTTATTTTTTAAAATCTGTTTAAATTCCTGGCTACTTCAATGGTCACAATATTATCAGTCAAGTAAAATAAGAACTCTGCAGAGCTTCATGAGTCATAGTATTGGATACAAAGCTGACTGGTGTCAAGGTAAAATATTATCTTCTCATTGACTTTAAAGGGTTTTGACTCAAGCCTATAGCAAAAGGCAGAAGTGAAGCAATGCAAAAACACTTGAAATAAGATAAACCACTTCTTAAGATTAAAGACAAATTATTATACAGCACAGAATCTCCAGCACTTACTGCTTATCTTTGTAGGATTTAATGCTATTTTCTATAGTTTCTACTCTGCAATGAACTAAGGTTATCGGCAATAAAGATTTCTGTAAGACATTTCACCCTGCTTTTGCAAATCCTTAACCTTTTCCACCAGATTTTGTTATAGACTTCAATCTCATCCATCCTTTTAAACAGCATAGGAAGTACAGAAACAACTGATTCAAGCTTTAGCATAAAGAAGTCAAAGTGTAACTTGAGGGCAGAAAGCAGTGAAATCCAAAATATTTTCAAAATAAAAGTGATACAGGGTTAGCTTTTGTGGCTCTAGGAAAGGTGTTGCAATGGAGTTCAAGTCATATAGGTGAACAAATACCTTCCACTAAAATCCTTCTTTTTATAGGTCTCAGAATTTACTGGGGAAAGGGAGAGAGTCTAGTTCCTCAGTAACCAAGTTTTAATTGACCAGCACTGCACAACATGAATTCTAACTAGTATTAATGAAGCATCTTAAAAGTAGTTTTCAATTGGTCAGTGATAGGCTCTGGGCAAATATTACATGAGCTTTTTTAATTTATTGGATTTTAAATGCTTTCCTTGTAAACAGGAAAACCTATCCAAACCAGAAGAAACTTTTTCAAAGCTCATATCAATACTCATCTTCTGCTAATTGCTATAAAATTCCACCTCATTAACATATGATAGAAATACTGTTATAACTAATACTACAGATTTGTTAGTGCCCAACAGTGATAAGTGACATATCAATAGCAGCAAGCATTGGTCTTCTAGCTGAAAGCCACAGCAAATGCCAGAACTGAAAAATAGTGAGATCTGGGATTATCAAGGATAATAGAGCCATGTGCCACACTGCAACACACTAATTGCAAGTTCTGCTCTGACCACACCGTGCCCCTATCTTCTAATTACACTGTCCAGTCTGGCACTTTAGTGTACATAAAATAATGCACTGAAGTACATACAACAGGATGCCAGCTTGACTGACAAGTCCTGCCACTGCACAGCAGTGCAGTAAATTAACATTTTTAGTTTGCTTTCTCCATGTGGCAATCTCTTCCCAGTGATAGGCCCCCTGTCAGGGCACACGATAGTTTAAGGTGCTGGAAGGTTTAGCTGATGGCAAAACATACACTTCTCACCACCACAGCAAGGACAACTACTGACTGCAAAACTCATTCTAAACCATGCCCTTTAAAGATAACTGGTCCAATGCTAACAACTCTTCCAAATTCCCTAGAATAGAACTTATTTCCCTCTCTGCTCTGCTACCACCCTATAAGGTTCTGTTTGTAAAACTGGCACAGAGTAGGCAATATGATTTATGCTGATTTGGACCCAATAAAGGAGCAAAAGCTAGCACACATAGCTGAGAGGGGAAAGGTGTACAAATTAAATATGGATTACTTGACATCAACTTTCACTAATGTATTCAAGGAATTCAAGACTTACTCCTAAGGGATTGAGGCTTTGGGAGTTTTTTGTTTGTTTTGGGGTTTTTAGTGGAGGGGCATGTTCTTTTGTTTAATTATTGTTGGTTGTTTTGAGTTAAGATTCAGTAACACAGATCAGTCAGCTTTGAAGGTCACTAGATAAGGACATGACACTAGAGTGTTTTTCTTCTTGCTGATTTCCATGTACAGTGTACCTAAAATAACAACATCATCATATGCTACTTAGTGGAATTGAATCAATTATATCAGAGGCCGTGTTGTGCTCAAATACATGACGCCAAATAATGAGCATTTGGTTTATTGTTCGTCCTTTTCAGGAAACTTGGTCTTGAGGGAAATTGACAACCAAAACAAAACACTGTGTTATAGCCTGTGGGGAATGCTTCTGATCCAAAAATATGATAAATACCACTGTCTTTCATTGTGGAGGTATCCCACACCAACACCGGCTACTGCGGATGGCAGGCAAGCACAGAATGAGCCACCTGTATGCCACACAATAGATTTCTGAACAATGCCACTTTTAGAGAGCCAGAAGTATCAGGCCACAGATGGTGCTTTAAAAATCATTACTAGGGCAATTTGTTGCATCTCACCTCAATCTTTATTGTAGCAATTATGCAATAATATATGCAAATCAGTCACCAAAATTTACAACAGCTATAGTTATTTTTCACAAAATCCATGGGATCACAATCGTAATAGTAAAAGATTAATAACCCACATCATTGTCTCTTGAGCCTGCATCACCTCCTCAGATCTGAGGATCAGCTGGACAGTACAAGTCAAGATATCAGACATCCTGGTCCCTATGGAGGGCTCAAAATAATACTTTTTTAGTGATGAAGCATGCTGATGGAAACTCCCAAGTTACTGAGAGAGGGACAAGTGCTTTATGTTTTGTTGGATAGTTCCTAGACTCCTGTGACAACTGGGACCTCTTCAGTCTTTTCTCTTTAGTTTTACTGTTTGCTTGCAGTGTTGTGGGCATTTTGTTGTTTTGTTTTTTTTTTTTTTTAATTCCCTGCTTAGAGGATTTAAAAACTTGCTGCTGCTCTTTTTAAGTCAGGCCTCTGAACAAAATCTACGTATGCTATGATCTGAAAGGAGGCAATATTCTTTCCATCTAGTCAATTGAGGTTGCACTGTAATGGTTTCTCAAGCAGTTTGGGCACAGGAGGCCCAAACTATTACAATCTATTTGTCTTATGCAGTTCAAGTGCCCCAGCCAGGTGGGCTACAAAAACTTGGGTTCATTACAATTCTCTTTGCTAATCATTTTTATCCCTCTCATTTTCCATAAAAGAATTTATTCTCTCTAAAACCAGCTCTTTTAATCCATGCATTTTCTAACACTCAAATCTACACTTTATTTCAATCCTATAAGGGAACATTCTGAAAATGAAACGTCAGAAAAAATGAGTTGAAAAGGTCATCGCAACTCTAAAATTCTATTTGCTTCTGAAATTCTAACAGACAGTTTTGGACCTGACAGGACAAACCATGTTGTGATTGCTCCAGGAAATTTTGCAGTCACCACCACTGCCTGTGAGACCATTGTAAGCTTGCAGAGATTCTCAAAACAAATCTTCCCTTTCAACTGTTTCAGAGTATGGGGGGAAAAAAAAAAAAAAGAAAAAACACACTACTCAAAAAAGAAATCTTAATGCATTACTGAAAAGTCCATTTGACTTAAATACCAGGAAAACTCCCTAGAGAAGCTGACTTGCCATCTAATTTTTTTTTCAATTGCCATCATTAAAATTATATTTGTATTGCAAATATTTCTCTTACATGGAAATTAATATAACCTATCTTCTCTCAAGCAGAACAATTAGTCCATTCAGAAAACATGCATAACTTATAACAGCAGTTGGAAAATGTTTATACCACAGGTTTATACACTTAGGCAGGAATAATTAATTGCTCAAAGCACAAGTGAAGAACATCTTGCTAGTATCACTTCTGTTGGAAGAATCTGGTGGTTACATTGGTTCATAAATATTAATTTAATAATTGTTTCTTTGTTTTAGTATCATACAATAAAAAAAAGTAGATGTGCCATTTATTAGGCATAAATATATGCTGAAAGTGAAATCTCTCCATTCAGCACCAGTTAAGCTAGAATTCCCATCAAGGTATGACATTTCAAGAAAAACCTAGGCCACATGGAGAGATTTCAGAGCAGAACAGAGATCAAGAACCTAACAAACATCAGATATGAAGCAAGACAGATGCAGGACTATTTAGCTTTAAGAGATCAATGGAAATGTACTAGTGGGTGTCTTACTGGATTACAAAGGACTGTTGCAAAGAGGAAGGGATTCATTTGTTCTGCCTGTCCACTATGGACAGGACAACAAGAAGTCATCTTAATCATTGGTGGGGGGGCAGAAATTGTGGTACAATAAATTTTGCATTAGTGAAGATAGTGAAGGGCTGAAAACAGTAGGAAATACCTACTGCCAGTGGCCATTGAGAACAGGTTAGACAAACAGGAACACCATTGGAGTACAGGCCCAGACACAGATGACTTTCTGCAGTTCAAGAGCATATCCTGATTTTCTGCATACTCTTTTTCCTATTCAAAGCATTTTGCAGAATGTATCTGTTACACATTTTAGTCCACCTCCACTTTTTGGCCTAGGTGTTCATTCACTCACAGAAAGATGTAGCAAGGAGAACTCCTAGGTTTGAGGACTAAAAAACGATGCCTAGTTTTAGCTGAAATAAAGTCTACTGGATTAAAAAAAAAACAAAACCAAAAACAAAAACAAAAAAACAACAAAAAAACCAAGCCCAACACAACAACCAAAAAAAAAAACCTACAGAAAGTACCTGAATTTGTTAGGGGGGAAAAAAAAAAAACAATATAAAGAATGAAGTAATAACTTAGGAAGTACAATTCACTATGAGATTACTTGAGGGCTAGTAAAGGCCTGAGAATATTCTTGCTAAATCAATTCTATGCATTACTGAGGCTAAGAAGCAACACATCAGACTTGCCAACTTATGCAGTATACTGTGCTTTATTTCGCTTTCAAAAAATTTCAAAAGCTATGTAAATTCTAGAAAGACATACACAGCATCTGGCACCTGACACTTACATGCACTTACTAATTGTACTTAGGGACTGAAATAAAAGACTTTAAGAAAAATAAATTTCAAAAGTGACAAAGCAAGAACACAACAATGTTTGTATGCCTTATCCTTTTCTGGGTTCGTTTGTCAAATAAATCACTATGTCAAACAGATAATCTGACTCCCTTCTCAAAGTGTTTAAGAATTTTTTCATCCCTTACACATGATTTAGCAGCTCTAGCATTTATTCATGGAAGGAAGAGGTGGCAGAGAAGCAGGAATTAAGGTGTATCAATGAATAGCACAGTAGCACTAGTAAGTATGGGGGCAGATGCTGCAAATACTTTGGTAATAAATAATAACTATTTGAAGTGCTGCACACAGGCAAGAAATCTCTGGGGATCTCTATAAAAATAGCTGTTGCACCACTGCACTGATTAACCTCTTACTTCCAGTATGTTAGCTATCTCAGTAAGAACTGAAAAACAACAGAATTCCTACAGGCTCTGGTAGGGTGAACATTACAAAATTTCAGGCAACTACACACAACAAACCCAGCAAGTGAATCAATATTATAGCTGGACTGCTACTCTGCTACTTATTTTATGTTAAAATCTTGCTACATTTTAAGCATAGTTTTATTTAATGTTTCAAGACACACGTGTCCACTTGATTAAATAGCCTCTATATGTGTGAAATCTTATAGGACTCTTTGTGCAGTCAAGGAATTATCCAGAGTAGAGAAGACAACGTTTGATCCAAAAATATTTTTCCCCTCTATTCTTGAGACAAATTACAGAAAGAGGTAATAATTCTAGCCCAATACTCTTATTAGCATATGAAACTTCAGCTACTTCTGTGAAGGACAGGGTCAAATAACACATTCATAAAGAGTAGTAATTTGCACCTCAGTCTCACCAATTTAAAGGACAAGTGTGAGGCACAGAATAAGTGAAGATCTTAATTCTACTGCTGGAGCAAATGTAGAAGCAGCACAACTGGGATCCTAGACAGGAGGGCAAAACTAGGACTGTATCTCAGCCAGCCCTCCAGCACATTAGCACAAACCTACCCTGTCACAGCTGGTGCCAACACAGCAAAGCACAGACACGTTCCCTGCTGCAGGAAAGATGGTGTTAACACTTTGCACACAGGTGGAGAACACAGCTGATATGGCAAAAGCTACCTGCCCCAGGAGCTGATAGCAGAGGTGACAATACTTCTGTTACCTAGTGGAGACTCATTTGGTGACTATATTCAGATTGAGTCAGACTGTAAGAGGGTATTTATTCCTCTCTTGCCTAAAAAGGGAAGGGCAGACAGGGCACTCACTTCCCCTCTCATAAGGAATTTCCTTAAAGGTCCATATACATACATATATATATACACATACATACATATATATATATATATGTATGTATGTATATATGTACACACAGTTCAATAAATCACATTTCCTCTGCTGACTGTATTTTCTCTCCATTTCCATTCTAACCTAGTTGAACAGGTTGTCAGTCACTATTTGGCTAACCCTGACTTGTCCCAATATGTAAATTAGACTTCCCCCTCCTTACTTTAATTCCCTAGAGTGGTATTTTTCCTGTATTTAAATAATTTTACTACTTATTACATGGACAATGAATCCAGACCTGAGTGTTTGCCTATGCTAATAAATATATAACAATTAAATGAAGAGAAGATAATTAAATACTAGTGCTAGTGCAGTGACATGAGATAGGAAGTACAGTGAGATTTCTAAGTTTTACTAATGAGTTTTTCCACATTTCATGAATACATGTGAAACTGAAGGTTAAAACACCTTTGAACCTTGACATCAAAACCAAATATGCAACATGAAACAAACAATTACTGTACTACACCAGTAGCAATTACTGAGGCAAGTCAGTAGTCGAAGCAGGATGCAGCCCAAGCCATAAGACATTGAGCACTGCATTCACCAGTTTACTTCCAGACAGCAGAGCAGATGCAGTGCATTCATAAAATGAGCAAATTTTCAGGACTGAATACCAACTTTGACTACATTCACCTAGCTTCAACCACACCACGGTTCTGTTTACTGCCACTGATTATGGGAAGAAAATATTCAGCCACATTCACACTTCACTAGCACACAGAACTCTTGAGAAGCAGCAGCAGTTTGGGCTTAAATTACATTTTAATGCAATAGTACTTAACCAGTTTTTCTGAAGACCAGGATTATGAACATTCAAAGAAACAACAATAATACTTTATTTCTTCAGTCAAAAACCATACCACCTCTTCTGCTTTCTCACACGAACTTTCTGAAAATCTGCTTACAACTGCAATATCTGAACAGGCTTTCCTAACTGGAAAATCCTCATAGATTTATTGCTTTTCTGAAGGCCCTTCTCTAGGCCCCCCAATATATTTCTCTCGCATTGTTAATCTACTGCTTCTGAAATTAAGGCCACTGGAGTTCTGTCTGTTTGATGCTTTACTATCCTTGGAATGGAGCTTAGGGAAGCTTTCTTGCCTCAGCTAAGAAAAATTACTCTAAAACTGGTATGTGTTTGTATTACTGGTTGGCAGTTATCACGTTATCTGCACCAAAACAGAGGCCAACAGAGGTGTACCTCACAACGCTGTGCTTTTTGCAGTTATTTTCTCATATCTAGGCAAGGATGCAAAAGGAAACAATGTGAGCCTGAACCCAGACCTAGTGTAACTGTGCTGAAAAAAGAAAAAGTATAAACAATGCTATAAAATCTGGGCAGAAGATTTATATTAGTATTATCCTCTAGATAATTACATAGTGGGATATGAAAGCCAATATATAAAATGAATTTCAGCTATCTCTTACAAAATTAAATCTCAGCGAAATAACCCAATGGACTAATACTGAAGATCAATTTTTTAGGAAACATAGGTCAACGGTACTTAAATAGTAGTGTGTTGAATAGACATACTCAGAAGTCTTAGAGAGGACAGCATTTCTTGGCATCCTGAACCACTTGGTAAGTGATAGTGGAGGGTCTTCTCCAGAGTGCAGAGCTTCAGAGAATGTGAAGCTACACAGAGTCTGGGAAAAAGAATTGCTGCTGCTTACAGACTGCATTGTTGGGTGGCAGTAATGAAGCTTGGTCATTGAAATCTGCTAGCCTCACCCATCAATCCTAAAAATCCAAATAATATTAAAAGCTTCCAATTATCTATCCTAACATACTTTTCTCAGCTGCTCTCTATCTCATGTTAGTGGCTTCCAGCTAATTGCATGAGAAAGCTGGACTTTTCTCATGTTCAAACAGGTATCAATGTGAGAGGTGTAGAATAGATATGCAATCATTCCAAATATGTGTGGGATAATACAGCCCAATATCTAGACCCCTGTGCGAAACCCACTGTCAAAACACATTTACAGCTTAAATGTCAATACAGACAAAGGAACTGAAAGAACTCTGAAGTACTGGAGTATTGACTAGAAAGAGTCATGTAGGTACTCAAGTCCACATGGACATGAGCATCCATGTGAATTTAAGCCAAGGGAGTTTGTGGGGATGTGAGTGCATGTATCACTCAATCAATACGCTCAGCCTGGGGCAGTTGACTTGTGAGAATAGATGGAAGAGGCAGGAAGTCCAGTGTAATTATTCCAGGTTTTCTGTCATTTCTATTATGATCATGCTTCTCTCTCTCTCCCCTCAGATGGATTTAGAATAGTAACCTACAAACTTTTGTGTAGCAGCAAAGAACTACAAAGGTTCAGCTATGTTTCAACCCAGTACCATTAGCACTAGACACATTTCCGTGCAAGCTGAAAAACAGGATGGATGGCAGAGAACAAACACTGTCTACCATCACTACCACACATCTGATTGAATTTGCCTCACTATTACCAGGGTAGATCATGTAAACTACATGCCCAGGGCCTAATAAATTTTGTTCCTCAAGTTTACAGTTTGGTACAAACACTACCTTGATTAATCATGTTGCTGTTCCCTAACCCTGCTCTGCTCACTCAGAGGATAAGCACGAGATACTAATTTTTAAGGTTCTTTTTCAAAAGCTTCTAGAGGCCCAAGTCCATCTTTAATGCACTTTATTAGTTCATTCCTAAAATCCAAACACCAGACCAATTGAAGCAGGTTACAGATGCCCTTGAACCCCTTGAATAACAGCATGTTCCTGACTTGGTTTATTTCCACTTCCATCAAGAGCAGTAAATCAACAGCTTCCATTATCAACTCAAAATACCTAGTGCAATCCTGGGATCTCAACGATTCAATTCTCTATACTCTCATCATACTTACTTTTTAGCATTCATAAGAGTTAGTAGTTCAGTATCTTGTAATTTTAAGTTACATTTTGATATTTGGTATTTCATTTTAAAGTCCTAACTTTGGGAGTCTAGTAGCTTCATGAGAAACCACACCCCTAAATTTGACTTTATATTGTGAATTACAGTGAGCTTAAAGAAAAACTGAGGATATGAATCTTAACAGTTTGGGAAAAAATAGAAGCCAAGTAACATTTACTACTACTTAAACAAGAAAAGAAAAAAATATAGCCTCACATCCCTCCTGATTTAAAGTCAGTCTTGTGATGTGAATTGGGGGGATTCAAACTCTCAACACTAAAAACTGCCCTTTCAATGAATTCACATCCCCTGAATTTGCATCCACATTTAAATGCATAATAGAAATTCAAGCCTGAACAGCTAAGTGAATACAGCCACACTATGAAGAGATAAGCTATGAATGAATAGCTTAATTGGACACTTGCAAAATTAACTTGTCAAAAGTAATTATTCTATACATGATCCAACTGGAAATGTTTTATATCAACCACAATTTGAAAGAGTAGTTATGCTATTCCTTGGCCTTTAAAAGATACATTCACAATATGCTGATCATTTACTAAGCTACTATCATGCATTTGCAAACCTTTCAAGCATTCTGGCAAAAAGAGACAACAAATTCATTTTTGTTCAGTTCTGAAGAGGTTCGCAGACACACTGACTATATTTTTTATGAGAATTCTCATTCTTTCTTCTCCTTATGTTAGAGTAAAATCATTCTGGCTAAAGGTATATGTTTGTTTTCTGTGTGTAACAATAAAGATTGATTTAAAATTAAACAGCTGGAGTTGTGAAAGACCAAGAAAACATAATCACAAGTAAGACAAGCAAGCATCTATATTTCAAAAGATTGTAAGGAAAAAAACCCACAAAACCAGACATGTTTTGAGAAAGACTCTAAGAGTAAGTAAAAATCTCTCCCTCTCAGGACCTGAAAGAAACAGCAAGCTTTGTATAACTCCTATAGAAGTAATAAAATGCTTCCTGAACTAGACAGTTCCTATCTAGTTCCATGAGATAAGAGATCATAATTGGAAAAACAGAATGTGTTGATACACAGATATATTTCTTTCATCCACGCATAAGGCAGCTGCATATCTATTCAAAATAATGTGTCATTGAATGTCCATCTCAGTAACACAGGAAGCAGTAATCCAAAGTGTGCCATTGAGGCCTGGAACATCACCTAACCTTTGGATACACAGTTGCCACTGCAGGCCTGGCCGAGCAGAAACGTTCTTCCTGTCATGCAGTAAAAACACAAGAATTATCCAGTGACTTGGCAGAGTATCCTTTCTCCTCATACAGATACTAGCTTGATACTAACAGATACTTGATGAAAAAGGCTTCCTACACCATCACTTATACATTGCCTTAGTCTACACAGCAGCAGAAAAAGACAAAAGAGAGATCAAAAACATTGTTAGAACAAAAGCCAGCAATGTATTCTTATGCCATTATCACTACTTAAGGCCCCTATAGTGAGCATCAGGAGAAAGAAAATACTTCTAAAAAGAAAGCTGTGCTACCATACTATAAATGCTGACATCTAGAAAGGAAAGAGAAGGACATATGGCAAAGCTAGAAAGGTTGGTCTCTAAAGTCCCTTAGGCAAAGTTGTTATTGTAATTATCTAACACATGCTACCTCCTTAGGGTTTGCTTTAGCAATGGTTTGGGGAGTCAAGCCAAACTCTTACTCAAATCCCCCAGAGTTTTGTTTCAACAAGGCCTGTAGAAGCAGTCCTTTGACGCAGTGTAAGTATCCTCTGCTGCTGTGAATCCCCTGCACATGTTGCTATCCTGGACAAGGCAAGGAGGAAACATAAACTTCAAAGATTATCCCACATAACTTAAATGAGTCATTGCCCCAATATGTGCAAAGCACACAGCACCTCTTACGTTCTGGCTTCAGACTGCAACTTACTAATCAGCTACTGAAGCTGAAGCACCTCCGTTCCAAAGCAGTTACCCACTGATTGATTAATAAAAGTTTCTACAGAGAGAATTTCACTTTCATAATGGAAGAATTTCTTTTAATCTGAGATTATGTAATGACTTACTGAAGCACTTCATTCCCAGAGGAATTACTGATTGACCAGTTAATAAAAAAGTTTCTATAGAGAAAATTTCCCTTCCACCATGGAAGAATCTAATCTCATCTAACCTGAGGTAATTTTTAAAAAACAACAAAAACCAATTCCCCCCCCCCAAAAAACCAAAAAACCCAACAACAAAAAAAAAGTCCCCAAACCTCAGCTTCTCCCCATGAAAAAAAACTCTGAACAACAAAACCAAACACCGGCACTCAATTATTTTCCTTACTTTTAAAATATTAAAGTAGGCATTCTACTATCAGCGTATTTTATACACTGACATATGACTTTAAAATGTCTGTTGTCCACACAACTGCACAATTATTCATATTTTTTTCAAAGAAAAAGTTGGAAAACAAACTCTGTGATATAATATGTACAAAACACCACTCCAAGAATCTTCAAGGGGCCAAGTTATCCCATGAGCAAGGGATAACTCAGGTCAAGTTCAACAAAACAGCTAACTCCCAAATGAAGTTCCTAATGAAATAAAAAGCCTCTGGTTAGTTAGCAGCCTATTTCAAATCAGCTGTGGTTAGTGGTGGGTAGCAGTTCACACCAGTCAGCATGAACTGATGGCACCACAGAAAGCCCAAGGACAGAATAAATGACACAAGAGGAAACACTTGATTGAAATTTGTTGGCAATACTTTCCATTGTGACACTAGATACACAAGCAACAAAACAGGAAATATGCTTGTACTGCTTCTGTGTTCTGGCCTGTTTTATACCCAAAGGCTCTCATTTCTCCAGGTTATCACACTCTATCTCCACTTACAAGCTCTCAGTTAATGCCTGTGACTAACACACCATCTTTACCAGGTCCATGGAGAAATCATAATCTGGATGCAAAAGCAATGGGTCTGAGTCCACAGGAAAGAAAGAAAAAAAAAAGAAACAAAAAAGAAAAAAAAAAAAAAGA
>VZTX01005853.1:483839-742073 GCA_013400915.1 Pardalotus punctatus
AAAAAAAAAAAAAAAAATCAAACAAAACAAGAACACAAAACCCCCCAAACCAACCCAGAACAGCATCAAATTGAGAGATGGATGTTTGATTTCAAGGGCACTGCCATTCTCTTTTCATTCTCAGGAAGAAGCAATGTTTACATTTTTTATTTCACTATAAGAAAAGTTACCAAGCACATAGGTATGGCATAAATACAGTACATAGGGGGAAAGCCAAACATGCATCATAAACATTCTTGTCACTTATTACTAAAAAGCAGAACATAAACCAGATTTTACTTCAAATGCCACAGGCACTGCGGGAAGATGAAGACAGCAGTGCAGCTATGTAAGTAAAAAAAGAAAAATTTATGTTCCAGAGTAAAAACATTATATCCAGCAGGACAAAGGTTTCAACATGTGCTCTTCAAGCCCATCTGGGTTATACATAACACAAGGCATAGGTATATACACTTGAAGGCAAGGAATAGACAAAAAGTTTTGAAAATTACTAGCTAACTCCTAAATCAATACTAAACAAGTAAAACAAAAGCCTGTGTTGTTGCATAGGGAAAAATTAGGGCTGTCTCACTTCAGGATCTGCAACTTTATTCAAAGCTTTTGCACACTTATCTGAAGTATTGTCCTTCATTTACATTTCTGCTGTGCTTTTAGTGAAGTAATAAATTACAAAGTTTCATCTGGACAACAGTTTTAGTTCGCATCCTTATTGCTTTAGACAATTAAAAACAATCCTTAGCGTTAAGAACAGTAAAAGTAGCCCTTAGAAGCACCATGCCAAGTCTCCAGAATAAAAACTTTGAAAACATAACCTTTTCAAATTGGCTTCAACCTACTAGTAATCTCATGTTTTAAAGAAATCCTTCGCTTATAAGCAGCACCTTGACAGGATTTAACACTTCAGACTATCTTTAGATTTGTTTTGATTTAAAAAATTAATTTTAGACTAAACTGATGACATTATTATAACTAGCTTACTCCCAGCATTATGTTACTTGACAACTCTTTCAAACTATACTTCACTTTATTCATGACAGAGAAGCCAATAATAATTGAAGGCTTTGTTGATTCTTAACACCATCTCTTAGAGAAAACATTTTGATGTGCATTCCCAATTTGACTGCTCAGCCAATTTTTTTTCTTTTTTAACAAATTTAGCATAGATCTTTGTGTCTATTTTTTCCTAGGTTGGGCTGTCAGCTGGAATCTTATAAATGAGTATATGAAAACTCTTGTTTGAATATCAGTTATGTGAAGCTATATGCTGCTGAAATGTAAGATCCATGAGTTTTATATATATAAAGTCATAGACAGCCTGCAACAAGAGTTATGGCTCTTAATTTAGGAAGTAACAGGCCTCAGACATAACACAACTCTTCGAAAACTTCAGCTGAAAATTATAAGCAGCAGCAGAAAAAACAAAAATGCAATGCAAAAGTAATAAAACACAGGAATAAATTAGTCTCACCTCTACATGCTTTTTCCTCTATTCTTCCTTCTTCTAAATGGACTAAAGTGAAAAACCAAAGGCTGGAAAGACATTTTAAAGGCTTTCTTGCAGATGCCAATACAATTAGAGTAAACATAATATTTCAGCAGATCTAAAATTTACTAGTATCAATCACTTCTTCTGCATAATCATCACTGACAGTCCACACATAAGATTCATACAATAAGTTTATTCAATTGTAATATAGGTGCTTTAGCCTGGTCTCTGCTGTTCCTAAATGCAGTTTCCATTGCTTGAAAAATATACTGTGAATGAAAACTACTACAACATATTCCTTACAGAGTGAACTATATCTAAATATAAACCTGACATGGTTCCTGAATTACAATTCAAACATTTAAAACACATTGGGTATTATAGCAGGTCCAAATCAAATGGAGTGATCACCCTGGACATAAATCATACTGATTTCCAACTAAAAGAAATAAACCCCTAGGCAACTAGGAATCATACCAAAGGTAGCATAGACTCATAATGTGAATTTTCCAACAACTTAATCAAGATGCAATACCAAGGCAGCAGTGATATGCTAGGAAATCCTCTCATGCCTGCAATAGTAGAACTTCACACTGAAAAAATTTATTAAACAATTAGATTAGGGTAGTACTTACCCTCAGACAAGGTTAGTGACACTGGACTTCCTCAAACACTGCCTCTGCCAAAGGGGTTTTAATGCACCTCAGCTACACCAAGCCCAATAACTACTTCACTTCCAGCTCAGGGGCCTGAGACAAAGGCCTATACTGTGCCTCTAAGTGAGAGTTTTCAAAATTGCCAGCACCTGATTCAAATCACAGGTGTAGTCAACACTCAGTGCAGCACTCCCAAATGAGACACACCTGGTGAAAACCAGTACAGAAAGGAGGTAATATGCAGGTTCCTCACGGCTGAACCGAGGATACTGCTTCTCTTCAACAAAACAGCCTCTGAGGAATAGTGAATTCACCCTCTAAAGCAGCATCGGGACATATATGTAACTTACATGTTTTCATTACTGTTTATAGAAATTGCTTGTACACACACATTTTTGGTTTTTTTTTTTCTTTTTTCTTAGCCAAGTCTGGCCCTCATTTTCAACTCATGAGTTATAACAATCCTGGTAAATAAAATAAAATGGCACTACATCCCAATGGGAAACTGATGACATTTTGTCATAATTTTGTACATTAATACACTTTGATACCAGACCCCTGAAATCATGAGGCTGTTCATATTACCTAATCTATAACTGCATGCACACATGGTCACCAGACCATACAAGGTGGCTCTGTTAGCTCCCTAAATAGTCTTTCCTGTGGTCAATAGAAATATCCTTTTCCAATCTTCAAGATCAAGTACAGTTTTTGTTTTTGCCATGTCTTATTACTGGTAGACAGACAAGTTGAATCCATATTCCAGATTGAAAATCATTGTCACAATTAGTTCAAAGTTGCAGGAAAACAAGAAAATTTCTCTCTTTTTTTACCAGTAGAGAAGAAAAAAAAAGGCTTTCCAGGTATACAGGTGATCCTAGGGGCCTACAAGTTTGAAAACATCCCTTACCATAGTTTGCTTCCAAAGTTAACAATTTGCTTCATTACTCTTCCCAGTGGGCCACTGTCTGATTTTTTGATAGACCTTGGATTTACTCTGCCAAAAGTCACAAACTCTGCTTCAAAATCTAACAGAAGTTCCTGTCTGTACCTTATTTCACATGCTGAAATAAGACACTGAAGGCAGCCTGTGAAGTATCTAACAAACACCCCAGTCTGAATATCCCATTCCCTGCTATACCAAAAGGACATCTCACAGTTCACGAAAGGACTAAGTATGCATGCTAAGTATGACCTGGAAAAAAACAGAATTTAGAGCTCAGACCCTAGAAACCAAAATTTGGAGGGATCTTCTTTCGAATAAATGGGACAGACAGCTTGTTTGTGGCTTAAATGGTATGCTGGTGGGTTTTTGTTCTCTATAAAATTCCAGTTTCCTCTCAGACATTGGTTAAATTCCTACAGTAACAAGAGACTCAGAGCAAACTGTCCCCTGGGTCTACCCTCTCTAAGATATGAGTCTACACAGTACTGAACTATCACAGCACAAATCTTTATGCATTGCTGTTTTCCTATTCCAAGCCACAGCATGATCTGTAAACACACTGCAAAACAGAAGCTGCTGCCCAGGGATATAAGGAACAAATATGTAGCCTTTCTTACCTCAAAGTAAGCTGCTGGGAAAGGCAATTATTCCCTGTGATTGACCAGCTTCCTGTATATGGATGCATGAGTTTTCAGTTATTACCTACTTGGTTACTGGCAAAAGGCTGCAAAGGTTCCCCTATGGGATTTTTTTCTGAGAAAGGAATTAAAATAACATTGAGACAATTTAAATCACAAACAATGGCATTTCCCAGTCTTCCTCCCTATGTAAGAGAACCTCTAATACAGCTAAAAGTTCTAGAGGAATTGTTTGGGGTGGAATGCAACCCTTTTTTGTTCTCTAGTCCCTTCTACATAATATGCACAAAGGGCGGAAGTCTGTGCAATGAAGGCAGAGTAAGGCTTTAAGTAACATGATTTTAATATTCATTAGGTTTTAACTTCTTAGTGACTATTTATGAAATCTTCTATTACATCAGGATAACAGGCTTAAAAGAAAGTCAAATAATTTGAAACTTACTGTCTTTACACCAGTAGAAACACTTCAGTGTTATATTCAGAACCAGTCCTTCATAGCTGGGTTGAAACGACCTGCCAATCCCTACAGTGTATCAAATAATAACTAAAACCAGAGTTCATGGAGGACAATTGTAAAGAGAATAAATTTGTTGCAGAAATAAAAACATATACTAGAGCTTCAGTCTGAAATGCATTTTTCATCACAATACATTGCACAGGCCCCTGCAAAGTCCAAATGGCAATGGGGTTTTCCTCAAATCAGAATTATCTTAAATATTTCATTGACTTAAAAACTACTACACAGGCTTTATATTAGTTTACCTCATATGTGAAGAAGTTTCCAACAAGAGAGAATGAAAAAGGTCACTTCAATATTCTTTCTGTCTCCACAACATGTAAAAGACGAGCTGTGGTCAGTTCTTAGCTATTGGAAAGGAATTTTTTCTTGGTCACTCTTTGTTGTACAGGGGAAGAATATTTCCCAAGAGAAGGAACATGACAAACCAATTAAAACAAGATATATTTTACAAGTAACTATAGATCAGTGTCTGCTAAAGGGATCTCTCAACTGGTTCCTCTTATAAAGCACTTCCAGTTAATTTATTACACTTATTTAAAATGTAAACATATCAGAAAATTAGTGCTACGAAACACTGATTATAAGGCATTTTCTTACGTGGTAAATTATCTTCTGCATGATTCAAAACGATTCAGCATCTCATATTTGAGCTTGGGAAGACATGAGGTCATAAAGGTTGTAAGATACTTTCAAGTGCTTGTGTGCACCACTGTCCTCTGCTGGAATCAATCAGCCTCACTGATGTCTTTGTGACTAATCAGCTTCTGTCGGCAGCCGCTGACATAGTGCAAAGATGACATAAGCAACAGCTCATGTTCATTCCCATTTAAGCTCTACAAGCCTGTGACTCGGGATGGAAGCGTGTCAATACTATTGTCTGGGTAATGTGGCTGCATAA
Organism: Pardalotus punctatus; assembly: GCA_013400915.1. NCBI lineage: Eukaryota > Metazoa > Chordata > Aves > Passeriformes > Pardalotidae > Pardalotus > Pardalotus punctatus. The sequence continues at coordinate 488,984 of VZTX01005853.1, forward strand.
ATATTAAAGATGTTTGGATATGCCCTGGACAGGACTTTTTATTACCACATAACATCACCGGGCCCCGCTGGGACTGAGCCCCGCTGCTCTTCGTGTGAGAAGGGAGGCTCCAAGACCTCAACCTCATGGTGCAGCATCACTTGATGCCCAAGGCTTGCAAACGGCCCCTATAAAACGGCAGCTGGTTTTGTATCAGCGTGAGCCCACATACTTCCCACTTTGAGGACCTGAGCCACCTAAGGCGTTTTAAACAACAGCCAAGAAGCAATTCCTGTCCCTCGCTGCAACATTCCCGGGATAAGCAGACAACCTGCGAACCCAGCTCCCGCTCAGCGAGCGGCCTGACGGGAATTGTAGTCCGCCCTCACAGCCCCCGCCCCGCGCCGCCAGCCCGCACTACATTTCCCAGGGGGCGCTGCGGGAGCCGGGCAGCCCTAGCCGGGCAATGGCGGCTGTGGCGGCCATGGCGGCGCGGGGGTGCGGNCCCGCCCTTGGGGCGGGGCCGGGGCCGGGGCCGGGTCTGGGGCCCGTCTTGGGCACGGGAGCGGTGGTGTCAGCAGCGGGAACCGGTGTGAATTCTGCCTTCTGAGCGGTGTAAGGCACGCACAGCTTACTAGCAGCTGGCAGCGCCTGCTCAGCGCGTTTTTTTCTCGCACCCTTCCCCAAAGCGCGCACGGTAAGTGCCGCGGCAGTGGGGCCGTGACCCTCTGACACGCTTGGCTGCGATAAGAGCCTGCAGCTCCGGAATCGTGAGCGTTCACGTATGTCCAGAATGAGCAGCGAGGGCTGCACCAGCTTTCATGAGTGTGGTTTCGAAGGTTTTTTTAGTCCAAAAGGGGCTTTCTCTTCCGGTGGAGCGTTGTGAGATTTGGGCAGCGTGCCTGAAACAGAGCATTTTATTTCTACCGCAACTGAAAGTCACGGCCTGAACAAGATCTCCTGTTCTCTGGTGAGCCCGAGGGTTCTTTCTGCACCGCCGACCACCTCAAGAAAGTTGTGCAGACACCGGCAGAAGTGTGCTGCTGATTCTTTAGAGACACAGATAAACATAATCCTTGAACAAACATGGCAAGAAGCTCCAGGTGCCTCATCAGTGTTGTTAAAAGGATTGAAGGACTGACTGGTGCACGTACCTTTTTTTCTGAGTGTAAGCCAACACACAGATTAAGCAAAGCCTGGTGTAATTTTTTATGCCATGATATGACAGAAAGGCATTTCTGAAGAATACAGGAAACACTGGAATAAATTTGCCCCCAAAATGTAAAAGAAAGCCCACATTATTTCTTAAACCCCAAGGCATTTGTATGATTAGTTGAAAATACCAAGGAATAATGCTATGTTTCAGTAAAAGCAAATGTATTAGCACCTTTAAACATATGAACCTTAATCTTTTATGATAATATTCTTCCTAAAAACATCAATATAAGTGGCATCTGCATCACTATTTTCGTGTTTGTAGGGATGTCCTCAGCTGTTGGAGGGCAGATGAAGAACTAAAATCTTGGCAATGTAGAGTGTTCACCTTTGGAAGGAGCACTGTACTTGATGTATTTGTTTGATACTTTCCCGTAGCTTGCTTATCTCCTCTAGCTATCTGGGTACTCATACTGCTGAAGTATTCTGCGATAGAAATGTGATTTCATCACTGAAATATTATTTGTGCCACTTCATTTATACATAGCCAGATAATTACTTACAGAAACTGTCAAGCAATTCATACTGTAAAGGTGACCTTTTTCTCTTGTCCATATAAAGGTTATGGATGTGAGAATTACAATTACTTTTTAGATTATATGGAGAAGCTTTATTCTGTGGAATGTATTCAGACTACAGTAGCTCTCTAGTTGAAATGATGATTTCTCTATTACCAGATTACTAATGTTTATGCTAATACACTACTGAGGCTGCTCTGGAGAGCCACCTTTCCCAGCATGCAAGTGACTATCTGACAAAGAATACATAATTTATTATGCCACCTGTCTGTTGGAGATTTATCAAACTACCTGAGAAGTAATTCCTATTTATGATGATTTGGGGATTTTCACGAGGCACCAAATTAGGGTTCATCCAGCATGCAAGTGTGCCTCATTAATTTCTCTGAGATTTCTCATGTGAGGAAAAGTTAAAAGTTTTAAACCATTACATTTTTTATTACATTCTTTTCTGCATATAATGAACACTGTCATATAGTCCCTGGAGCATCAGCTTTTCCATTACAGTGGAGATGTATTTGCACCAGTATTTACAATGTTTTTTACAATTAAAATTTGGTTTTTGTTAATAAATTAAGAGTTCTTAATCCTTCTGTTTCTAGGTGTTCATGGTTTTTAACATCCTCTATATTTAAATTGTTTCTCCCGTCTCCTCTTTTCCTTTTCAGCCTTGCTCCATGGGTACCAGTTGTGGGTCTGGAAATTCATGCACAGATCAGTTCCAACTCAAAACTTTTCTCTGGTTCCCAAGTCCAGTTTGCAGCACCTCCCAACTCTTTGGTATCTTTCTTTGATGCCTCTTTACCAGGAACTTTACCAGTAAGTTAAGCTACAATTTCATTCATATCAGGATTAATGTCAGGCAACTTTGCATATGTTTCTAATATTTTATTCTTCCCAGGATTTGACTAGAGTTTTGTATGTGACTACTTTTCCTTACTTTTCTGATTTCTGCTTGTTACATAACATGAGGTGCCTAGTACTGTTACTTTTCAATTTCCTCATTCCCTAGTAATTGCCTCAGATACTTTATATCCCCTGCAAAGGGAAAAAAAAAAACCAGGAGTGTTTCTTCAACACAGTGAATGTATTGCAGTATTTCTTTGAGGCCAGAGTGGGTGTGTTTGGTTAGTATGCCACACAGGAAATTCCTTGAATATGAGAGATGCTTAAAGCCCAGTGAGGGAAGAACATCTTAGATTTCTGAGTGGCCATTTGATGTTATTTTACCATATGTTTGTTTTATGTAGCTGTCATTTGCCATTTGGAATGTCTCACTGTGGAGTTACTTGGCTTCCTGAGCAGAAAGTCTCCAATTTAGGAAAGTGTCAGCCATTCCTATTTCCAGAGCAAAGCAATTATTAAAAAAAAAAGTAATCTGTGTGAGACGTTGTGGATTAATAGGTCAGGATAACTAGCTAGCACTTAGCAATAAGGTTTATTAGTGAAAACTTAGTAAGTGTTTGAATTCACAGCTTAATTGTAACTGTGATGGCTATGGCAGTACTGCTGTATAATTGTCTGAGAATCTAACAAGTTTAATATAAAAATAAAAGTTAAAAAAGTATAACGTAAGCTCTTACGGTGAAAATAAATATTGAATAGACTTAGCATTGCCAAATGCAACAAGTGTGCAGATACTATAATGAGGTCTAATTATTTAATGCAGAAGCGTTTCACTATTCATTGAAGTGCAGGTTTGAATTCCAGTAACAGGAAGGTATTTTTAAATCTAGTTGAAGCTTTTCATCACCATAGAACAGCCTCAAATAATCTAAAACTGAGAGTTAACTTGTGGCTGAATTTCTAAGGTCTTGATATATGTCATGATGCTTAAAAAGAGAAATTATTCGATATATTCATTCTGTATTTGCAAAGGTATTGAAAACTAAGGAAGTGAACTTTAGATGCTGATAAAATTGGGAGTTGACTCTTGCAGTAGCAATTCAGAGCTGAGTTTCAGGTCTAACTATATGGAAATTCTGAAAACTTTGTGGAGATAATGGGAATCTTATGCAGTCATTTGGTTTTAAAAGAATCTGGCTAGACTTAAAGACAAAAATTAGTCCCTTTCATTCAGGGGCAGAGCTAGGTTGGGTAATCACAAAATCCAAAAGAGTTCAAGATTCTGGTTTTAGACCGTCTGCTTAACCTTCTGTTAATGCACAGAAATTCTCTTAAATAGTCTGATGCTTGTCTTCAGTCAAGTAGGAAAGCTGTTCTTGACTGAACAAAAATGAGTATTTATGAAGAGTTTAATTTTTCTGTATGTTACTATTTATCAAAGGTGCATTGTGTGTGTATTTTTTCTCTATTAATGAGGCTTTAAAATGAGGCTTGGTATGACCTTTGTGAGAGGACCCTCTGTGGGCTTTATTAGAGAATATAACTGCACCTGAGAAGAAAAAACCCAGAATGGTTAGGTTAATTTAAAAATAGTGAGTTATATTAAGTTCTACCAGCTGCTTTTATCTGTACAAAGAGAAGAAAGATTTTTCTTACTGTACTACTGGTGAAAATAGAGTTGAAAGTGAGTGTTACAAAATACATGTTTGTGCATGTTAGAATGTGATGCAAAATCCAGTCAGTAGTCATAGCTTTATTTTGCCGTTGTACTTGCTGCACAGGAATTAATGTGAGAGACCAGCATTTGTTCTGGAATCAGCTGGGCTTGTTTCCTATGTGTAAATTTGTACGCAGGAATAGTATCTGAAGCAGAATTGGATTTTGGTAAATTTTGAAAGATGGAAGGTAATTTTTGAAAATTCAAAGTATTTGTAGAATAAAACCAAACCAACAAAAGCAATTTTAACAAATGTTAGGTTATTGCTTAATGAGACTACTTAGAAGGGAAATATTTGGCTTTTCCTTTGGACTCCATTTTGTTGAGAAATGAAAAAAATAGCAGAAAAGTTTTTATATAGTAGTTGTGCTGTCTCTGGAAGATAATAACTGCTGTTTTAAACTGAGAACTGTAAGGACAGTTTCCAGTGTCAGGGATTTAAATTTACTGTGTGACAATGAGATGGTTGTGATAGAGAGCTGTGCTAGTATTTGCTGCTTCACAATGGGACCAGAAATGATGGTGCTAAAGGGAGTTTTTCAGGTTGGTGTGCATTTCTGGGTCACCAGTAAGTGTTGGCGTGAGCCTTTGCTGTGCTCTGCACAGGAGAGGTGAAACTAGAAGAACGTGTTTAGCCCTCTTCCATCTTTCCTCTTTATATTTGTCTCCTGTAAGGTTAATACAGCTTATTTTAAGCTTCTGCTGCATGTAGGCCTTGGGAGGGTCATCACAGAGTAAGTGGTGTGGCCATTTCACTGTGTTGTTCTCATAAAGTGCCTGTGAGAGACAGCTACAGGCAAGAAGAGCTGTGCAGGTGCCCTCCTATTTGGCATGAGATGGAAAAAAATTATTATAGAATCATGGGATGGTTTGAGTGCAAGGGGCCTTAAAGATCATCTAGTCCCAGCCCCCTGCCAATAGGCAGGGACACCTTCCACTAGACCAGGTTGCTCAAAGCTCCATCCAGCCTGGCTTTGAACACTTCCAGGGATGGGGCAGCCGCAGCTTCTCTGGGCAGCCTGTGCCAGGGTCTCAACACCCTCACAGTAGAGTTTCTTCATGTGTCCATGTCCCTGTTATGTTTGGGGTCCCAGAGCTGGATGCAGCACTCCAGGTGGGAACTCAGAAGAGTGGAGAGAGTGAAGGAGAGGGGCAGAAGCACCTCCCTTGACTTGCTGCCCATGCTGCTTTGGATGTAGCCCAGGACATGGCTGGCTTTCCAGACTACTTTTCTGGCTCATGCTGAGCATCTCCTCAACCAACACCCCCAAGGCTTTCTCGTTGGGGCTGCTTTCAATCCATTCTCTGTCNCCCTGTTATGTTTGGGGTCCCAGAGCTGGATGCAGCACTCCAGGTGGGAACTCAGAAGAGTGAAGAGAGTGAAGGAGAGGGGCAGAAGCACCTCCCTTGACTTGCTGCCCATGCTGCTTTGGATGTAGCCCAGGACATGGCTGGCTTTCCAGACTACTTTTCTGGCTCATGCTGAGCATCTCCTCAACCAACACCCCCAAGGCTTTCTCGTTGGGGCTGCTTTCAATCCATTCTCTGTCCAGCCTATATTGGTGCTTGGGTTTGCCACGATCCAGGTGCAGGACTTTGCACTTGACCTTGTTGAACTTCATGAGGTTTGCACAGGCTCACATCTCAAGCCTGTCCAGATCCAGAGGGATCCCTGCCCTCCAGCATGTTGACCATGCCATACGGCTGCTTGTCATCAGTGAACTTGCTGAAAATGTGCCTGATCCCACTGTCCCTGTCACTGACAAAGCTGTCAAACAGTCCCAATAGACACCCCTGAACACCACTCATTTCTGGTCTCCACTTGGACATCGAACTGTTAACTGCAGCTCTTTTAGTGCCACCATCCAGTCAATTCCTTGTCCACTGAGTTGTCCATCTGCCAAATCCATATCTCTCTAGAGACAGTGATGTCATGTGGGACCAGTCACATACTTGGCACAAATCTGAGTAGACATGTCAGTTGCTCTTCTTATCCACCAACTGTGTAACTATTTCATGGAAGGCCACCAAATTTGTCATGCATGACTTGCCGTTAGTGAACTTACATTGGCTGTCAATAGTCACCTAATTATTTTCCATATACCTTATAGTTTTCATCTGCTCCATGATCTTGCCAAGCACTGAAGTAAGACTGGCCAGCTCGGTCTGACTGATGTATCAAATCTTTGATTAAAAAAGGAGATTTGGAATTAGCAGGTCTGGATGGCACATTCCATGCTACTCAGCACACTTTTTGCGCACTGTGGTGGTGAAGCCCCTCACCACTAGATGTGATAGCATCTTGTTCAAATTACTACAGTGGTCTCCTTTCTTTGGGACTACATCTGACTACCTACATTACATTTCATGAAATGAAATTTGCAAAAGCCTGAGGTTTTTCCTTGTGAATGGACTTGGCAATGATCTTGGCTTGATATCTTCAGAAGACCTATTACAAAGGAAGTATTATTCTATACATGGTAGCAAATAGTGCATTCGACCTGCAGACTGGACTAAAATTCTTCTGAGGGTCCATAAAGGTAGTTGCCTTCCCAATCTGATTCAGCCTCTGAAAATTTTGAGAGGTTTTATAAAGGTTTTTAAAGGTAAAACTGGGCTCGCAGAAAAAGAATCCATGATTGTCTATTTTCATGATGGAGGTGGCTGACTAAAAGTTAATTATGGCTCAGCCACAGAAATAAGATAGTAGATCTAGCAGCTAAAGGCTGAAACCTTTTTGTCGGTGCTTAGTCTTTGTCACACATTTTACATTTGTCTCCTGCATGACTGATGTGAAACCATGATCCTATTGTAGGCAATCCTTTGTAGGCAAGTATATAAAGAAATAATCTAGGATTTACATAACCAAGGTTTAAATTAATAAGATTTGAATGAATATTAGCCCTACAGTCTTAAATATTTTGAATTTTTTTATATCTTCTCATGCATTTGAGTTTCATTCACCTCTTAGTGTGAACAGCACCTGTTTTATCTTTTTTTTTTACAACAGAGTTTTCAGAAACACTTGGTAATGATCAAGCTCTTTTTCCAATGAAGAAAAGATAAATACCTTCTGACCTCATAAGAAACAGAGTAAGATCTATGTTGAGCACTCCTGTAGAGTGTCATACGAGATGTATGGTTTTATCTGAATATATAATTTTTTCCTTTTCTCTCTGTAAACAGTATAGAGGGACATATTTTAGTCCTGCTTTATCTTCTCTCACTTCTATAATGACAGTCAGGCAACCAGATAACTCCATTTCATGGAAGTGATGCTGTATAGATATATAATAGAGCTAGAGCAGCTATTAGCCCTTGTTCCTTCTGGCATTGCCCCTCTGGCAGCCTCAACTCCAGGCTTGGGCTTGTCCAAAGCTGGGAGATGCCAGTGCAGCCCTGCACAGTCACTGAGAGCACGTGTATCAGGTTGTTGCCTTGCACCCCTTTCTTACTCCTGAGGTGGCTGCCCACGCATGTGACAGAGCTGATACTGAGTTTAGGATTATAGAGGGTGTTTCCATCTGTTCTTGGCAGTGGCAGGTACCCAGTGTTTTTCCAGATGTTTTGGGTGATAGGTTATCAGACTTAAATAACATCTACAGTTCATCCTAATATACAGGATTTTTCTGAAACACTTGCTTTCAAACACTCTGAGAGGTTTGTGTGAGATTTTGGTGGATGTCTGTCAGCTATTCGTACTGGAAAAGAAACAGCATTTGAGACCAGAATTTATACCTTACAGCTTGAAACTAGATTTATTTTTTTCTTTTATATCCTGTGCCTGTTAAATCTGGTGATTGCAACAGCTGCTTTACCAACTTGTGATTTCAGTTTTGTTTTGACATTCCTGCTGACATGCATGTGAATTTACTCCCTTCTTGTACTACTTTGTTTTGAAAAAAATCCTGCTTCTTAGCTTGACTTTTGATAACTACAGTTTTAATTGTGTGCACTTTTCAGGGGGAACTGAACAATCTTCTGGTCATTGTATGGATGTTTTTTTAGCTTCCATTACATAAACTTTCTTCTTTACTTTGAAAGCGTATGATGGCTGGGGTTTTGTATCCATGAGCTCTCCTCTAAAAATAAATTAGTGGCAATGCCTGACAAAAGAAGTGGGTTCATGCTTGTTTTAAACCTATGTCTAGGTTCACTTAAATTCCTCATTACTTATTTCAGGAAAACTGTAGTAATTGTACTTGGAAAAAAGAAGATTTTTTTAGTTTTAGGAATTGATGGTACCTTTCTGTTGCAGTCCTTTCTTTCCTGATAATATTTGGGTTTGCAGCATGCATTGTATGGTCAGTGCTTAAGAGTCTTTTCTTGCTCACACAGTACCAGCTTGCTGGGCTTGTAGTCCAGAAAGCTTCTATAAAGAAAATCCCACATAGTTTAGAAAAAGGCTAGAGGAGTGAAATAGGCTTTTAAACCATTGCTCCCTGAGGATGCCTTTGTGGTTCACAGACCCTTAAATGTCCGAGTTCATGGTGGATTAAAGCTTGCCTACATAATTTCAAACTATTAATCAGTTCAAAGCTGTTGTATTGGTCAGAAGAGGTCTTTGAAAGACGAGTGATGCTGGCTTCAGGTGACTTTCAGGACTGGGTTATGGTGCAGGTTGTTCTTTGTTCTATTTCTTTGCATTTCATAGGATCATTCACAGCCCTGGGGTTACCTGTGGAACTAAACTCCTTCACTGGGTTCTGAGAAATGTTGTACTTCCTCCATTACTGCAGTTGCTTAGCTCAACTTTATATCATACTTAGGCTGTTTTTTCTGGAGACGTCTCTGCTCTTATGTATTGAAGTATTTGGTGACATTTGTTGCTCTTCTCTCAAGCTTTGAAGGAGTCCCTTGTAATATTTTCTCTCACTTTTTGCTTTGTCTCGTGTATTTGTGGGTATTTCTGACACTCATTCTGGGTGTTTTAATCTTTTTGTCAAGGCTAACAATTCAGGTAGGGCTGTCTCCTTAGCACCTCCGTAACTGTTGAGCTCTCTCTGTTCTTCTTGTTGGCTTTAGTGTTCAGTTCCCCCTTTCTGAATTCAGTTGGAAATCGCTGCTGAAATGCACATTAACCTTTTGCAGTAGGTTTTCTCAGTGGGCTTAGAATTTAAGTTGGACCTGAGAGAGGATTTATTGTTGCAGATTTCTATTACATCTGCTGTCAGTCACTGTAGGTGCTCTGGCATCCTTAAGTGTTTGATTTGATGTAGTATTCTCACATTATGTGGACAGTCTGGTTCCAGGTGACTCCATTTGAGGAAATCCAAGGTGGTATGTTGCTTTTATGTGTATATAAGCAGTGGTCTCTTAAGCAAACGTTTCATGGTGCTACCAATTTCTTAGCATTTTAACTTGGCAAATGGACACCTTGCTACTTCATTCCTCTTCTTAACAGTTGTTTCTTTGAAGAGCTTTTCATTAAAAGGTGTTTAGGGAAGCATTGTCCGACAGTAATGACAGATAGTTGTAGACTGGGTCTTTGTTCTCTTCATGGTTTGCTGTCCAGTGTGTAATGTTGCATAACTGTCAGGTTTATGTGTTTTGTTTGAAACTTATCTTGGTGCAATTAGGCTGTAATTGGTTCCCGGGGTAAAATTAATTTCTTTGTGTTCTCTCTGGTTATCAGTCACTTTGTCACCTTAAATATGACTGTGTTTGATTTTGAGAGGATTATGTAAACTTCTGCAAGTGATTGTTATTAGTTACATGTGTAGCTTTTGCCACAAGGACCATTGTTTTCTATACAGAAATGCTAGTTTTACAATTCTGCTGCCAAGTTCATCCAAATTTTCCTCCAAAAAATATGAGGCTTGTAGAGGGTTTTAAAGAATGTATTAGCAAGCATATGAAGAGGAAATTATTGACTTAGTCTTTCCACTGATCTCAGCTTTATTTGGGATGCTGCTCTTCAGATACTTCTGGCACTTTATACTCATTTTGGGATGTTTGATGAAATGAGGAGAAGATAGGGGAGTCATGGAGGAGAGAGTTTGGGGGTCACTGCTTAGGTAAAACAAATTAGGGGTGTTATTTAAAGCAAATTAGTCTCTGTTGGTTCTGCTGTTCCTGAACAACTTCGTTAAAAGCAAATAATTGCAGTTCACTATCTTATAATTTCTCTCAAATAATTTCTTAATATCTCTTTGCACAGCTTGTTGCATTGTATCACCTGTTGTTTTCCTGAATTAGTATAATCTTTTATCTATGTATAAAAGACCACTTCTGGTTTACTCCCAAATTGTATATTGTGCTCTCTTAAGAGATCTGGGTCAGCCTGCAGGGAAGGATGGCTGAGGAACAAATAAGCATGTTTTGGTAGACAGCAAATGAAGAAAATAGTAATGAGGGAGTCGGAGCGGAGGGCTGAGAGTTTAGTGTGTGTTTAGTGTGGGCTCTCAGACATACAAAGATTGCAAGAAGGAGCAGAGGGCAGATAGCCAAGACTTAGAATTAATAGAAAATGACAGTAAAGGGGTATCAAAGGTCAGAACTTGCTACGACTCAGAAAACCACAGAGCTGGCTCTCACCAAACCTACAAGCAAAGGTCCATCTGCAAGGGGCAGGGGTTGGTTTACAAACTATTTTGCTCTAAGTACTCTGAATTGTCTCTATTTAAGAAATTAAACAATCTGTGTTAGGTTGAAGAAGGCAGATGATACTCATGTTTAAAAGCCTTTTTTTTCTGGAACTCTGTGTAGGAAGAAAAGTCTGAGAAGGTTCATCTCAGACCTCTTGTTGCCTTTGGATTTGATCATAGTCTGTAACTTAAGTTTTAGCCATTGCTCAGTCTCCTTCCTCCAGCAGCAGTGAAATGTTTTCACTGGATCTTGCTGTATTTAACTTGGCCTGGATCAGATATCATCAGCAGTGATTTAAATTTCAGCTGGCATAAGAGAGGGAGCATCCTTATGACAGGCCAAAAAACTCCATGTGGCAGATGCAGAGGATTGATGTCAACAGGGATGTTAGAGAGGTACTGGGCTTCTTTATGTGAACACCACATAAGCACAGCATTCAATTATGGATATCACAAACCACTGTATCTCCACTGCATTGTCCAGTCTTCCCTGTGGGTTCTCCTGCTTCAAGCTGGTTCTGTAGAGTAGAACTTTATTTGTTTTTAGATGCTGCTAATGTGATCAGAGATATGAAGATCACTGGATTGGCTGCTTCCCTACCACCCACCCCAGAAAACAGATTTATTCTATTGAGACTGTTGAGCATTTTGCCCACAGAGTGGTCTGAATGGATTTTTCCTTCTGTGCTTCTTTTAGCTACTTCTCTTGGGCTGAGAAACCATTAAGTCTCTCATTATTTAAATAGCTCTGTATCTGGTGTTACCGTCCTGTTTTTCTTGCTCCCAGGGGTCAGCCTGTCTCCCTATTGCTGCTGCATTTTTCTGGTTGTCAGTGACACTGGAAGATGCTACCTCCATCCCAAACCTTGTGGTATAAGCTTTCAGGTTAGCTCTTCAGCTTTGAGAAAGTGTGCCCTCTTATTCTTTGGAGTACACCTGAAATAGTGTGTTTGGGAGCTGGGTACTTTTTGATGTCAGAGCTGCCTGGTTTTAAGGTATGACTGGAATCAATGTGTGCTGCATCACCGCAAGCCAGCTTTGCCACTATACAAGGTTACCAATAATGTATTTTGTATAGCAATGTATAGCTTTGGTACCAGACTGTGGAAAAGGAAGTTTACAAAACGCATTAAGTATGTTTAATGCCCCTCGTTGCCATCTTCTTTTGCTGTTTCAGCTTCTTAGTTGCCATTTTGTTCTCTTAAGCTGGAATCTCTTTCTGTTAATCTAAGATCTCAATTTAAAATGTCTGGTGCTTTTTCACCTTCTGTCTTGCCCCTTTCCTTAGGGATAAGAACATAATGCTCATACTGGGGCAGCAAACATGCAGTTGAGTAAATGCCAGACTAAGTGCAGAGGACATTAAACTGGAGCTTTTAAGAATTTCCCTGAAATTTGAGACCTCAGGTTTTGGAACATGGGTTCTTTGAACACCTAACAAATGCAGGACTTAGGCTATCTTGTTTTTTAAATTTTTACTGTATGCTTCAAGGGATGAGTCAGATTGTAACCTTTTGAAATAAGTGGCTCATTTGGGAAGTGGTCAGCTCTTGATTTATTGTATGTACACTCTGTACATGCATAGCTGCGGCTTGTCCCTTCTCTGTGTGTGGGAGGATGCCAAGGCAGAATGCTGCAGAGCAGTAAGTACTCATCTACAGTGTCAGGCTGAACAGCCACAATTACACTGGGAATAAGTACATATAAGGGTATTTTATTTTGAAGTTTAACTTACGATTGAACTTCAATGAACCATATATTGCAGCAATTTCATACTTTTAACACAGCTAGAATAATAAGACTGAGTATATCCATTAGTAGAAGCAAATAAAAATCAGAGTGATATGAAATAGGAGTACTTGAAAATGTGATTAGATATATCTGTTGAGGTTTCTAAAGATTAGTGTCTGGTCTACAGAGAGCTGGCTGAGTACATTGTACTTCCTTCATTCAGATGTTATTTTGAAAGAAACAGAGCTAAAATTAAATGTTTCTTAGATAAACAGTCCTGTAGTTAATCTGATTAATGCTGATTTTCTCCATGATTGTAAGTAGAACTGAAGGTGGTAGCCAGTTAAATCTACTTTATTAAAATGTGTGACCTAGAATTAAAAACTTTAAAAATTTCAGGGGAATTATTTTGATTTTACAGTTTTTAATACAAGGAATATTTTCTTCTGTAAGATAGGCTTCCTGGATGCAAATGTTATTGCAGAGTTTTTTTGTAAAAGGTAGCAAAAATAAAAATTTTCTAGGCGAGTTATCTAGATGTTTCTTCTTCCTCCCCCCCCAATTATCCTATATAATACTCATTAGCAGAACAAGAAGCTGCATACTTACCCTCTTTTAAATGTAAACATGGTAATTTTCTAAATATAGAAACATATATACTTACTTAAAAGGGTGCCAACTTTCTTTAATATATTATTATAAGGAGTAAAGCTGTTGTTAAAGGCAAAGCTGTTAGAAAATTGCTTTTGATGGGAATTTGTGCCATTGAAGGTATTGTTGAATAGTGGCTGTTGAATAGTCGTGTATTTAAAACCCAGGTCTTCACTAAACTGAACTTGCAAATAAAGATAAATTTTAAAAAGGAGTCTTTCCACTTGTGGACTAGATGTAAAGAATAGACAAGTACCAGAAAGAGAGCGATCTTGGTTGGACTGTTCTTTCATTCCTTTAGTGCTCAGTTACCATGGTGCTGTAGCAGGAGACCGTTGCTACAAGAGAAGTGGTGCTGGTGTTGTGATGCCATTGTTAAGGGTTTTCTTGAGTTTCCAACACAAACAATTTACATTTCCTTTTGTAATGGCTCGCTAGGATTTTCTTTGAATAATAGGAGGGATGCTTCCAATTTAGAAGACCAGAAATATTGAAGAAGTCTTTATAGACTATTGTGTTTTGTCCATAGCTATTGCAGGAACTACACAGTTTGCTTTCAAGGCCAGCACTTTGCTAACATACCAGACAAGCAGCTTGTCAGTTCAAGCCAGTAATTTAAATCTTTGGTGCTAGTCAAAGCTGTCAACTTAATAACAGCTTACTGCATAAACAAGCTCGAGGACTTACTCTACGTCATTAGCATGGGAAGTTTCACATACTGAATTGATGTTTATCACTGCAGATTATTTGAAAAGCAAGGCTTGTTTGAAGGAAAGGTAGTAGTTTGCTTAAACAGTTCTGCTTCGTGCTTACAGCCTTGGTCATGGAAATGGGTAGTAGTAGTCACTTCAGAAATGAAGCAGTATTAGATAAGTTCTGATTTTTGAAGAAGAAGATGGTCATCTGGTTGGTTTTGAGTTTTTTTGAAGGCACACAGGGCAGAAGGTGCAGATTGGCATGGCAGCCGTCTCAGTATGCCATAGAGAGAGAGAGATCTGCTTTGCAAGGCCTGCACTCACCACTGAGATCAGTGAAGGAGTAGCACAGGAAGTTGAATGAGCAATGGTGCATATACAATGATTTGGCTGCTATGATCCAGTACACTGGGGACACACACACATCAGAGTCATCTAAATGCTTAGTAATACTACATAAAAAATAATCAATACTTCATGTTTTATGCCGGTTTTTCCCCAGAGCCACCAAAATGGTTCATCAGCAGTAGTGCAAAACATTCTCCCTGGTATAAATGCTATGTATGTGGGGATTATTTCTTTCACCTCAGAACAGTGTTATCCCTTAGGACAGTGAGTAGGACACACACACTCTTACCCTGTTTTAAGTAAAGACTGAAGAGCAATGAAGTGCTGTGAAGCTCTGACTGATAGTGACTCCGGAGTTGGGTTTTGTCTTGTTTGCCAATTGCAGTCAGTCACAACCGCTGCACCGTCAGGAATTGTAGCAAGATGCTGGTTTACTGCTTTGAAGCATCGGTGTTTTGAGTCTACCAGTCCTTATGGAGGCTTAATGGGTGTCTGGTGGCCAATTTTTAAAGGACTGACTGGTACTGGTGCTCACTAATTCGTAAAGCTGAACAGGACTGTGCCATAAGGCTTTAGTAGGAGGAAATTTGCCTGTGTATTTAGAAATATGATGGTATTTTAAACATTGAACAGTTTGACTAGCACTTTTACAGAATTCCTTAAACAGTAAAAAAAAAAAAAAGTGTCTGTACTGTCTGGAAGCATTTAATTATTGAAAACAGGAGCATCTACTATATAATGAACTGCAGCTATGCTACTAAAATAAATTAATATTTTGTAGTTACCAATTTTCTTTAGATTGGAGTCAGGACTAATTGCATTCATTTTGCTATGGATTGGTATTTCAAAGGGAGATTGTTCTTCCTTTTTTCTTGTCTAGAATTTGCTTTATGTATCTTTTAAATTTTTTAATAAGTAAAATATGCCTGAACAGATGATGTGTTCTAGTTAGCCATATATAGCTTCACTAAAGATCTGAAAGTTCCCTTGTTAAATGTCTTAAATATTTAATTTCTTTTCTGTATAAGCAATTTTTAAGTTTCTGTTACATGAAGAGTTGCCTATATCTCCGCTTACTATTTTGATTTTTAAAAACTAATTGAGTCAAACAAAGAGATTCGTTTTCTGGGGAAAGATGTGGGTTGATGGGAAATGTACAGCTGCTTAA
The DNA here is from genome assembly GCA_013400915.1 of Pardalotus punctatus. Classification (NCBI taxonomy): domain Eukaryota; kingdom Metazoa; phylum Chordata; class Aves; order Passeriformes; family Pardalotidae; genus Pardalotus; species Pardalotus punctatus. The sequence continues at coordinate 504,439 of VZTX01005853.1, forward strand.
TATGTTTTCAGAAATCTGGCTGGAGAATATAAAAAGTAAATACTGTCAGAAACATGGAAGAAAACATTATTTAAGCCCTTTATGTTCTGGTCAATGCAGATGAAGTCATGTACATTCTTTTACATAATGTGCTCCTTTAATGGTCGTGCTGGAAATAGACTTCTTGGCAGCTATACAGTGCAGAACAAGATGGATAAAATTCTGTTCCTCTTTCAAAATGCTGTAAGTGGGAGCATGTCAGAATTTTACTAAGACAAATTCAGTCTTTTTTCCTTTTCAGTTTCATCCATTTGATGTTAGTTAAACGAACTGTTAAATTAATGAGAGCATATCTGAAAAAAAACATCATTTGACAGTACTTTTTGGAGTGAAATTTTCTTTCTCCTCTGGATCCTGACCCTGCTGAGGAGATGCAAGAGTGTAGTGCTGAGAGTGATGGGTCCATGGTGAAAAGCTGCATTTAACTCCTTTATTTCTTCGTGAAGGCCTTGCTGGGTCTTCAGATCACATGGCATTCTGAAAAAACCTTAACCATGGGTTTCCTTGGGTACTGGAAACGTGTACTTGTAGCTGTGGGATCAATTGCTGTCTTTTTGGTTCTGTTTTAGCAAAGATGTAAGTGTGCATCATTTCATCCTGGTTAAGAGGAGCATTAAAATCTATGGTATGTGTAGAGACTCATAAATTCCCTGTGGTGCTGTGGTTACAGGTGTTCTGAAGTGTTCTACTGTAACAGCACTGCACTCCCTAATGCAAATCCCCTGTGTTCCACAATCCCAGTATGAGCTGACAGCTGGTAACAAGTCAGTTATCATGTGCTGTGCTTTGTCTCCTGTACCCTCAAAGATTCAAAAGCACTGAATGTTTGCAAGAGTAGCAAGCCAGAACAGTGCGCCCCTCCATATGTGGTATGACAAAATGAATAGCTTGTTTTTTCATTTTAAAGCTTTGCAGATTTATAGCTACCACAACTTTAATGATGAATAAGAACTACCCACACAAAGAAAGGGATCTAATGGTGACTGAAGGCAAGTGAAATTGAATATATGCTCCTTATAAGGCAGTGTGTGGGAGACACATTTGTAACATACTGAGTATCTGAGCAAAACCATGTGTCATGTTTCCTTAGGTTCTCAACAGGAGATGTGTAGAAGCAGCAGTGATGACAGGCCTGGCACTCAACTGCAGCATAAACAAGAAGTCCTTGTTTGACAGAAAACACTACTTCTATGCAGATCTGCCTGTAAGTATGCAGTATAGCTGGTCCCTCTTGGGCTGTAGGAAGGACAAGTCTGGGGTACGGATGGCAGTAGGGGAGGAGTGAAGAGATGCTTTCTCTGTTTTCAGTCAGTGCTCTGCTCACCCCAACAGGATGCTGCACTGTGCTCTGATGAAATAGGCAGCTGTACTCTGGTGCTCACTGATCGAATATGATTGCTCTGATTGCTGACTGCTTGCTTAGCTGCACAATTCCAGTAGCTTAATGTAATTGAATTGGGAGCTGGAGCTGCTTTGTCCCTTAAGTTGTCCATTCCTGGTGTTTAGTAATAATTGTCTGTTGGGGTAAAAGCAGTCTGATAATAGTTCTTCTTTTAAAGTGAATGTATAACAAACACAAGTTCCAGTGGAATAAACACAGTAGTGTCTCTTTTGTGTGTGCTTAGGGACCTAAGAATATTTAATTTCCCTTCAAAAATTTTCAAGTCGTGGTTCCAATAAATGAAAAAAACCAAAACAACTGAGAAATTGAGTCTTTGCAATATAGTTTGTTGGTAGATTTCATATTGAGTAGAAGGTGCCACTGGAAGTCAAATGCATTTTGCTACACTTGGTATGGATGTAGAAATACTGAAACAATTTAAGAACCAGACTTCTGTCCTTGCAACAGGATGCCACAGTGTTTGAGCCTTTTACTTTTTAATGAAATTAAACCTTTCTTATTTTTAACTTATTTTTGTGTCAACTTATTTGTACTAAATGTTCAGTTTAACACTGATCGGTCAAATCTATGGTTTTGGGGTGAAGGTATGGTGATATTAAAAGTATGTGTGTTTATTTTATTTGAAAAAGATCAGACAAGTTAGCTTATCCTCTTTTTGGGTGAGGAGTCTCAGTCATCCAGAGAAGCAGAGTGGGAGACTTCTCAGGTCCCAGATGAATGTGTAGAGGTGCTGTATTATTACCTAAATTACTTTCTTTCACACTCTTGTTCAGGCATTGAAAATATTTTGAAGTTACACAAAACATTTTCAAATACAATTGCTTCCCATCTTAGAAAGAGAATTATGTTACGGTTGTCCACTGGAGATTTGGATCTCAGAAGAGATTTCTGTTTTGTTTATTTCTGGGTTGGGAACTTGTGGCTATTCTGTGAAGTTGCTATAATTTTGATTGGGTTTCTGGGGATAACTTTGCAAATATTTGTAAGACATTAAGAGGCCCTTTTATTGGGAGCTCTGCAGTGACCTGCTGGGAATGTGAAAAGCAAACTTAGCAGTTTGAATTGCTGATACTTTTTTTAAACTTGTAGAACTATCTTAAGGCCCATTTCAAGGTCTGAAGGAGAAAAAGGTGAAATAGTAGGAAATAAACATGACTTTCAAAATTCCTTCACACATCATAAAGAAACATAAAAAGCATCACAGACTTGTTTGCAAATTACATTTAGTGCTTACTCTGTTAAACTGAAATCATTCCCGTATTCTTGTGATGTCTGCTGCTATCAGTCTATTGCATAGCAGCTGTGTGGATGAATGTTGTCACGGGAAAGAATCCACATCTGTGTGTCCAAGAGAACAGTTGAGGTGGAAGAAAATGTGGGACTCTGCAGACAAGTTACAGGATCCTCTGGTCACATAAGCGTGGAAACTTGGTCAGGGAGATGCTGACACATTTTATTAGCTTGAAACATGTAACTCTGGCTTTTTACTGACTGACTTCTGCAGTTTAAGCACTGACAATAAACTGCCCGACCTGCATTTCACAGTGAACAGTCTAGTCAGGAACCCTGTAATAAGATGCAGAGTTTAGGCTAATGAGCTGAATAGAACAGATAAATCCAGCTTTTAGGGTCATTTGACAATGGGATTATTGTTACTTCTGAAAATGGGGCTTTGGGTGGGAAATGGGATTCATATTATTTGTTGTCACTCAATATTTCAGGCTTTAAAAAAATCATTTTAATGAGAAGTTTTAGGAGATGAGAAGAGCCGTGTGATTAGCATAGGCTACAGAGAGTCAGTTATTTTATTTTTCTTATAATGATTATATTTAAAAGGTCATGCACTTGACTACGTGTATAAATTGGGGTTTTGACAGGGCCAGACCATTGTTATCCATTCCAATGCCCTGGAATTCACCATCTCTACATTTTACAGTAAGCTCATCGACCCTGCAAAATATGCAAATACTCCTCCCAAATCATTTGTGTCTGGCAGACTTTTTTTAAAATTTTCACCATTTGTGCCATAGGCAGGCAAGGAAGGAGGAGGAATCAAAGGGGACTCCATCTCAGCTGTCATTGATTCACTTCTATATTTTTACATCATTGCAGTAATTCCAGTGCCTTATTACTGGCAGCCACTTTCTTGGCCAGTAGTTTCCCCTTTGAGTGGAGTCCCAGGCATGAGGTGGCATTTATCAGCTGTGTGCCTTATGTGGGGTTACAGTGTCTTATCTTTTAAATTATACATTAATGAAATTGAGTTTTCTAATTTTCTTGATTTCCACACCCCCACCCCTTTCCTCTCCTCCTTTTTAATAAGTGCAGTTCGGAACAGACGGGGAGGGATATTCAGCCTGTTGGGAGGACGAGTGATAGCCCCAGCATGGGGGTGGAAGTGCAGTAACTGGCTTCAAATAAGATGTAACATGATCATGAAACCACAGGCATGGAAGAACCTCTTCAGTCCATTTCCTGACCCAGGGCAGTATCGGAGAAGTTTGTCATCCTTGGCAAGAGATTGTGCAGTTGATTATTGATTATTTCAGCATTAGTATGGTATCGTATACTTGTCTGTATTGAGGAATCCTCTTATTTTTTTCCAGATTTCTAAGTTCTTATAGTTATGTTGAATTCTAGACTCATCTTCTAGCTTGCTTCCTTTCTATCTAAGCAAAATAACTTGAATTTACATGTGCGTGTATTCTCTCCTCTTATATAGGTCACTCTGAAAGATGTTGCATTTTCAGTTTTGTTCTTAGTCAATTATATTTGCACTTGGTCTGCTTTCTGAAAAGTGAATGTTTCATTTGAGTATAAAGCTAATTTTGTTGACAGGCGGGATATCAAATCACTCAGCAAAGAGTTCCTATTGCAGTGAATGGAAGTCTGTCATACAGTCTCTGCATAGACAGCAAGATGAGCCAGATGGTGACCAAAACTGTGAGGATTAAACAAATTCAGTTGGAGCAAGACAGTGGAAAAAGTCTCCATGATGACACAAGGAGCCAGACTCTCGTGGACTTGAATAGAGCTGGTAGGCTTGGATTATTTTCCAATTCTTCTCCTCCTTTTGGAGTAAGATGAGTCTTTAAAGGTAAATGGGTGACAGGAAACAGGCAAAAAATAAAAACAGTTTTATGTGTCTCTCCTCGAAAAAATAATTCATAAAAATGACTGTTACACTTGAAACAGATGAATACTTGATTTTTTTAATGGCCAGTAGACCTTTCCCATTTGCTGTTGGTTGATGGCAATTGGCAGTAGTGAGTTAGAAATCTCATGGCTCCAGTTTGCTCAAAACTGTGTCATAGAGCCACTCAGCTATTTCAGCTCTTGCACTGTATATGTCGTAAAAAAAAGTAAAACATAACACACCTAGTGAATCAAGTTTGCATATAGCAAGAGCAGCTGTTAGAATTTGTTGGTGCATGAGTCAGGCATTTATTTTAATTATTAGCTTTGAGAAAATGTAGATTTACTCTTTTAATTTGGAAATCGTAAATGAAGTGAGCTAAATGAGCACACAACATGGGTTCATAGGCTGGCCTAGCCTAACTGGGACAAAGTGCTCTGGTGTCCATTGAAGCCAAGGGCTGTGGCTGCTGGGATTCCTTGAAAACTAGGTCCTGAAGCTAAAAACTAGACTACATCTGTTTACAATTCTGCCTGTTTGAAAATTAGTTTAAGATAAATAAATTTGCATCTGGAGCCCAACTGGATTTAAATGAGAGTTCGAGAGAAAGGCAGAAGAGGATTGGGTCCTTCTGATCTGCATGTCATCAAAGGGTGGAGGGTTGTCTGCAGATTGTCTATTACTTTAAAGAAATAGGAGGAAAAGTTTTTATAGCAATCTGTGGCTAGGCCCATTGTGACTGTTACTAAATAATACATTGGGGTTTATGTATTTTTATTACAAAAAAAAAGAAAAATAAAAAGCCCAAGTTCTTTCATGTGTTTAGCTGGTTGTGCTCTAATATGCCAAGATCAAAAGCTATTATTGAAAATCTCCTGTCTCTTTCCGTGATAGGAGTCGGTCTCATGGAGGTTGTCATGGAGCCTGATATGTGCTGTGGGGAAGAAGCAGCTGCAGCAGTCAGAGAACTTCAGCTCATCCTGCAAACACTTGGGAGTAGCCAGGCAGTCATGGCAGGTACTGAAGGGAGAAGGGCATGTTCCCTGGTCACCAGTAATTCTCTGCATATGCAGGAGTTTTGCAACTTCTGGTTATTTTGCTCTGCAGTTGCTTATAATGCATAGCCTTTTCTAGCTGTTGTTTTTACAATCCTCAGAGTCTGTCCTAATGTCTGCAGTGCTTCAGGTCTCTTATAGGCCTGCCTTTGTCTGCAGAGCTTTGCTGTGTTAGATAGTTCCTCACACAATAATTTTACAGGGTAAAGCTAGGCAGGAAGAAATGTCCCCAGGGTTCTTGTGGTACTTCTTCCTGTCTCTCTCCATCTTGCTTGCCACAGCGTTGCAGCACAGAAGATCTGCAGTAAGGATTAATTGTAGAGTATGGAAGGGACAAAAGGACAAAGTGGAGGGAGCACGGATCATCTTCTAAATGTCAGGTCTCAGCTAATTGTAAAGTTGATGTAGGCAGTAAACTTGTGCTCTTGTCATGGATGAGAAGGAGTAAACAACAGTACAGAAATGGGTGGTGGAGTTAATTTTAGTGAAGATTACCTATCTTTCTGAGACCACTTCTTCTTGTAGAAAACGTTGCTTCTGGCACCAGCTCTTCCTTCTGTAATTTTAAGGCCTCAATTTTCACAATAGGTGATGTTCAGAAGCATAGCCTGTATTCAGCCTCCTAACTGGTGATTCTGTCTCATTAATTGGAAAATTCAGGTCATGCCATTTTTCTTCAGTCCTAATGTTACCAAAATTTACAACCAGCCCACAGTTACAGGTAGCATATAGCAGACATCTGCTTAAGAATTTAAAAGTGGTTTCAGGCACTCATCCTCTCCACACATACCCACAATTAGCAGCTGCTTATTAATGTTCACAGTGTAAGCGATATTTTTGCCTCTGACAGTTGGCCTCACCGTCTGGCAACAAATTCAGTCCATTATACAAGTGGATGTGTCCTGGAAAACTGAGTCAGAGTGGTCCATGCATCACACAATAAATTGGATCCAATAAATGTTGGCTACTGATGCAAATTTAATTTAATGTAGCGGGAAATAAAAATAGCTAGACATTATCTATTTCTCTGAATTTCTTCTCACACAAGTGTCCCATGTGTCAAATAAGGCCCAGTTGTCAGTGTTAAGCAGCCAGTTTGGATGCTTCTTCAAGGGCCTTCGTGGGCATACATATGTACAGTCATTGTTCACTACTGGATTTGGCCCTAAGATTGCCATTGGAATTGCATTATACGATCTTTTATTGCAGGGAGATTTCTGACTTTATAGGAGAATTCCAATATTGGAAATATTTTTCTTCCAGGATAGTTAGCTATAAAAGTATTTGGGATTTTTTTTTCTTTCTAAGTGAGGATTTTTGGGGCTTTTGCATGTACAGTGAAGACAAGTGCCCAGTTTTATCAGGTGTTATTTCATCACTGACAAACAGATGAAAAGATGATTTCATTGTAAAGTGAAGAAAAAGCAAGCTGAGCTTGAAGAAAAAAGGCTTTTTTTTTTTTTTTAAGAACATTTGCAGTCTGGGTCTCCTTTTGCTTATGCCTGATTAAGTTCATTGTCTGGTCACATTGACACCTACATCCAAGTAGAAACAGGTCACGTCTCAAATGAAGCAAGGGCAGGACAAGACTATTCCGCTTTTGGAACAAGTACAGTTTTCACCCCAAAGAAGGACCACATGCAAAACACTTCCCTTCACATCCCTTGAAAGAGATGCTGGGTCATTCCAGCATCTTTGTCTCATTTGCATGTCTGGCAAGACTCTATGAAGACAGAAGAAATTAGTGTGCTGTCATCCAGCCTGCTTTTACAAATTGTACCAAGGCCTCCCTGGTCAGTTTAAATCTATTGACTGGAATGGGTTCTGAAGCCATAGTATCTTCACAGTTTTAACTCTGAGCCATTTTGTATTCTCAATTTTAATGCTACTGTATCCAGTTAGTAGGGATTTGCTTCTTTATATCTGTATTTGAAATAAAAAAGTTAATTGAAGAAAAAAAGCACAGGGAAAGGCTGCAGATATTCACTGTGTAATATGGGAAAAATAATGTTTCTTAACATTCCAGAATATAATACAACCTCTCCTGTTTGTGTATTCCCAGCAGTTGGTAACTGTGGCAAGTCTTTTCTTCTCAGAAGAGATGTCTTTAGAGGGACAATACTCGCGATTTCCTTGTGGTTGAGTTATTAAAAATTTTTAAGGACATTGGTCCATTTTGGACTGAGAGTGCAGGATGCTTTTATATAAAACTTCGTACAGTTTTTGGCAGCCAGGGACAATTCTGGGGGGAAGATTGCAATTTCCTGAGGGAGAGGAAGAAAATTACAAAAATTTCCACTCCTTCTCACATTTTGTCCTTGAGCTGTAAATTTCCAAGAACACCTTAGTAAATCTGTTCAGCATAACCTTAAGTTCTTGTGTTCTGTGCTAGGGTAGTATATATCCATCAAATTGTAATTCTAAAAGGGTTTTTTGTGCTGCTTTGAGAGGAATGGAAGCTCACAATCCACCACTTTGCTTGTCTAATTCTGCCCTTTATTTAAGAGCTGTGAATCAGAAGCTCTTTTCACTGTATGGCTTAGAGGGTCTATGCTGCACTGCACCATGCAGTTTTCTGAGAGGAATTATGAGCAATGATTTAAAACTATTTTGAATGATTCAAGGTAGTGCCTTGAGATGGAATCACAAACAGTAAGCTGTGATGAAGTGGTTGTTACTCCTTTCTGAACATAGAGAAGTCTGATCTTAATGCTCTGCACATAATGTGCAGTTTATTAATGCATGCCAAGGTTTTTAACTCTAGTGTACAGGGCAGACTGTTCTGTTAATAAAATTTCCTCTTACAGAGGGTCAGCTGCGAGTGGATGCCAATGTTTCTGTGCATCGCCCTGGAGAGCCTTATGGAGTGAGGACTGAAGTGAAAAATATCAATAGTATACGATTTCTGGCAAAAGCAGTAGGTAAACAGTGATTGCTTCAATACAAGAGCATTGTAGATATTTTATGTGGTCTGAGATGAAATATGTCAGGCTGCTGAGTGCAGTAGTTGGTCTTAAGTGCCCTGATTAGCTTCATCTGGGTGTCTCTTTCTTGTGCCTTGCCTGTGGGTACAGGAGTCCCATTTAGGCTCAGGTGGGGACCTTCAGACTTTGCCTGAGTGGCTGTGTCACAGATGTGCCACTTTTCAGTCCTGTCTCCTGAAGGACCTCGGACCTGTTCTGTAGTCTTTTTCCCAGTCCTGTCTCAGGACTTAGCTCCTTCTGCTTCTTACTGAGCTCCCTGAATGGACCCTGGACTCAGCTCATCCCCTCACCTTGACTTACACTGTCAGAGGACTCTGTCAGCAGCATTCACCCCTGCTCATGCTGTTCAGACTACTGGGACTGCATCAGACCATGAGGGCATGGCCTGGGCTCTGGTCACCCTTCCCTCTCTGGCCTATCCCTCTTTATGGAACAGCCCCACTCTTGCTGCTCCCTGACAGAATAAATCTTAGTATGGGATAATCTGGGAAGAGCAGGCATGTTGGTCTGCAGGTTTTTTGCAGAAAAACCTCTGCCTGCAAGAAGAATGGTGCAGGTGGTTCAGTGCCTGGCATGTGTAGTACTGAAATATGGCAGCAGTGGTTTTGTGTCCTCCAATGGAGATGACGGCTTTCCACTGAGTTGGGTACGTGATGTGTGTGAAGTTCAGATGCAGCTTGGGTATGAGCAAAAAAAGCTGATTGTTACATCTCCAAATGAAAACTGAACTGTGTGAATGCAAGGTCACCAGGAATGTATGGCTTGGCTGCAGTGCCTGGGAGAATATGGTTTCCATTTAAAGGAAATGAAAGAAGATGAGGAAAACACATAACAAAAGAAATAGTGCTGGAGAGACACACAGTGACGGATAGTTCTGCCTATAACTACTGCTGTTGATTTCATTAAGGTTAAAACAACAAACTCTTCCATTATTGCGTAGCAGTGAGAAATGAAATAGTGGAGTGCACTCAAGCTAATAGTGTAGTCTAACAAGCTTACTCTTTTTTTTTTATTACTGTCAGACTATGAAATACAGAGGCAAATTGAAGAACTTGAAAATGGAGGGACAATTTTGAATGAAACAAGAGCCTTTGATTCCAAGCTTGGGTGAGTTTTTATTATGGAGAAACATAGGAACAGCTACTTTAGAGTGCCCACATGTACTTAGTGACATGATCAGGAGATGTAATATAGTATTTCTCAACTTGTGTCTTCTGAAGCTAATGTTCACAAGTATAGTCTCCTCATAGGGAGTAATTCAAAGCAGAGGCTTTTTCACAACAGATTGTGTGCTGCATCAAGCAGTGTCTGTGTGAAAATGACTGCCCTCTTACATGCACTTATTCTTTGAAGTGGTTTTAAGAGGCTCTCCTAATCTTTATAAGGCAGAGGTTTTGGTTTGTGTTTTTGCCATAAAACTAATTCCTTGGTGTACCTCTTACCACATCTTGTTTTATTTTTATTTTAGGTGCACAGTACCAATGAGAGACAAAGAAGGGAAACAGGATTATCGGTATTTTTTTTCATAGACTTAACATTTCATGAACTGAGAATTTATTAAATTTCTGAAGTGTAGTCAATGTAATAAGGATGTAAAGTTAGTCAGTACAGCGAGTATGTACTGGAAGTTTACCTTCCACTGGAAGGGGCAGAGACCTATCAAGACCAGTGCTAGTCTGAGCAGTTCAGATCTGGAATTGTGTCTCCCTTTTGGTAAAATGCCTACACCGTTCCCAAAGACTAGGTTGGAAGTATTTGAGCTCAAAGTGGGAAAGCTGAAGGTTTACTGTGTGGCCAGTATAAATGTATTCTTAAGAATGCCTGACGTAAAACATTAGGATATTCTGAGTTCAGCATTGCTCCTGCTTTAAGGAAATACTGAGGGAAATGATTTTCAGATAGCAGGCCCTTCCTCTCCGGTAGATTCTGTGATCACATATCACACTTTGCAAATCCTCCCTGCTATTGAAAGGTGTCAGCATTCATGGATAGGTTTCTGCCTTGAAGTTCTTTGTAGACCTAATGGAGGTGTTACCTTGCTAAGTACTTTGCCTTCCATAAGTGTGAGATGGCAGTCACTGAACCATAGTCACCCAGGAAGGATTTAGCTGTAGGGCTGAGGGGACAAGGCACAAGTAGTCCTGTTGGAAAGCAATGCTGCTGAGAACAAGTTCTGAGGCAACACTGCAAGGCAGCAGCACAGCTGCTTGGGGCCATCTTAGTGCTGATCCTCCTAGTAGTTCCCTAGTTTTGCATCCCAGAGATGTCTTGCTCCAGAGAACTCCCAGAGTTCACTTCCCAGCAGGAGAATTGTAGTTCTGCAGAAGAACTTTCAGAGCCTCTTAGTTTTGTCAGCTCTGTGTTCCTGTTAGATCTGCATATATTCTGCCCCTGATCTTGCTACAGCAGAATTTTGAAAACATCCCCCAAACTTTGAATTTAAATCTGCTTTTTAGATTATGTTTTCATAGAAATGCAGCAGTGAGTATTTTGTGAATTCCTTGTTATGGTAGAGGCAGGCACGAGGTTTATTTAAAAAGACTAATTTGAATAAATGCAAAAGAAAATTCATTCAAATCTAGACAGAACTGATAAGTCTAAGATATTTCAAATAATGACCATAAAGATTATTACTAGGAGTAAGATTATGAACAGTATTAAACTGTAAACTATGTTTTTCAGGGTTTTTTGTAACTTAGTGCTGCACATTATATATTAAACTTAAAATCAATGTTTAGATAGATTTTAAATAGAAATTATTATATCCCAATGCCCTTTATTCTGGTGGGTTTCTGCTTCAATCACAGTTATTTGAGTAGTTTGAATTGGCTGTCTCTTTAAGGGAGTCTTTTGTTCTGTGATGGCACCCTGCTGAGCACAGTAACTTTGCTTTTAGCACAGCATGAGATTTCATCAAGATTTTTGAAGTTTGTCTGGAAAAGGTTACAGCCTGCCCAGATCACTCCTGGCAGTTGCCTGTCAATCTGAGTTCTTCCCTGCCAGTCCATTCCCATTTTTGTCCAAGTCCGCCATTCATGCTTGATGCCAAAAAGAGTGGGCTGTTTCCATATCTTTTATTACTGGTGCTGTTGGGGCTTTTTATTATTATTTTTGTTGCAGAAGTGTTTGAATTACCCCTTTCGTATTATGAACTCTCTGACAGTTGGTGGAAAATACCTGAAAAAAAACAGGGGCTTTGCAACAGTTTGGTCTCTTTCTACTTACCAGTGATATACCAAGTCATTAATTTTTAATATTTTGCTTAGTTGAAAGGGTGGTACAACTTTCAGGGAAAAATAAACTTGTGATATAAATTTTATTCCTTGTTTATCTTCTGAGTGAAAATAATTGCAAAGGAGCTTTTCTTCATTTTTACTAGGTTCATGCCAGAGCCAAACCTTCCCCCACTGATTCTGTATGATGCAAAATCTTTGCCAGCTAATATGAACCATCAGCAAGTGATAAATATTGACTGGATTCATGAGAGACTTCCTGACCTCCCCAGTGTGAAGAGAGAAAAGCTTGTTGAACAGTATGGGATTCTTCCTGAACACAGCTTCACCTTATTGGTAGGTCTATTGATGAAATACTAAAATAAGCCTAGAAACTTCAAAGTTGCACATTCTTAAAAAGATTTACAGATGTCATATTAACCAGCTGTCAGTCCTTATGAATGTTTTTATTTGGAAGTGTGTGCAATGCATACTTTGTACCACGGAGCCATACACATTGAATGGTGGAGAAAATGAACCAGACACAGTGTGCCAAGAAGTGTTTCTTATGCAAAGTGCAGTCAAATAACTGTTACTTAATATTGATTTTGTCTGTCTGCACATTGATGCACCCGTGACTGACTGCAATGAATGTGCAGCTTCTGCAAGTGCCTGCTCTTCAGCTTTGGGCCTGCTCTAAGGTTGGGCACATTGACTGTATCTACTGAACATGAATCAAAATCCAAAGTCTAAATATTTTAGCTTCATCTGCTCATTAATCTACTTTCCAGATTACTGGAAAACCCCCCTAGATTTATTCTTAGGGAAATTACCAAATGGTTGCACAGTATCAGCTTTGACTTCATAGAGCAGTTTACCAGGGGTCGGTTCAGAAGAGGGGATGAGAACAGAAGCGATGTGGCAAATACAGTTATAAATAAGGAAGTGACAGCAAAATCTCATAACTCCCAAAATTATTCTAGAGGACTTTGAGCTTCTTAAATGCAAACTGTCATATCTCTTTGCCAGTGGTAACTCTGGGGAGGGAGTTAGTATACTCACCCTAGATTAGAGGTTTCACATACCCAGCTAACGTAGGAGAAGTGTCCTGCTTTGGTTACCACTATGATTAGCAGAGCCAGAAGAAAAAGGACTTTTTCTGAGTGAGATTCAGAGCAGAACCATAAGTACTTTAAATTGTCCTCTGGAGGAGTTCCTTTCCTTTGACTATAAATGAAGGGAGAGCAGGGCACATAGATACCTCATATCCCTTCTTTGTATGTGTGTAATTTAATACACTTGTACAGAGGCTGATTCTACAGGAAGAAAATGATTCTGTGTTCTGAGGAAAGCTGTTAGGAAAACTGCTTTTGTGGTGCTATGCCATTTCAGTGAGTTGCAGACTGTTTGGTGGGCAGGTGAGTCATAAGTCTCATCAAGGTCACAACACTGCAGTCATAGTATTGAGAGGTGTCAGCAGTTCTTACCTTTCCATTTCATTGTATAAGCTGCAAAATGTGCTTTTGCAGCCAGTATTCCTGTTCATGCATGCATTTTTTCATGTTAACATATTTCTCACATATTAAAATAAACATAGGAGTAGAAAGGGTAGATAGGTCCTGCGTGCTTTTGTTCTTATTTTTTCTACTTCTTCCTCTCTGTGGTAGGTTGGCCCTGCCAGCTGCTAAGCACCACAACTTCTTGCTCATTTTCCATTCCAGTAGTATGGGGAAGAGATTAAGAAAAGCAAAAGTAAGACTCATGGTTTGAGAAAAAGACACTTAAGGAACGGGGTAGGAGAAGATCTAAAAATGATGCAAATGCAATCACTCACCACTCCCACAAGTGGATTGATGTACTGCCACTCTGCAGCCAGTGACACTGAGTACATCCCCCAAAATCCCCTTCCCTCAGTTTTCCTTGTTGAGAATGCTACAGAATATACTTAATTTGTGTTGGCTGTTAGACTGTGTCCCTGCCTAACTTTGTGCCCATCCTTGGCCTGTTTGCTGTGGGGGATGGAGTGGAAGAAGGAAGTACTGCCCAGCAGTAGCCAAAACACCTGTGTGTTGTCAGCATTGCTGTGGTCACAAATCCAAAACACAGCTCCCTCTTTAGAACATAAACTTCATGGCAGCCACGCCCAGGGCACCCACTCCTTTCACTTGGCATCAGCCCACCTTTTGTGCATTTGAAGTTGCTGATATGGGTGGCTTCTGTCATTCCTGCCAACTAGCCCTATATATTTGCCTCATCAACTGCCCTTTCCTTCAGCTGTTCACTAAAATCCTTTATTGCCTTTGCTTTTTCCCTCTTCTCCTTTTTTCCTTTTAGCAATGTGTAAGACAATTAATGAGCTCCAAGCTGAAATTTGGGTTTCAGCTTGTAATAAGCTAATGCATCCATTTGAATGCATGAAGTGAGCACATTCTCTGTTGTGGGTCTCCTTTTATTGTGCTTTAGAATGTCAGCCTGTACACTCCCCATAAAAGCTGCTTGCCTGTTCACTGGGAGACCAGTTAACCTTAATTCATGAGAAGCGCCGTGTCCGTCGCCGTGCTCAGCTTGCATCAGAAGTTGCACAAGGTTGCTGATAGGGCCAGATGCACACATCTAATGAGCATTCTTTCAGGTTAGAGCGCCCAGGAGTGCTCATTAAATAAATGGCAGTGGTAGAGGGATGGCTCTAAAATGCAAAGTCTGTTCTGCAGCAACTTGTTAGAGAAAGCATTTTGTGCCAAAGTTACAATAAAACATACATACTCCAGCATGCAGGTTAGTTTCTGAGCTTGCTTCCAGAGCTTTGTTCTCATACACAGTAGCTGCCTGTACATACTCTGGTGTTGAGAAACTGAGATTTCTGGTTTGCCTAATTACACCATGTACTGAAATGGAAGGAGTACCCTATTAATATCTTCGTATCTGAAATGCTTGAAGCGTAAACGGCTACATTTTTGGCAGTTTTATATAAATTGCAAAAATAAATGATGTTTCTGATTTTTCTTCATGCAGAACTATTCTTACTCATAAGGGTATAATTCTTTGAGCCATGTAGACTCCATGGTATTTGAATACTCAATTTCTGCATGCAGTTTCTACTTTGCTCTGTAAACTGGTAAGCTTGCAAATACATCAGTCAAGAAAGATCTCTGACAATTTTGCCAGTTATAGTATCATAATATTTTCGTCTTGCTATTTGTTGAGTTAAAAAAACATGATACATTGGCATAGACATTAATGTATTAAAGTAGACATTAATGTATTAATGTGATGTTTTGTTTTCAAAATGCATCCTGAGGTCCAGGGAGGTCCAACCCAACCAGAAAATACATCAATTGTCACAGTACAGCATGAGACAAAACCAGTCTGATCATTTCCTTTCTCTTGTGAATTCCATCCTTTCTCTTGTGAATTCCATTCTTCCTGTGCATCTACTGTTCCTCTGCTTACTCAGACAAAAGTGGCTGTTCCACTTGGACTGATAGCCTTGGTGGAACAATCCTGCTGGTGACTCCTTCAAATCAGCAGATGTGGGTTACTGTGGGACCATTGGTTTGACCATTTTGTTTTATGCCATGCCATTCTCATACATGTTAGTGTGCAGGTGAACTTACACTTATTTTTAGAATTTAAATCATTTATAAGAAGCTTTAGGAAAAAGTTTGAATGCTGTGCTTGTCTCCTAGATGTTCTGGGGTTTTCCCCCTGACAGTCTTGTACATTTTTGCAGCAGTTGTTCTCTCACAGTTGGTTATTGTAGGAACCGTGATGGTGAAAATGGGAATAACCAAGCCGCAAATGACATTTTATTTGTGAACATTGAAGTAGTTTTCTTCTTTAGTTCTTTGGGAAACATTACGGGTCTTTAAAATAATAAGTTTGCTTTACAGTCCCAATGTCCCTAAAGATTGTACCCATGGTATTCTATAAAATATTGTTTTAAACTTGTTTAAAAGGTACCTGAAATCACTCTACCACTAGTGTTTTTTACATCTCGGTGCTATGAAATGATCATTTTAAACCATGTTTAAGAAAGAAATGTGCATCTGATTGAAGTGTTGGTATGTCAGGTTTCATACCAGTGAGACTTGCATGAATAAATTACAGTATATTTGGTGTGTAATGGGAGCACTGAGTGGCCTGGATCACAAACCTGGTGCTGCTATGCCAGATTTCTGGTTTTCTTTCTGTGAAGTTCAGAATAGAGTATTCAGAATGAAGAAGAACAGACAGTCAGGATTCCTGTAATGCCCAGCATGTTGGAGCATACCATGGTTTTCAGCTCAGATTTGTTGCAAGGGACAGGTCTGTGAGTCTGTTGGTAGTTGGAGTGAATTTGGCAGGAAGAAAGTTTACCAAAATATAAACCAAATTAAAGTCAAGTAGTGCGGTATCTAGAAATTGAAACTAATCAAGTTATGCCTACATTTTTTTAATATGACAAGAAAATAAGGAAAATGTTTCATTTCTGTCAGTCATTCTGATGTTTTGACATTCTGCCTTACTCATTTCAGTCTAGTATTACTGGGTTTTCCTTCTCTTTGGCTACAGAAAATGACAGTCACTTTAAAAAACCCAAAACGAAATGTAAGGGAATTTTGAGGAATGTGTCTAGTTATGTGTGCACAAGTAGTGAGTATGGGGTTCAGAGACTTGGTAGCATATGTAAGTCTGTCTCCCTGAGTTTTCCTGGGCTTTTCTGCACTTGCTGCCTGGAAATCATCTGATTAAAATGCGAAGGCTGTGTATGTTTGTCCTTGATTTTTCAAAGGTCTGGCAGCAGGATCAGAACTGTAACTCCAGCCAGGCTGTAAGTATCCAAAAATCTGGATGTGCCCACTGCTAGGGATACACACTGTAGGCTATACATGATGGGAGTGCTGGATGTGCTGCATCTGAGCTGTGTGGCTGCATTCAGACATGTGGCATCTGCAGACATTTTTGCCTGTGCATAATGTTGTAGCTAGACCTACTCTGCCTGGAATGTTTGTAAAACCTTCTGCAACACGTGTAAAGAGACCAGCATTCAGACATGCTCACTTTTTCCTACCTAGATTGGACAGTTGTTTCTGTGTAAAGGAACCCACTGTTTA
This sequence comes from Pardalotus punctatus, assembly GCA_013400915.1. NCBI lineage: Eukaryota > Metazoa > Chordata > Aves > Passeriformes > Pardalotidae > Pardalotus > Pardalotus punctatus. The sequence continues at coordinate 521,360 of VZTX01005853.1, forward strand.
AATAATGAGTGTTTGTTTGTGCTATTGAATCCTGAGGTGAATTAGAAAGAGTACAGTACTTGGCAATGCATCATTCTAGGAATTCTGCTTAACACACACAGTTTTCAATCAAGTTTACTGTACTTCGGTAATCATGTCATTCCTTTACTGGGATTTTTAAGCCAAATTTGTTCCTCTATAGGAACAAATAGTCTATTTGGCCTTAGTTTTACCTAATTTGATTAGAGTAACTGCTAGTTAAATTAGTAAGAACGCTGGAGAAGAAGAGAGTTAAGTCTGTGTGTATTAGATGGATAACTAGTGGGAGTTACAAGGTTTCCCTGGGTTTGCAAAAGACCTCAGTGATTTTCTAGGCTGAGAACTTGGTTTCTTTGGTCATGGTCTCAAGGTCAAGGGGATGGGTCTGATTTTTGTCACACCTGTTTCACAGCACATCAGACATCAATCTAAGGACATTTTGTTCTGTTTCACAGAAGGGAGATCAGTAGTTTGCAGTCATCGCAAAAGCCATACATCATTACCAATAAAAAATAGGGTATTCAGAGCTTTTGGAAGTTTGTGTCATAAAAGTTTGGAGAAGGCAAGTCTAAAATTTTATATTGCTATGGCAGTAAATGGCCTTTAAAAACAAGGGCAAATGAGACTGTTTTGATGGGATGTGAGTGGAGAACTCAGGCTTTGTTTTCTGGTTACCCTGCACTCTTTTTGCTCATAACTGTTCAGAGATCTGGCTGCAGTTAGTATGTGCTTGGGGAATGGTTTTGCTGTGATGAATGTATGCTTAGAATAGCTCCTTAACTATCCCTAAACTGTTACCTCCTGACTTCCAAGAGCTGGCTTGTCCTCCTCTGTGTTTATGCCACATACAGCAGAAGTCCAATGGCATGCTGGATTTGGATTCCTCCTTGAAAATGTAGGAGCTGCCACTTCATACCTCTTCAGCCTTCAGTAAACGTAATGAGCTCTGTGCTGCATTTAAAGGTCCATCCATGCCTTGATGACAAACACCACAGCATTCAACAGACTGTGCAGTATCTGTTCTTCTAAAAACAATCTCAGATTTCACTTTTGCTGTAAATTGAATCCCCTGCTGTCATATCTTCTGAGCATTTAGTGTGCTGTGTAAAAGCTCACCATAGCTTCTCTGAAAAAACAAAACCCTGCTTCTTACATATGACCTTTCTGTATCATTGAAGGGTAAATGCAAGCTAAACTTACTCATTCAATCCAAAATAAATAGGAGTGATTGCAAGATCAAGAGTGAAGTATCTGTAGACAGTTTCAGGAAAAGTCTCTCCTTGGTAAAAGGTAGCATGACAGCCTGTGACATGGCAGCATTGTATTTTCTAGTATTACACATACGTAAAACATGTGCAAAGATGAGAAAGCTTCTCTCCAAATGCTGATTTTAGGGAGGTATTAAGAGAAAAATGATCGCTCATTTGCTGAAGCAGCATTTACTGAAGCAGACAGGCTAACAGATCAGCTGTGTGTTCCTGTTCTAGGCATAAAATTGCTTGCTGTTATGTTAATAAAATTACTTCAAAGTCTTGTAACTTTGCAGTGAATTCACAACCAAAGTTTACTTTAGGACTGAGCATTTATCTACTGAGTGTAATTGTATAATTAATTGTAATCTGTAACCTTTGTCACCTCCTCCAGGTGACCCTGCCTTGGCAGAGGGGTTGGACTGGATGATCTCTGGAGGTCACTTCCAACCCTAACGATTCTGTGATTCTGTAATCATGTTTGCACTCCAGTATCCCTTTGATACAGCTAACTTCTCTTAAACAGAATGAAGACGGATTAGCAGAATTCTATGAAAGTGTGGTAAAACAGACCCAAATGAAGCCAAAGAAGGTGATCGGCTGGATTCTAAATGACCTACTCAGTTACTTGAAACAATATTCCCTTACAGTAAAGCAAAGGTCAGTCTTCTTCATTGCTACAGTGGTAAGATAAAGTGATCCTTTTCTCATGGATGGTACCATGTCACTCCGTTGCTCATTCTGCTTTAGTTGCTACCTGTGAAGTTTGTTACACCAGGCAGTCCTGCATGTGCCTTGGCTTTGTCCTGCTGAATGGAGTGAGACAAATACGTGGCAGAGAAGAGGATCAGGTAGTTAAGAGTAGCACTCAGTCTTCAGTCTTTAGAGTATGATGATGGAAAGGCATGGTCAGGCCATTAGTACCAAACATGAGAAAAAACAGCTTTGTTATACTAAACTGTGTGATCTTTAGGCAAGCAGCAATAGCATAGATACATCACCTTATTCTCTGAGGTAACTTCTGCACACTTTTTCCCTAGCCCAGTCAGTTCTTTTCTCCTGGCTGACCTTTTGAACCTTGTAGAAAAAAAAGAAATTTCTTCTTCAGCAGCAAAGCGGGTAAGTACCTTTTTGATTTTGCTGTACTCTGAATCTGTGTCTGCTTATTTCAGTGGTGTAGCAATTTTGTCATCAGATACCAGTACAATGGCTACTTTATTTAGAGTGTTGATAAAGGATAAATTCTCTTCTATACTGTATACATATAATAGATGTAAATGCCTTATGTGTGTATATAATCTTAGAGATATATCTCCACACTCAGTGTTACAAGGGGGCAGAAGCCAAATAGTAGACTTAAACAATGTGAACTGAACCCAAATCCTGCTTCTGAACAGAGCACACAGTAGATCTCAATTCCACAATTCCAGTCAGACCGGTGTGAAAGGTCAGTGGGAGCTAATCCACGGCTTGCGGTTAAGATGAGAGTATCACTTACTGGATACTAAGGGATGTAAGGTCTGCGTTCCCAAGCATTAGCACGTGGGAGAGGATAGAGTTCATCTATGCAGTCACAAAAAGAGGTCTCCTTTGGTGTACCTGAGTCAAAAGTGGGAGAGGTCTGGCCTTTCTTTTATCCTTGCTTCTTTGAACAAGTGCTATCATGAAGCTCTCAAGCAAGTAAAGCTGGGGTTTTTTTTAAAATATCATCTTGCTTAGGACAGTCTGAAAAATCAGCTCTTGATGATTTATATCTATAATTGTGAACTGGTTATGATGGGTATGGTATTGCTGTGTCTGCAGACAAAATGTAGAGGATTTTTTGTGATGGGGAATAATCAGTCATTCACCTTAAATTGTTGCAAGCTCATTTATACGGAATGGTTTGTCTTTTCAAATTAATTATTATATTCTAGATAAGTGCATTAGGTGACTGTTTCAGTGTTTATCAGTGAAACTGTTAATGAACTGTGAATGAACTTTCTGGCTGGTTTTCTTTTTTTGGAGATTCTTGTGGTTCTTAATTAAGTTGGTCTGTTTCTGTGGATAGTCAGCTGCATAAGACAGGCATCATAAATAGGGATTTAAGTGCCTGGCTGCAGGCATGTGTGTTTGGAAATTTTGTATTGGAAAAGTAAAAGCTTCAAAAAGGAGGTAAAGTATTAATAGGAAAAGCACTGGAATGCAGAGCAGTTCTGTGCCTGCGGGATTGTGGCACACCCATCAGTTTGGTGTCTGCATTTGAAAGGGAAGCTTCAGAACTCCAGTTAAGTCTCTTCCTTGTGGAGATAGGGACAGGGTACTAATGCTCTTCTGCGAGGTTTTCTGCTTTGTGATATATTTATGTGCCAGGCACTTCTGACCAGTTGTGAAATGTCAAGGATTTCAGAAATGCATTTGTTGTTTAATTACCAACTCCTTGTAATCTGCATGTTGTCCTCAGCGTTCTGAAATTGGACCCAGAAATCGCAGTACTGTTTGCCATCACCGAGTGATGATGCTATCAAACTGCAGAAACCTTGCCACATTTAGAAAAGTATTTTGGTTGCCTGGATGTCAGAAGAGTAACAAATGTTTATAACAATTCTCAGCAGTAGGCAGAGACGTTGCATGGCCTGAGGGCAGAAAGGGCTATATATACACCAGCAGATGAACTGCAGCACTGGGGAGGGGAGCATGATCTGCAGCGGCAGACACATCCAATGGGAAGGGATGGAAGGGTTCGATGGGGTGAGCACACAGACATGTGTACACATACATGCTCACTGCAGGAAGCTGTTAACCACTTAAATTTTTTAAAAGCTTTTGTGTTCGGGCTTTGCTGTCTAAGGTAATAAAACAGGAAGATAAAAGCTGTGAGCACTGGCTGTACACACAGAGCATTGTGCGGTGGGATGCAGTGCCAAGCAAAGGGCACTGTGTGCTGACATAATTACTATGTAGGTAATTACAGAGCTCATGCCCAACTTGCCATCAAACATAGCATCCCACTTCAGAGGTCTCCAGAGCAGTTCCAGGCTGGCTTGCCTGTGCAAAGGGGGGAGCAGCTTCCAGCTCCGCTGGCGTATGGGGCTGTGGGGTGAGCGTGTCCTGGCTCAGATGGATACGTGTTGCATGTGGCCCAGCCCAGAGGCACCATTTTGGAGTCCACAGCAGGAGATGTCAGTGCTGCTCACACAGGGCTGAAACTAGTACGATGGGGAGCGTGCCTGTCACGGGGCCTTGTTCCTCAGTTGCCAGGCTGGCACCAGATCCATGTCTGGCATAACAGACATGCCTGTGAGTTAAGGCGTTGTGGGAGGAAACTGGTTCCTGGGCCAGGGAAGTGGCAACTTGCCCCTGCTGCTGAGAGCCATGCTGGAGCAACTCCGTGTGGACATCCTTGTCATTGTTCATGGGGGATCCATGCCCAGCAGGCCATGGAGCAGAGCAGACCTCAGGTTTTGCTTCTGCAGTAGCATAGGTCGCCCACATAGGAGTAACTTCAACAGACCCGCCTGGCACCCCTACTTTAAAGTAGATAGCAGGAAAATGAGTACAGTACAAAAATCTAAACACAACCATCTGCTTTGACAATTATGCCTACACCATCTGGAGGACTGGACCTAGCCTGCCCCCCCACTTCTCTGAGAGGCTGAGGGACACCTGCCAGACATGGAGGCTTCCGTCACTGGAAGGAAGAGGTGCCCACAGGACTTGCTGGAGTGGTCATGCCTGCTGCTGTCCTCCTGCCCTTGGCAGCAAATCACTGCAGATAGGGTTTCCAGTTGGAGCATTTTTAGGCACAGCAGTCAGCTGGCACGGTCACCAGTTGCAAAATGTTTGATATGATGCCCATGGCAGCCAGACATGTAAGTCCTGATTAATTCATTTTGACCAATGTTGCTATGCATACTGCATACATGGAGACCATGGAACATCATTAAAATCTAATCACGCTCAGGCAAGAATTAATAGTAGAAGCTACTGAGATTTCAGTAATGGAAATGAGGCCTGAGATTCACGTTTTGGCTCTGGAGACTTCATAATTTGATCCTCCTGTGCTGGTGCAGGCAGTTTGTGTAAATGGGTTGAAATCATTTTTTAAACTGCTTTCTTTAGATTTGTACTCCTTGCCAAGTGGAGAAACACATTTTTTAAAAAGTGCATCTTTGACAGGTCTTGGCCACATCTCTTTCTGCTTTCCTACATACCTGTAAACAAGCAAGGTCCTTGATAACACTGTTGCTCTACTAAGCGGAGATGCTTGTTACCAAATGGAAAAGCCCACATGATGCAGCTGTCACAGGGAAAATCTGGTGCCTTCAAGGTTTCTAATGGGCAAGCTTTCCTCAGTGCCAGGAAATATTTGGCACAGGCATAACAGGGAATCAGAGCTGGATCTCTGACTGTCAAGCTGTCCTGCCCCTGATCTAAGTCAGCCTGATGTACAAGTTGCTCCTGGGTAACTCTGCAATGGTTGGCTGCGTAGATTTTGTTTGTTGCAGATTTCCCCCTCCTGCAGCCCATGGCATCCTGCTTGAATACATACCATTCCTAAAATTTCCATCTGCCTTTTTCAGGAGAGTGAAAGGCCTTATTCATTGTCCACTCTGATTTGTGCAGCACTTTAGACTCCCCAGGGTGTTTTGCTAGAGGCTGTGCCGTGCAGGGAGGACAGGGCTCATTCTGCAGGGTGACATACAGTACAGGTGCCTTGGGAGGCCTCCAGGACAGAAACCTTCCTGCTTTATCCCTCAGGAAAGAAGCAGAAGGGCTGCCTGGGGTAGCAATGGAGTGCAACAAAAAAAAAAAAAACAACCTCCCCACAAAAAATGGCAAGCAGCTGCAGACAGGCTGAATGTCTGTCAGATATATTTACTTCTAGCGGTATTTTAGGTAGCACTGGCGTGATGATTTTTAAAAATCACACTAGAAGGAAGATCTTGTAGAAGACATCATATACAGCACTGATTTATTCAGTATAAAGATCTGAAAGCTTTACTTATATCTGTTGTAACTCTGGCTGCTTATCAGTAACTTCAGTGTTCTGATCTGCCTTTGGCCCTCTCACAAGGAAAAATTAAGATGTAGCTGCTACAATACAGCTGTGTGTCACCTTCTCACAAGGACTCCAGAAAAGTGATAAGATCCCATAAAAAGCTTTGGGGTGCTGCTGGCAAACAAATATCCCCTTGCGGGAATTGTATCAATGCAAGGTTCTTAAATGCTTGTTGCTGATACAGAACTTTTTAACCAAAGGTCTTCTGTATCAAAAATTTGTCATGCTGAAGAAAATTGCTGGGGTCGTTAAGATACCATCCTATGTGTTTCATTTTACCTGAGTTCTTTTGCTGCCCTGCGAATTATTTAACATGCAGTTCGAATGCCCCTCCTCGTCTCCCCATCCTGGCCTCTTCTTCATCCTACAGGAAATATTTAATACTGAAATTTTGACATGACATTCATTTCCATATTGGGACACAGCAACGGCCCAAACATACAATTATATCTTCAGCTCAGGATGGAGCACAACGAGCTGTTTTAATAAGGGTTTTCTTGCTCTCCTCCCACAGCCCTGAAATAAAAGCAAAGGGAATACAGAAAATGACTGCCCAAGGAAATTGGTTTTTTATAAATGTTCTCTTCTCTCAAGTGTATTCCAGGGCAATAGCCCTGCTGCAGTGTAGGAAAACACTAGCATTAACAAGTGATTATTCCACAGGCTTGAGTTTGCCCAGCAGTCCAGTACTTCGACATGATGCATAGGTGGGCTGGAGCTGCTGCATTCATTCTGCTTGGCACCATTTTTCTTCTGCTTTGTCATATGTATCCTTATTACAGCCTGCTGGCGAGGACTGGTAATGGGATGAGTTACCTGGGACTGGACTTGGTACAATAGTCAGCTAATCGTCAGTTCCCGGGCACAGCCATTGCTCATGGAGATGCATATCAGTGCTGCTTCCAGGCAGTTCTTTGAATGATGTGAGAAGAGCAGGAGTACTGCAGAGGAGCAGCCTTGCCGCCCTGCCATCCCTGCTGTGGTGGCCCCTCTGCAAGACAGGGAGCAGCAGCTCCATGCATGAGGAACAAGGCTGGGCTTGGCAAACCCCTCTGGAGGAGCCCTGGCACTGGGGGGAGTGGGCAGGGCCCGGGCTGCAGGAGGCTACACAGCACCAGCTGTGAACCATGAACCTGTACTCTGCAGGAAGTGACTGTGCTTTCTCAGTGCAGCGTGCAGAAAAGGAGGGAGGTACCAGGGTTCTTCCACAGAGGCACATTATTAAATCTTGGGCTTGTTCTGTTTAAACAATCTGCTCTTAGCAAAAATAGGGTTTCTTTGGATCCATAACCAAAATACTGCATGTAAAGAATGTTGGCAAGTTAAGCCACTGACTTTTGCTGCTTTTATTGTGATTTTCAGGTGCTTGCAGAATTGTGGAAGGGAGAAGGGAAGACTCCTCTTGAAATCGTTAAAGAACAGAAACTTGAACTATTACAGGATCAAAAAGAGCTTGAACAGATCTGCCAGGCAGTGATTGATGGACAAGAAAAAGAGGTGATTATGATAGTGCCAGGAACCTTCTGCACTGTGGCAGTCTGTGGCACTGAAAGGGGGTTAAAATGGCCTCTCTTTTTTTCCCTTTTGATGGTATTTGAGCTCTAGAGCCAGAGTGGTAAAGCTGCTGCCAAGATATTATCAGGCTTTTTTTCTCCTTTCTTATTTAACTAAGTGGGTTTTTTTAAATTGAAGCTTACACAAAATGATCAGCAGAAGAAATTACCAGTCTGGCTAATGTGCTAAGTCATTCTGAGATTCCATAAAACTTTAATGCAGGAAAGCAAAACTGCAGGACCCTGTCTCTCTCCAGCTGTACTGCCATTAACCTGACCCCATCACCCAGCCACATAACTCTGATTTTTATGTTATCTATTGTGATATTGGGCAACACTGTTAAACTGTTCTGAAACTGGAGATTGAAGTTACCTGCCTGCAAGGCATACATTAGTTATGGAATTAGACTATCAGAGCTGGCAAGGCAAAAATTTTACTTGCATCTGACTTTTTGCCATGTTCCTGTCTCCGTCCACTGCCACAGAGAGGACCCTGGCTGGCTCTCCTGCTTGATAGTGGCTGTGGAGTGGGGAGGAGCCAGAGCCCTGTAGCAGCAGCAGTGGTGGCTCCAGAGCTGCTGCCCACTCTGCTGTTCTGCTGGGCTGTGGCAGCAACACAAACGCTCTCCCATGGGGGATGATTGGCTCTTCCCCATCTCCTTGGAAAAACACACAGCAGCCAGTGTGGCTCATCAGTCTAACAAGGTCTGAGCTGGAAAAAAAGGGAAAAAACCTATGTTGATCATGAAGGGGAGGTGTGGGAAGGGATCTTGACAGAGTCTATATAATCTGCTTTATAAAAAGCAAAATGAAAACAAGTGCTTATATTTCTCTAGAGCAAAAATATAAAAGCAGAAGTGAATAGCTTACTTCTAATATAAACAATGTCTAGCTACATTTGCCATTTGGAAAAAAACATGAACATCTTTTGAGAACAATACCACCCACTCCAGATCTCTTTGGGGGATGCTAACAGCTCTGCAAGAGCTTTTGATAAAGAAAATGAGCTTGCAGTAGGTCAGCATGACCTCCATCCGACTTGACTCATTTGCAGAGCCTGATAAAAGTGCTGCTGTATTTCCAGGCTGGTATGAAAGCACAGGCATGAAGGGAGAGAATGTTAGAACTGACAGGGAAATGCAGGAGCTGAAGGTCCATAACCACACTGCCATTTCAATGTGTTTTGAGAGTAACTTTTTTCAGAATTAAATAGCTTCTGAACAGCTGCTCAAACTAATACTGAGCCCCTTACAACAGTCCAGGATCAGGACTGTACCGCACTCTGCAGCACATAGGTAATTTCTAGCAGATCCAGAGTAATGAATCCTTTCCATAGTGCAACATAATAGAGAAGACTTTAGACTGACAATAACTCAGATACTGTAATGAGAAGCAATATTTGCATCTGAGTTTGATATTGGCACAGTGGGTGGTTCCTATGTTTGCAACCCTTCCCTTAATAGCTGCAGATATGTCATCCTGTTTTTTTGCAGCTATTATGTTCAGCCCAGTAACTGACAATGTAGAGAATGCCTTCCCTGCCACACAAACAGTAGAAAGGCCAGATGCTGGTCTTTCTCCTTTAGGAAAGCCCAAAGGTGAAATTTCTGATCCTCTCAGCTTTTAAATATGGCCCTTGCAATGAAGCAGGTGATTGTGCATCTAAGGCTGATAGGAGGTCATATTTGACCAGTTAATCATCATGTTGCAAAGGATTACATGCTTAAAGTAAATAAAAAAACACCTACATCTGTGCTTGAAGGACCTCACCAATATTATCAAACAGATTTTGATTCGATGCAAATTACTTGTTATAACGGGATATTATATTCAGTAAAATGGTAGATCCTATTAGCAAGGAAAGTCCATCTCACTTCTCTGGCTCTTTTCCAGAAAGTTGCTGTTCAAGTTTCAGACACTGCTAAAATCCAAAAGTGTTTTCTGACCCTTTCAGTAAGAGGAGCTCTTTCTATTAGTTGTAAGGCCCTGCTGCTTTAGGGACTTGCTCATGGGAGCAGAGCAGGAGCTTATTGCAAGGCTGAAGGCAGTTTTTATAAATAACACCTTAGCCCCAAATGTAGTCTTCTATCACAATAGTCCAAAGACAAAAATATTCATACCTTGGCTGCGAATGACTGAAGATGTTCAGTTTTGCTGTAACAATACTGTCTGTTGCATTTTTTTTTCTTTAAAGGTTATGGCCATAAAGGCAGGACATCAAAAAGTTCTAAATAAGTTAATTGGTCTGGTACAAAGGAAAACACAAGGACGGTCCAATCCTGTTCTGGTGAAGCAATTATTAGAGAAGAAGCTATCAGAGTAGCCACAAGAGAAAAACCACACAAGCAACCACAGAAACAGGTGCTTTGTTCCGACTGCAAATGAACTTCAGTGTCTCCTCATGGTGCATTGGGCTTGTTGGTTATACTTCAAGCAACTTGAAGTCCCAGCCTTCCCTGGATGTGTCAGCCAAAGGCAGATGGGCCAGAGAAAAGCAGGATACAGCCATCTGAATCTCCCTCCCTTTGATGTGGCACTTGGAAATGTGATTTCCACACAGTCCTGGGAAACAAGCTCCCAGAAGTGTCTATGAGTATGCAGAGAGCTGAAGCTGCATGGGTTAGTTTTCTAATAAAGCAGGTACCAACTCAGCTTTTCTGGCTGCCTGTTTGTGAGAAGGGAAATCCACAATCTCAAATACTCAGTCTGGGGTTGCACACTGTAACTTACTGTCAATTGGTGTGTGAGCACAGCAGTAAAAATGATTAAAACACTCAGCAGTAATTGAGGAGACCACATGTGCCTCAATGCTTAGCAGAAAGGAAAAAGAGTTCACTGCTCTCATTCTTCTGGTTTCATCCTTTCTCCACCCCTCAGAAGTCACGAGCCAGCTGCTTAAGTGTGTGCCTGAGGGTAGTGCCACAGATAGAAGTGCCTGCATCTCACCGTGTCAGATTGTTTGCCCTCCTTCTCCCAGTTATGCACCCACATACCTGCTCTCAGTTCTGAGGAGTGCCTGAGGGATGTGTGCCTGAGGCCCTTCTGAGGGTCACATCCCTTTTTGGCCTCCGAGTTCAGAACAGCAGATGTGCTTCTGCCAGCCCTGCAAAAGCTACAGCAGAACATGTGGAATCATAGAATAGCTGGAGTTCGAAGAGACCCACAGGGATCACTGGAGTCTAGCTCCTGGCCCTGCACAGAACAGCCCCAGGAATCACACCACATGCCTAGAAAGTGGTGTCCTTTTCTGATGCAATAGTCAGTAAAGGGACCACTTGCTCCAGTTTGGTTTTTTCTCTGCAGTCAAGAATTTTGGCCCTGTGTTACAAATGCCCAATGCCCATGGCTGCTGCTTCTCTGGCATGTGGTTTTCTGCTGTCACCTGGAACTGCACTGCTTTGGGGAAGGAATGGAACATGCATTTGGCTTACCAAAACTGAGCTGGATTCAGCTGGGGTCCAGTCCTGTCCCCCTGCTTAATCCTAAGGGGTGTTTTAATACTGGTGGGATTTTTTAATATGCTTTTTGTAATTCTACTTTTCAGGTCCTGGCTTTCAGTACTCACTGAAATGCAGAGACCTGGAATAAACTTCTCCACCCCAACCAACTTTAGCTGATGAAGCCATTTAACAGGAAATGCAACTAGAAGGAGCCTGTCAAATTTACATGTAGTAGGGAGAAACCCCATTTACTACCAGATGCCTGAAGTTCTTAAATCCCTCCTGGAGACTGCTACGCCATACATTTTAAAGATCACATCCACCTCAGGCCTCATAGCTACTTCTTCAGAACTGTTCTTTAGAACGTGCCTGCAGGGCAGACATTGTCACAGGAGTGCAGCAGGTGTGGCCCTGGGACTTCAGTCACCTTTGGCAAATGTGGTGCTTGCAGCTTCCTTCAGAGTAGGTTGATGGCAGTTCATCCTCTTGAGGGGCAGCACTGATGTGTCTTGAGGAGGACATTGCTGTACAAACTGGCTGAGATTCAAGTGCCAACTCTTTAATTAGAAGGAAAAAAACGCCTTGATTTTCAATACATTTAATTAATAAAATGTATACCCATTGTTCACCAAAGAATACCTTTACAATTCAAACATCATCATACAGCTTACAGTATCATGGTTGCAGTCAAAAGCTGTGACCCTTCAAAAAACCAATCAACCAAACAGAAAGCCTAAACTTTCAAAACCTCCGCACATCACACCACTCCCAGGATTTTAATGTAATCTGACCTTCACACTAAGATTTCTACAATCAGTTTTCACATGATGAGCAAAAAGTACCATTTTTACTTAGAGTGGTTTGAGTTTTCGGCTAAGTTTTCAGTCAATAAAGGTTTAGATTATACAACAGACTAAATACTGGAATTCTGTTCAACTCTTGCCATGGCAGCAAGAAACAAGAAGGCACAAGGGTTTCTGCATGGAATCCTGAATCTTAGTTTAGAGGTACTCCCTTGGTTTAGAAAAAAACAGTTGTTTCCCAAAAGTGGTCCTCCAGGGTTAGTGCTTGTTGTGGCACAGCTGGATGTTGCTGTGCTGAGTTCCCCACTTTTTTAAAAGTCGGTGCCCTTTAAAAAAAGAGAAATCAAAACAACAGTGTATTTGAAAGAGTAATCTTTAAGCTGATTTAAAAGAAGGAAGGATCGCAACTAATGTAGCAAGGCTGCTGCTGATAATTCTACCTACTGGCTACTTCTTGGTCACTCTTTTAATATAGAATTATGCTTTCCTAATGTGGTACAAAACCTGTTAAAAACCATGAGCCAGGTTCTCCCTGAGTCTGTTCCAGTACGTCATGCACCTGGGCCTGTGCAAAGCACCTGACACTCTTACATGGCATCCTGTTCCCTAAACTGGAGAGATATGGATTTGATGGGTGGACCACTCAGGGGATAAGGAATTGGCTGGCTGGTTGCACTCAAAGAACTGCAGCCAATATCTTGATGTCCAAGTGGAGGCCATTGATGAGTGGTGTTCTCAGAGGTCGTCACTGGGACTGGCCCTCTTTAATACCTTTGCTGGTGACATGGACAGTGGGATGGAGTGCTCCCTTATCAGCAATCAGCTATCTGATAGCTTCTCTGATGACACCAAGCTGTGTGGTGTGGTTGACACACTGGATGACAGGGATACCATCCAGAGGGATCTGTTTATACAGGCTTGAGAAGTGGGGCTGTGCAAAGAAGTGGGACTTGGGGGTGCTGGTGGATGACAAACTTGACGTGACCTGGCAATGTGCGCTCGCAGCCCAGAAAGCCAACTTATCCTGGGCTACATCCAAAGCAGCATGGGAAGCAGGGCAAGGGAGGGGATTCTGCCCCTCTGCTCCACTCCTGTGAGGATCCCACCTGCAGTGCTGCATCTAACTCAGGTTCCAGCACAGGATGGACAGGGACCTGTTGGACCGAGTCAGGAGGAGGCTATGAAGATGATGAGAAGGCTAAACACCTCACCTATAATGACAGGCTGAGACAGTTGGGACTGTTCAGCCTGGAGAAGAGAAGGCTCTGGAGAGACCTTATAGAACCTTCAGGTACCTAAAGGGGGCCAATAAGAGAGCTGGAGAAGGACACAGGCATGTAGTGATAGGATGAGGGGGAATAGCTTCAAGATCAGAGAGGGCAGGTTTAGATTGCATATTAGGAAAAGAGTCTCTACTGTGAAGCGCTGAACAGGTTGCCCATAAAAGCTGTAGAGCCTCATCACTAGAAGTGTTCAAGGCCAGGCTGGATGGGGCTTTGGGCAACCTGGTCTAGTGGAAGGTATCCCTGCCCATAGTTGGGGGGGTTGGTAGTAGATTATGGTCCCTTCTAACCCCAACCATTCTGTGATTCACTGTAAGTCTCAATCTATTTTCACCTCCACCTGCCAGACACAATGGGTAACAAGAAAGATTAAAAAGGGATAATTACAATATTCTTCCCTTCCAGGGAAGGGAAAGAGCAGCCATAGTCTATAAATTTTGCACTATATTATGAAACAGTCACTTCTGACATTTTTAAAGAACTCTTTTGCAGACACACACAAAATGTAAATTTCTTTTAGATAGGAAAAAAAGAGGTTTGAGTCAAATGAGATCAAGATAATGAAGCTTTTTAGCACTTGTGGAGATAGCAGCTACCAGCTTCAAAGCAGTGGTAGCTGGCAGTGCTCAGAACTAGCAATGGGAAGGTGCAATAGGGCCAGCTCCCATTGCTCCCACTATCCCAGCCTGCATTAAAGGGCTCATTACCTCACACCCTTTTGACTGAACTAACACCACCAAAACATGGGATTCTTTTTGCCTGCCAAGGGGCTGATACAGTAGCCTCAATTCAACCACCACCTTCCCATTCCCCTAAATGGAGCTCAAGGCAAATTCTAAACACTCAACAAGTGAATGCTGTACTGAGCAAAGCAAACAGCTTTGGTTTATATCTGCTTAGCAGTACTTGATGAGCACATAAAAAGGCAGAAGCAGCAGCCTCAAGGAATTTAGTGTCTGCTGTTGTAAAGACAAATGAAACAGCCTCACAGGACAGGTGGGTCTGCAGGACAGAAGGCAGAGCCTGACCGTGAAGTGTTGGATGTAGAACATTCTGGAGACCAGGAGGCTGTTCCAAGTGTGGTTGTATTGAGGCTGGAACTCCGGAATGAAGATTGAGGCTTTGACCCCAACTTGCAAGTCTCATTTAGCTACTCCAGTGCTCTCTGATCTAATTATTGCAGATGCCATCTGTGCAACAGCATCAGGCAGGGTGAATTAAGGACAGTTTCAGGCAGATTTTCAGCAGTAACTATCCACGAACAGAGGACCAAGGAAAATGCTCACAAATTAAAAGCTGACACCAGACACTGTCACGACCATCTCATCTACTCATTGCTGGAAGTCTTTTAGGAGGTCAGGCCCGAGGGTGGAGAGCTGATACTTACTACCCCATATAGATGAAGTATCTTGTATCTGAGGCTGCAGAAGAGGAGAAGAAAGTTGTCTAAAAAGATGCTGGCAATGCTTTAAGTAGTGAAGAAAGAATTTCTAGCACTCAGCCTTGGCTGCAGAGTTTAATTTTAACTGTGTTAAAAATAGAAGCATACGATAGGAACCTTAAAAAAATTTACAGCAGAGCATTAAGCTGCGATTTCAGTGTATCCCCTTTCCACCCCACTTTGCGGTGTGGCATCGGTGTTCTGGGATGCTCTCCTTTCTTCTGAACACCCTCTACCTACACTTTCACAACCACTGACCTCAGCAGCACCTTCCCTGTGATTTATGGCCTTGTGTGCAAGCTCAACTCAAAAAGCATTTGTTTTTTCACGCATAAAGTAAAACAAGTTGGGTTTTCAGTCAGTTTCCCAAACTCTGCAAGGGAGAAGATGGAAGAGAAGGATGGTGCTTGGTAGGTTTGCCCTCATTGTCAGCATCTACCTTGCAATGCTGTTTACAAATACTCCAAAGTTCATTGGATTCAGAATCAGGCAGTGGCCAAATAACGCCAAGTTACAGCAGACAGGAGGTCTACATTTATCGACCCAAATGCTCAGAAGCTTCCCTGCCCTGGGTTGGCTTCAAGTGCAAGTTGTTCCCTGTCCCCTCAGATGCAACAAACTTGCAGATAATACACAGACAGATTTCTATTGCTAAACAGTGTGAGGAATACAATAAAATACAAAATTCTAAGTTGTCATGACCTGTAATTTGCTGTGCCTTCTTCTGCCCATTGTGATGGCAAAATTTAGACTCCATCCTGAAGTGCCCTTGGGCCAAGCCGCATCAGTAACTAGGGATGATTGCAGCAGGAATACAAAACCACCAGAAATGCTCCTTCTCTCCTGACTGTACTCCAGCACACATCCTGCATTGCGCTGTACAGCCTGAATTTCAACTGCAATAAAGCAAATTGCAGAAATGCTCAGGTACCACCATGAGGGAACAAAGCTGCAAAAGGAAGGTTTAGTGAGCAACACAACTGTGCATGGTCCCAGTGAGAACTGAGCCTTCCCTCTAGGACCATCCCAGTCCCAGACCCTTAAAATCTCCTGTAAAGTGTACAGGCATTTCACAACTGTCTACAGCATTTGCTGACCAGCTGTAAGTATAAATGGTGAGGGATCCTGACCTTTGGTTCCTATCCTTTATCTGTGTGTGAGGGGTCCAATTCGTGACCTGGTGAATGATTCCCATCTTGCCTGCTGCCTGTGCCTGAGAAAAGGAATGGTGACAGCTGTGCCAGACCCCACATTATCCCAGCACATACGCAGGCAGCAAAGTAATCCATGCAACATTCACTGTCTTGTCACTGCCACCATTGGAGAAGAGTCTCCATCTGAGTCCAATACTTGAAGCTGCAGAGCTGTACTACTGTGATCCTCACAAGAGCCAACAGCTTCACTGTAGGGAATACTTCCTCCATGCACAGCCATTTTGTGTAAACACAAAGCAAAAGTTCTCCCAACACACAGTTGCATCAGTCACAGCTGTAATTATCTAACCCTATACAGAGGCATAACCATCAATATTTTAGCTGCTCAAGAGGCCACACTTTCAGGCTGCTCTTCAAGGCTGCTAGGTGTTTTCACACTAAAGCTCAGAAACCAGTGTTATGACCCTAGAGATTTACAAAATACACTGATCAGTTTTTCTAACACCAAGCTGGACAACGTGCCTGGACACCAAGAGACATGAGCTGTTGGCTCAAGCTGCAGCAAGGGATACTGAAACCCACAGCCACGAGCTGGCATTTCGCCTGAGCTCAGGCCAAACTGACACAGCAGCACTGAGCTGGACACAGTTTAGTTATCTTGGATTTGACTCGTCTATGTTATTTTTTGGTCTAAATCCAAGATAGTTATTTTTGAAGTAGACTACAATAAAACACAGCTGCTGTGGAATTGGCTTCATCAGAGACATCAGTTTGCAGGTATTTAGTCCACACTACATAATTGTATGCGGGCAGTCTGCTGAAGTGCCAAAAGTTGAGAAATGCAGCCTTTGCACAAAAGTTCCATCAGGGCTTTTAGCCCAGAGACTTCAGTCTTAATTTAATCCAGCTGCCACACAAGAGCCATTATAATCAATGAACAAAAAGAAGATTTGCACAGTCAGCAACAAAACACCACTTTAAGCACCTACATATTTGAGAGTTCGAGTAATGCTCCTTTTCATAAATAAGAGGCTTCCAACTGAGCATGTAACAAATGAAGTACATTGATGCTGGGCACAACATGTTAAGAAATGTTGTGACTGCTAACAAAGTCACAGAAATAGTGTTGCATTGTATGGCTGTCTGCAGTCAGCAGCTGGCACCACCATCATCTTACCCAAGTACCTATTTATGCAAGTCTCACACCACCTCACAAGGAGCAATTTTTGCCCTCATTTGCACTGTTCTGTCTCAAAATATCACATAGTGCTGCTATCCACTTGGACAGGTACTGTAGAACATGATCATATTCATTTTTCAAGTCTGAGCTTTTTCTTTCTGGTCCCTGGTAAATCAGAGCAACACAAACGCAAGTTCTGCATTTCACACAGAGGGAAGTGCCCCCTGCTAATCTGTGGCATTTTACCTTTGGTTTGCTCATTAAGGTAAGCAGCCCAAGTGCCATGTACCCTCCATTCCTGCTGATAATGCTCAAAAAGCACAAGGAGGAACATACTGTAATTATCTACATCAGACCTGGACACAGCAGCATTGTTACTGTACAGTGCCAGAGCTATCTGAGTTAAAAGAAAAGAAAGAAGAAAATCCCAGTATTCTACTCATAAACACAGATGCAATTTAAATGTTAGAAATGTAATGGGAGCTGTCATGAGAACTGCAGGCATGACATAGCAATTTCAGTAAATACAGCACAGTTAAATTGCTTATTAAATCAAGCTATCCTCAAACAGAAGCTGTGGCTACAAATTCAAATCATACAATGACATAATTTAACTGCAACAAATCACACTGCTCCCATCCTTTTCTTTCCAACCCTGAGATTTTAGAACATCTTAGGGGAGCTGAAAAACCTTCCTGAAGCATAAAACCTTCTGAGAGGCTTAAGCAGAGTGCACAAAAGGGTAGTGAATGTGTACATGCTGTGCTGGATGGTGAACTTCTCCTGGTAAATAGAACTTAACCTCTTGAACTTAAACCCTTGGACTCCACAGGATGCTGCAAGTTTGTTTGCAAATGTTTTTCTCTGAAGGACTGAACAGACCACTTGGGCTTTGTGCATGGGCCAAAGAGCAATTAGAACAGTGTTGGTGGCAGGAATGCTGCTCAGGCTTACTGTTTATCCAGGCCTGCTCCCATTCCAAAGCATGGCCCCTGCCAATGTCCAAGCTCCACCCAATCACACTGTTCTCTCCCATTCCAGGAAATTTACCAATCTTAATAAAAATATCAAATCACACCTGAAAGGCAAATGCTCCAAGTGGGTGCTGCAGCATGACACCACTGAATTCAGACTTTTTACGAAGTGACAAACCCCAAAGAAAGAGGAAACAAGTAATTTATGAACTGGATGCTGGGAAGGATGTATGTGGGCATGCTGGTGGGAGGGACAGTCCATGCTTGATACTGGAATTTTCTCAGCTCTGCAAAATACAGCTGAAAACAGAAGGTCTTACTTCTGTTATTCCAAACCAAGAACAGAAGTTACCAGGACAAAAAAAGACAATGCATTTTTCACACCCAGAACTGCAACACCAACAATTTGATCTCATTTGAAATATCATAATATTCCTTATGGCACACATGGAAAAGATCAAATTCAAGAAAAATGCCTAGAATACAATAATAAAGGCAATAACAACAGCCAGAAACACAACACATGAATTGCACCTGGTTATACATGTCCAAAGATCAGCACAAGCATGAATGAAATTGCTGAGTGCTTTAGTCCAATTAGTATAAACCATGTGCATGTTTACTGAGACTAACCCAGAGAGCATCCAAAAATAGCTGAAGGTAAAAGAGAACAACTACAACTGTTTGAAGAAAAAATGCTTACTTTATAGGTAGGTTACAAAAACAAAACAAACAAAACCCAAACCAAATCAAAAACACACACACACAAAAAAAGCAGGTTGAAATTGCTGGAAAGATTCCTTGCTATAGCAGAACAGCTTAGAAGCACACTCCAAGGCTTCATCATTCAAAATGTTGCATCCACAGTTTGAAACATCTAGCAGGAGGCTGGAAATTCACTTTGGTATCACTGAGCCACCACCTGCAGTCTTTGGAATAGATCTGCCAAAACACTTCATTTGGGACTGATGCTGAGCCAATGTGCCAGAGAGGGACTGCTCCAGTCACACACCCACCTGAGTGTAGGGAAAACCAGATCACAGAATACTTCCTTATGCTTGGAAAGAGCAGCCCAAGGCTGTTGTCCTCCAGGGACCTACAGGCTGGACCACAGCTTGGACCATAGGCAGAGGGGTTTTTGGGGAAAGGATGTATCATTGGTGAGAGACAGGTTAACACATTATCTAACCGGAGGGAAGTAGATTAATAAATAAGCATTTGGCTGAAGAACTTACGCACACAGATGTGATTCATCTCATAAGATCAGCATTTTCAAGCTAAATCACAGGTTCTGCATTTTGAAGGCAGGAAGAGGCAATTCTCACCAACAGTTTTCGTGCTGGCTGCCAGACATTATGCCTCTATCACAACTGAGACACAGCTGCAAGTCTGATCCCACTCAGAAACCAAGCAATGCAAAGGCACACATATGATCTTTATTTTTACATTCTAAGCCAGGGTCACTGCACTCATCTACCTCTTCCTTTTGAGGAGCTGACAGACATTTCCCATTTATGAAGGGACACTGTGCACAAACACAACTCTGACCTTTCAGCAAGAATCCTTCCACACAACTCCAGATTTCAAAGGCTGACTTTATCCTACTGGATGTAGAACATAAGATCTACTACAACTTATGAGGAAAATCCTCTCCTTCCTCAAATTTTCAGATGCTTTTTTGAACAGTCCACATTTTAAAATCCCCATGTAGCTTAATAAACCTGCTGGGATGAAACTGCAGTGAATTTGTACATTTGTCAAAAACACCAGTTAAAATTAACAATCTCAAAAGAAATCCCTTCTACCCAGCAAATAAGAATTCTTAGTTTGGAATACAAACAAAGGAAGGGAGTGTTCAGGCAGTAACTTACTGCCTTGAGCACTGGTCTGCAGAGTTCTTTTCTTTCAAAAAAAGCAAAATAATTCTTTACAATTCCTTTTCAAAAAGTCCTTCAAAAATATTAGATTGCTTCTGCATTTTAGCACTTCTTTGTGAACTACTCAAAGTCATCTGATCGCACTTTCCTTTTGCTCACATGCAGTTCTTGCAGAAGAGGTGAGAAGCAGAGCAAGCACTAACCCTACATCCATAATGCTAGAACACTTCCAACACACACATTGAACCCCCACAGGCCAGGCCTGTGAGTACAGCATGGAAGGCAGCAGTGCTGGTAACAGTGGGAGCAGGAATGGGGCAGTGGGGAAAAGGACCCACAGTGCCCTAGGACAAGTTTTTTTAAAAAATCAATCAATCTCATTATCCATTTACAACAACAGTGCAGGGGTGGGGGGAACTGAAAAAGAAAGAGCTCTCTTCAACCTGGATAACTAAGACTTAAGAAAAAACCCACAGCTTTGGCTTCAGCTCCCAAGAAACCTTGTGAAGTGAAAGAGGGCCATGTGGAGGTCACTAGGTGATTTACAGAACGGTGATGCAATGGCACCTAAAAAATTGAGTTACAAATGAAAGCAAACCAGAAAGAGGCAGATAGGAAGCTACATGACCCCCTGCCATCATGGAATTGAAGACTGTGCAGCAAACATGTAAAGATGGACCCAGAGAAGTTCTGGAGGTGATTTTGTTAGAGGTAGATTTAGGGATTTTTTTTTTCCTAGGAACAGCCTACAGCAGGCTGACACAATGAATGCAGACACTTTAATCTATAGCTTGTAGATTAAAGGCAGAACTTTTCAGAACTATCTAAAGGATTTAGGAGCTTAAACTGTACAGCAAATTCCAAAGGAATCTGACCTACAATTACTTAGACTCTTCCGGAGTGTCTTTGCTTTTTGTTTTTAAAGTGTTTTCTTCCCTTGCAATATCTGAGAAAGTGTGTTTCAAAACCAGCATGTGATTAATTGGAATTCCACATTATTGAATTACAATGAGCAGGAGAACTAATGTATGGAAGTGTTATTTCTGATTACTGTTTCTTCACATTTTTTGGAGTCACTGCTACTTTGTAACCTGGACAAAAGGGTTTAAGGCTTTCTTGAACTAAGCCCCTCTTTATGTGCCAACTACAACACACTGGAAGCAAAATTATGTGGCTAAGATAAGACAAAATGCAGTGGTGATGCACCAATTCATCATGTTTGGGTTCTTCTAATGAAGCCCATTACTCACGGAAGAGAATTTTCTCTAGCAGTTAGTCACCAGCAGACAGCCTTCCCCATTACTCCTTCCTTTTCTGCAGCTGGTGAGTAGTCTGGTCCTCCCCTCACTATCCCAAAAGTGCAATATTAGGAAAAGTCAACACCTAAATTAAAAGTAAACAAACAGTACTTAACTTTCCCTTGACCAAAAAATAATAATAATAAAACAGAACACCTTTCAGGAACACACAAACCTTTTTCATTTAATAAAAAACAAGACAAAAAAAGACAAAAACAGCCTGCTGTCCATTTAAGACTACAGAAAGATACTGAGTATCTTTCTTTAGCTTATTAAAATAAGCATACAAATAAACTAGACACCAATAACAGCTTGCATAGAAACATTTTGTTTTGTACTTTGTGCAAATCTTACTAAATAAGGCATGCTCGTGAGCTTAGGTAGCAATGCAGGAGTTATCAAGGAATGCTGAGAAACAGCAAGGAAAATTCCAGGCAGTCTGCAATCCACATCCACTTACACAGTTCATTGGACTTCAAAGCCCAACAGCTGAGAACTGCAGATCTGTCTGCGACATAAGGCAATATGGTATGTGTGGGGTCCAGCACCTGCTTTCAGCTACTTATGGGTTTACTACACATAAGATCACTTGAATTCAGAAAACCTGAGCCAGTAGTTAAAAAGGGGGTTTTGGATGTGGATTGGTAAGAACCTGGCTTCAGGGTGAAGCAAGGGAAGAGGCAAAGAGGACAATGACACCAAGAAGCACAGCCCTTCACATAAAGGGGTTTTGTGTAGATTTTGCATGTCTTTATATTGTGAACCTTCCCCATGGGGCAATGTTTTTTCAAACAAATTTGTCTCCTAACAAGTTATCCAGAAGAGTATTTCTGGAATAGAAAAACCAAACGTGTTTGTGTCTCTTAGCCAGCCTGCAAGTGTCTATTGCAGAAATTCAACAGGAATTAGTGACACTAAAGAAGGGTGGCTGTGTAAAGAGGAAGGGATGAAGAAGGAAGCTGCAGTAAGAGCAGTATCAGAAATCTCAAATAAGTTATGTAGCACAGAGGGAAATTATAAGGCCTAACTGGAATAATTTGCCTCCTTCTTCCCCCTCCAAATCAAGTATTTTCAGGAAATATTGAAGTACAACCTTCTTTTGAAAGCAGCTTTGCATTAAAAATCTGTTTGAACTCCAAAAGCCTTTTAAAAACACATTTACAAAACCCACTAATAATAATCTTCAAAATCCCCCAGTATTTTGTGACACAAAATGGAATGTTCCTGGGCTAGAGCTGCCAGCTCCTTCAGGAACTCTGGGAAAAGAGCAGCTGCTAGTACAGCGTTCCTCACGTGCGCAGGAAGGCTGGGATGAGCCAGGCCTTTCTTTCCTTTCTGTCCCAGGAAAGGCTGCAGGACAGCCGGGTAGGCTTCGGAGAGATTCCTTCCTTTCCCTGTGTTGCTGCTGTGCTGGACATTACCTAAAGACAGGAGGAGAGGGAGAGGAAAGAAAAAAGACTGTATACTAAGCACACAGAGTATTTGTACAGTGTCCAAACCCAGTTTACAAGAATTGTGTTCAGAGCTCTGATTTGCAATACCCAGATTATGCAGGGGGATACTCCACCAATGCAATATTTTAAAGTTCTACTTGGCCTGGTTCTATTGCATTTATTATTACCTATCTTTCCCCAGGTTATATATTATTCAGTTCCAGCTCTGAGGAGAGAAATATGTGGGCAGAAGAGGCGTCAAGGGAAAGCGTAATATGGATTTACCCTCTGAAATAGCAGATCATATCTACCCATCTAGAGCCAGCATGGTTATCTCCATTTCAATAATACTGTGCTCTATCCCTCCCCCAGATCAAACTGTTGTTTTGATTTTACTTCTCTTTCTCAGTCCTCTCCCTGTGAATCACCATGTCAATGGGTTTGAGGCCAAGCTATCACATCACCACATGAGTTTGAAGCAAGCTAGAAACTAAGGGGGAAAAAACATTTTAAAATTGGATTTTTCTGCACCTGTAGGCCCCAATAACTACACTTACTTCCCTGTAAAGCAACATCAAAAACAGAGCAAGTGAAAACCACTGTGTGTTCTGCTGTATGATCTCTGCTGCCAGAGTTCAGAGCTCAAGTATCAGAATGCATGGAATTACAGTGACAGCAGCACTTAAATTTCAATCAATTACTCCTTGTTTCAACCTGAATCAGAACTGCCCTTTTATTAGATGATAATTAATTTAGTGAAACTAGAAAGGTGACCAAATTTAACACTGATGGAAATAAATACTCTACAAAGAAAAATCAACCTGTAGAACTCACTGCTACAAGGTATCGAGGCCAACAGCAGAGACAGATAAAATCCTGTCTAACTTCCAAGGGGATGTTCTCCTGAGATGTATAAGTAAATCATTAAAAAAAATAAAAGGACTGTTAATGTTAACTCACACACTGCAGACAAGCCCAACACTGCCTTGCTGTGTTCAGGAGCTTCCCTTAGAGCACACACAGGCTATGTTAAAGTAACAGTCTCAAGTGACGCCCACCTTGCTCTGAAACCTCTCCAAGCAGCAAACAGGGGGAGCTGCAGATGAAGGCCTCACCCGATTCTGCACAGCAATCCCTCTGTTCAACAGCTCTGCACTTTTGTTCCTTGTCTGTACTTTACCCAAGGCACTGTGGAATCACTCTACTCTTCCAAACACTTGAAAAAAAAAATTCTTCTTAATCATTTAACAGATTCGTACTTTTCTCAAGTTTAAAACACCTTTCCAACTCCAGACTTATCAATCATTCATGTTGTTATTCTACAAATGTCTGTCTACTAGAGACAGAGTACAGGAATTTCAATTCTGTGGGAAAATCTGACCGTGGGAGGAAAAACAACTTAAATTATAGATTACAATGAAAAGATAAAGTTTTAAGCTTCCCCTGAAGAATTTTTTCCATATTTTCTAATGTCAAAATGTTTCATAATTAATATTTTAAATTTTTTTAATAGTTTAGACAATATAACCAGAATGCTCGTATACTGTCAAAGCTTTGCTTTTGTTTTCACTCTTCCTTTTAAAAAGCAGGGAAACTGATAGATTTCTAAAAATAATTTTAGTTTAGATTTAACTGCTTGTTTGGAAAAAAAATCCAAAACACCAGAAAAACACAGAAAGCTAATGTAGAAACTAGAGATTTGGGTTTTTTTTTTCCTTTGATCAGAATTGTTCGCTACTTTCTAAGGACAGGATGCAATCTGAGCCATACAATTGAAAATTGAGCAAATGAGTTCTGTGAAGATTGTTACCAACACACTGAAAGAGGGGCAGCTTTCACATGTGATCCTACATTGCGACAGCTCTACATGTGTAACCAGAGCCTAAGCTGCTATGTAAGGAAACCACATGCTACTGTAAGCAAAAAAGAACAAATTATACCATTTCTGCTCAAACACCTTCAGAGACCAACCCTGCAAAAAGAAAGAAAACGCTCTGGAATGTTTTAGTTTTACATTTGCGTTCCCCACTAACTTTGGCTTCAGGTTTTCATACGTGAATTCTGTAGGAGGCCAGCTATGCTCAGACCTGCAGAGAACACGGGTTATGCACCAATTCTGGTCAGGGGAAAAAATCCCTCACAGAGAAAGCAATTTGTATGACAATCAGAGGTGGTGCTCAAGCTAATGCAAAGAAATCCTAGGCAAGTGCCAAATTTGTTGTTTGGTTTTGTTTTTTTCATTTGCCATTACTGCAGCAGTTTCTACCTTGCACTTCTTAATCAATATAACGAACTACTGGTTGATGGGCTACTGAGCAAACTCTCCCCCAGGATTACAGTTTGATGACTTGCATCAACAGTCCTGTAGGGAACCAAGTCTGCAGTTATCCAGACATTTATTTACTCTCCACTTATTTGTCAAGAGAAGCCTTTTTTGCAGGAGTTGCCACTATACAAGAGAAAGCATACTAACAGGGTGACTAAGTAGCCTTGTTTCAAATTCCTAAATAATGACCAGCAGGAGTCAACCTGGCAAATCCTGAAGCCTACAGAAGAAAACTGACGTCAAACAGGAAGTACAGATAAATGCCATCAGGAATGCATTATGTAAAATTTCTTATTGCCAGCACCTGAGAAAAAAAAGGGACTCTGAATGTTGCCTCCTAATCTCATCTCCCACATGCTAGCTACAATACCATCTAATTGTAAGGCTTTCTAATCTATGACACCAGAATGCAGAGCCTAAAACGTTACTGACATTTGCAGTACACAGCTATTTTACAGCAGGCACCTTTCACAGACCAATTCTTCAAGAAGCAGCCTTAGCAAGATTTTAATTTTACAGACTAGATGCACTGCAAACCTTAGAAACACATACTGTGCTGACTAGAAACTGGGTAGATTACTCCTCAGAGCCTTGAAAAATGAAAACACCATTAAAATGGCACATAAAGAGTCCTGATTTCCAAACCTCTGGAAATCCAAGAAAAGTATCCACATCTTCTCAGAAGTGTGGGCAGAGTGGGTGATTATTAATTACTCCCAATGATGAGTAAGCACACACCTGTAAATACAGAGTCTCTTGAACCCTCTTGCAGAGTCAGCTCTTAATGACTCACCAAATTTGACACATTCCTGTCCAGTGGGAAGTTGGCTTTTAAGGGAAGCCTGCATCCGGCTCAGCAGTAAGCTGAGAACAAGCACATCCTCAGGGCAGGGCTTCAACTCTACCCATTGCCTGGCTGTCTGGAAGGTTCTAAGCAGCTAAGACTCTTCATTTTGTTTATTTTTACTAGCTTGCCCCACAGCGGTATAAATAAGTACTGGTAACTGGAAAGACAGGTGCTGTGTGCACTGTGCTTGAGAAGCAGCAGATGTTACAGAGTCTCCTGCAAGGCTGGTTTGGTGGGATGATACCTGTCTAACTCCCCACCGTTTGTGGGGAGTTAGACAGGTAAAAAACACCTTTTGGTTTTTTCCGTTTGCTTTGCTTTGTTTGTCATACAAGAAAGATGTTACTCAGAAAACTTTCCGTGTCTTATCTCCTTCAGTAGTAGCCCAAACCACGATACCAAGACTTATTCAATTGTTGCAGAAACCAATTCATCCTGGACTTCTGTCCTCTCTAACATTTATCAAAAAAGAACCAATGACTAGCTGAAGGTCAGGCTAAAAATAAAATTAAATCATGCACATATGCCACCTCACCTCATGCTTTGAAGGTGAGTTTGTTTACTGACAGCAAGACAAGAACTGGTTTTGTTACTTCTTTAAACAGACACTTAATAACAAATAAAAGCTTCTAAAAAGCAAAGAATATCCAAGCAGACCCATACACTGTGGTCTACTGAGCATCATCAGTTTAAAGTCAGAAGGATATGTCTGGCTAATGATATTCACAACACACCACACCTTGTGTTAACCATCTGGAGAAAAGGACAGAGGTAACTGGTAAGTCACTACATCCAGCCATTCTCCGAGCATGGTTAACATTTACCTTTGGTAAGCAATTCTTCCGCAGCATCAGACATGTCCACACGAAAAAGCAAGTACTGCTGAGCCTCTAGGAGAAGACTTGGAAAGTCTTTTTCAATGGAAGCAAAATGTTCAATCTTATTTTTCACAGATGCCAGCACCTGCCAAGAAAACCAGGAACAATTACTTCTTCCTCCTTTGCTCCCAGTGCAGTCACAGACTGAATACTCAGGCTTTCTCTACATTCACTAGAATAGAGTTCTGACAAAAGCTATGGTCATACAGAGTTTCCAGTTCTTTGCACAAATGTAATTAAAACATGGAAATTAAACAAGAAGCACTCAGACAGGTAGGAAAGGTGCATGTGAAACTGAAAGAAGCTAATGTAAGGTTTAAGGAGACACCAAAGACACTGCTCCAGTAGGCATGTCTAACACCTGTGCTAAATACCTGATAGAGTGAGCGCACGCTAGGCTGAAATACCATGTTGGTGTTGAGCAGAAAGGAGCGAAGAAGTGGCTGTGGATAACTTGCCAGCTGGGTAATAATCCCAATAAGCAGCAAATTTACATGCAAGGAATTCTCCAGCATGTTCTCCAGTTTCGACAACACTACGCTGATGAACGGTCCTGTAAGAAAATAAGAAGGAACCAATGCTTTTGTTTTCACAGAAGAAAAAACCTAAGATCCAGGAAAAAGGCATTCAAAGGGAATTTTGACCATCATAACTAACCAAATTAAACCTCCCACACACTAATTAAAGACAGCAGGGAGAAAACCCAAACTGTAGCAGAACAGAAAAAGCAGACTTAACAGAGGTGTTAAAAGCTTTGTGGTTAGCAGCACATTTGTTACCTAGACAATTAGTTTACATTAATGGCACATTTAACATGCATGACTATTCTACTTTGCACGTGCCAATAAGGATTTAACCTAGGACATTACAGTCTAACACTCTACTCCCCTTGAATAAATCGGAATGGTACCACTAGTTTTAATGCAATTATAATCTGTTCTTTTTACTCATCCTGTGCCTTATTTCTATGAAAGAACCGGGCAAAGTAAATTATACTTAGCTTTCTTGTCTTATCAAAAAATTGGTGTTCTAAAGAAAATATGAAAATGCTATTCTAAACATAAAAATCAAGCTGTGATAGTTCCCATCACAAGAAAAGGCATTTTCAGTACGGCAAACAGTCACACAAAGCAGGGAAGACATTAAAATAGATTTATAAGCATAATTGCTGGTCGACACAGGCGTTATCATATAAACGTCACCAATAAATAATAGCTTCAGTTTGTGTATTCATGCTGAAGGACAACCACTGAAATACAGAAGCATTTACCATGAAGTACATAAACGCTTAGTGCTCAAGCTTAAGAAACCTTTGCGAGGCTGAGAATGACTTCACCCAAATACTACACTATTAGACCACACAGCTGGGCAGACGCTTGAGGCAGCCTCTATGAGTGACCTAATCACAAATCAAGTCTTTAAAATGTCCCTTGTCCCACCCACAGTCCCACCACACTATTCTAGTTGCACAAGAGCTAGGAAAACCATGCAGAAAAATCCCTGGATGATTAACCCTGCTAACTTTGAATATCCCACCCTCCCACCTGGCAAAAGATGCATGCCATGGGCATTTCTAGGGTCAAGCAGGTGGCCATAATCCAACACCATTCCAGCTCCCCTCAGCTTGCACACGGCTCCCATCCGAGCTGGCTGGGTGCAGTGCAACCCAGTTCAGTGTGCCTGCTGGAAACTGCAGCAGAGGCTAAGGCAGTTCTGGCCCAGTGCAACAGGAAGGATCAGATGAGGAGTGCCCCTGTTGCCATCCCACTTAACAGAGCACCACTAAAGGTTGCAATCTGTCATATATTACAGCAACCGTGAGTACAAAGCAGGCACCCCTTCCAGGCTCATCTCTCGGGGCTAATGCTGGCACAGTTCCACTCGCAAAAGGAAAGGTGGGAGGGCCACTGTAGTCAAGGTTTTATGTGGCTGCTGCCTTTCAACTACCCTGACAGCCGTTAGAGCCCAGGTACCCAGTGGAGCAGCCCCAACCCCTTTTGTTGAGATACATCCTGTCCCAACATAACCTATGGTGTTCAAGGTGACATCTTCACAGAGCTCCTGAGGGGACCATCAAAAGGGATGGCAGGAGAAGGAGTTGAGATGTGTCACTGTTTCTCTTCTCTAACTCTTCTCTAGCTAACACTTAAAAGCTGAGCAGGTAAAGCTAAAGCTGTACTTGTAACAACTGCTGCTTGCCACTGCAAGAGACGTTACCAAACACATAAAAAAATTTCTCCGTGATGGCATGACTTTTACCCCCAAGAACTTATTGAAATGAGAATCAGAGGATGCAAGCAGAGTTTAGAAGCCTTGTAAGAAACAGGGTAACTAGATGAGAAATCAAAAAATTACTCCTTTCATGGCCATGAAGTCAAGCACTGATATATGGAGAAGAAGGGAACAAAATACAAATTCCTGTTCCTGAACATTGCAGGTGAAAATAGGGATGACAGTGTTTAACACTTTTACAGTGGATATAAGACACTGAGAACACATTTTCTTCACAGATCCATAGGCCTGAAAACAGCATCTTTGCACTGCTGACATGTACTGGCTGTGGAAAACTTCTATCAGGTTATTTGCTTCTGCAGAGAGAGGTCTCATCCCATACTGCCATCCCAAAACAGTAAAAGCAACCTAAAAACTCCATCAAATACATCTACAAACACAATACAGCATTCCAAATTACATATGGAATCACAGAATGTTTGGGGTCGGAAGGGATCTTAAAAATCATCTAGTTCCAAGCTCCCGGCCCTGGGCAGAAACACCTTCCACTAGACGAGGTGGGTATCTTTGAAAGGCTCTCCAATTTTAGCATTTCCAAGGTGTTGCTACAAGTACCTCCTTCCATGCAATCACTAAGATCTCCATTAAAGCAAGGTAAGGAGTCTAAAACATACTGTGGATGGGTAGCAAACATCTAGGCTTATTGTGTTTTTATCTTCATTTTCCTCTGTTTTGGGGTTTTTATGGCTTTGGGCAAGGGGTGGGTTTTTGGAAACAGACAAATGGAGAGAGGGACTAGATGAAGAATGAGAGACAGAGACAACATTTTTGAGCTACATTTGACAGCAGATAATGCGAAACAGATTTGGATGCCATTAGCTTCTGGTACAAGAAAACTGCCCCCACAGCAAAAATAGCAAATTAGATGAAAAACAGACTGGATTTTTCAATTGAGAAACAGCACCAAGCATTCTGGCCACAGCTGACCAGAAAGGGCTGTTTTTCAATCAACACACATGTTTTCCCTCTCCACATGAATGAGAAGCCATCTTACAGAGGTTTTGTTTTCGGTGAGGAGACGTAGTACATGATTATTTTTTATTATTTGCATTACTTCGGTATCTAGGAGACCTAATTAAAGACCAGAACCTGCAGTGCAAGGAGCTGTACAAATACAGATCAAAAGCCCACTCTGATCTCCAGTAGTAATGTCATTCCTGAATAGCTTGGACAGTCAGCGGAGACCAATCTTAAATTGCTGCCTGGAACTAGACAAAACAGCATGCCAACAGCGAGGGCAGGCCTGACACTGGAGAACACAATGCCAGGGCAGAGCATGGAGACAGGCACGTACAGACATGGCACCAGTGCTGACACCTCGTGCTACAATGTGGAATAGCAGAGAGAGGAAAAATGGCACCGTGACGTTGCATCCATCCCATCAGAGATGAAAGTAAATTGTTTACCTGGGCTCTTTGTACTAGAATAGCTACTCTGAACACATTTCAACTGCAAAAGCTTCCTCTGGAGTGACAGCTCTCACATACAAACAACATAACCCCTCCTCAATTTTTTAAACAATTACCAAGAAAAAGCAGCCAGAAAAGAAACCCTGAAAAACCACCATTTGCTGTCACCACACGGATGAGTCTCCTGTATTTTCACACTGGATCTCTCATGCCCCTTGGAGTGGTTTCAGCTATTTGGGCTATACCATGTTTAGTGCCAGGATTCTTCCTTGCTCTATGTTTGTGTTGTGTGCCACACAGTATAATCTCATTTGGCCACCATTAGTCAGCGTGTTTTCCTACATTTGTTATGTATATAAATAACAGGACGTTCCACCTGTAAATGGAGCACTCTGGCTCCTTGGAGAGTACTTGGGAGAGACATCCTCCTTTGGTCCAAAGGGAGATGATATGCTCTCTGCAGAAGGGGTATCTGCTGAGAAATTCTCAAAGTCTTCCTCCTCCTCTGCTGGAGAGACATGGTCAGGAGTATCCAACTTCTGCTCCTCCAAGCTTGCACTGTTTGGATCCAGCTCCTTAATAATTCTGTCATACTGTGCAATGAAATCCTCACCATCTGTGCTCAGCAGTTTTACACTTAAATTACAATCTGCCTCCTGAGAAGAAATCTTCAACTCTAAGTCTGGCTGTGGATCAATCTCAGTCGTTTTCTGGTTTATTTGTTCTCTCATTACACCTTCAGTTGAGCTTGAATTTCTCTTACTGTGCTCATCCAAGTCCATTTCCGGCTGGGTCTTTGCAAGAGACCCATTGACTACTGTCTGGCTCTGGACCTTGTGTTCTCTGGCTACATTTGAAGCTTTCTCCTTGGAGGTGTCATCATCCTGAGTATCCTTCTGGGCACATAACCTATAAACCATAACATCATCCTGAAAGTCTGACTCCTCTATGTAAGAGCCTTTGATGAGCATAATGGCATTTTTTTTCATTTCTTGAATGTGTTTTGGTGGCTCTGCAGGTGGCTGCATTTCTGTGCTTCCCAGATCATCATACAGCTGTAGTGAGCTCACATTAGAACCAGGAGAAATCCCTGTGTCATAGCTATCATCCCATTCTAGCTCCAGCTGCATCTTCTCACTGAATGGAGTTGCTTGAGCAGAGCTACATGTGCTAGGTGTCCTTTGCTGGAGGCGAAACATGGGGTGTTCTACATCTGTACTGTTCTCCTCTGCAAGCGTCTGGATAAAAGTGTCTG
This sequence comes from Pardalotus punctatus, assembly GCA_013400915.1. Lineage (NCBI taxonomy): Eukaryota > Metazoa > Chordata > Aves > Passeriformes > Pardalotidae > Pardalotus > Pardalotus punctatus. The sequence continues at coordinate 553,112 of VZTX01005853.1, forward strand.
GATCAGGATTCACTCCATCATATAAGGCAGACCAAACCTTACAATCTTTCAAGCACTGGATGATGGCTTCTTGAGCTTCCCCCAGGTACTGCAAGTAGCTGATGTCCACAGCCCTTCCATATTCCACAATACAAGCAGATTCAGAAGAGCATCTACCAGGATCTGGAAGTAAAGACGATTACTCATATCATGAGTGGTACATCAAATTTTTTCCAGCAAGGCATCCACTAAGACATCGCAGGCAGAGTCTTTAACTATCCAATAAAGCAGCAAGACCAAAGCATAACAATTAAGATTTGCTCATGAACACATGACTTTTTCCTATTGCAAAGATAGAGCTGTAACTCAAGATTTCTAAGAGAGCAGCCTGCATTCAAACCTTAAAGCAGCAACCACTCTGAAGCAGCCAGAGTTGCTGCTGTGTATCTGTACACTATTTTCATTAATTAATATTCAAGCTGGATAGCTGTTAAAATAAGGTTTTGATAGACCTGGACATATGGAAGATATTAAATAAACTTTCTAGTACAGGCTTGCCCAGTTTATTGTTGCCCACCAAGTTTCCTTCCCCTCCCATTCTTTCCCAGGTCCTCCCATAAGGTGCTACCAGATCAAACTCAATTAATGATTTGGTCTTCCCCTGAGCACCAATTACCTTTAGTTTGTGCTGGTTTTGTCCATAGAATATAATCTTTTCCTTGGCTTTCAAGTGCCAAGGTGATTCCAGTGGAGCAGCAGAGCGGCGTCAGGGCCAGCAGTTTTGCAGCAGATACAGAGTAACAGTCTCTCTCTTTCACAGCCCTGCGCTGGCTCAGCATCATGTGGTTGCAGGGGATCAGATACCTGAAACAGCAGTGCCCAACATGACTTATCATCCTTTCATGTTAGAGAAAGCAACAACATACAAAATTCCCTTCCCACATCCCTGCCTCCTCAAATGAAAAGAAACAGCAATAATAGTATTTAGAGTGATGCATCTTCTAAACCTCTCAAGAGCATGAAACCATGACCCTTTATATTTTGATGCTTGGTTTGATGAGGAGCTGTCAAGATGAGTACAGATAGGAGACCAGTTGCATCTGAACAGGGAATCCTTTGCAGGTCAGAGCAAACCTGTTGTAATAAAGTATGGAAGGAGTGTGGGATGGGCAGACGTCAAAGGCCAGCAGAACAGTTTGGTCTGACTATGTGAGTTCTATCTCAGAATCCTCAATTTATTTGTTTTCCTGGGAAATCCAGAGAGGCAGTTTGCTAGGCAAGCAGCCAGAAAAAAAAAGGAGGGAAGCGTCATTCAAGTGTTTTACTGCAGTAGATCAAGACTGAGCTCCTAGGCAGAGGAGGGAAGATGCTTGAGGAAGCTAAGGAATAGAGAAAGCACAGTCTTGTGTTGAACTTTTTTAGAGCACTTTTGTTCTAGTTTTTAAAGGCACTTTTGTAAGAGTTAACTCAGTGTCAACTAGACCAATGATTTCTCATTTAAAATGCAAATAAATTCTAAAGCATTTCCTAAATAAACAAAAAGATCAACCACAGCACTCTAATGCTAGAGTGGTAACATACTCATATTCACAGCAGTCCTAACAGTATTTCCAGGCACAACTGACAGATCTATAGGCAATTTCACCTTAATGTCTGTGTGTGGAGGGACAGACAGTATCTGGAAAACTCATGTGATCTTCAATGCTAAAAGCCTAAGTCAATTACACCAATATTTCCAAATAAATAACCAGTTCTCATCTAATAAATACAGCAAAATTATAAGTATTTTGAAGAAATGTATAGAATCACAATTTAAAAACAAAAATAATTACTGCATTTAGTACATCACATAAGCTACCTACAATAGTTCAGGAACCTGAAGTATTCTCATTGAGAGGGGAATCAAAGAGGTGGAAAACAAGAAGGGTGGATGCTGCAAACAAGTATATAGGTCTGTATCACAGTGCATAATACACTTGAGAAAACATGCAGGAGAGAAGAATTATGCATTTAGAAGCAGGGAATAAGGAGTTTGGAGTTGATAAATACATTCTTAGCTTCTCTCACTTTTATAGAAATAAATCACAAGAAAAATCTCTTGCTCTGGAGATCTCAGGATGTAAATCACACTTTGTCAGGTCTGGTAGACTTTTGTCAGGATCATAAATATTCTTATCTCTGTAGCTGCTTGGATTTCTGCTCTCTTGAAGAACTCCCATCCAGCTCCGCATCCACAGACAGAGACCATACGTCCCATAGTTAGGACGAAGAACGGGAAAGTGAGTCTGGGCTTTACCTTAAAACTAGCTGTAACATCACATCTTCACAATGCAATCCAATGAGTGTTCTGAACAATGCCAAGGAGACCACACAGAGCTGGAAAATGATACACATCGTCAGCTTTTGATCTGGAAATTGCATCTTTCCAATCCTCCCTGCATACTACATTATAAAATGGCTCTGCCAGAACATCATGCTTTTATAAGACACTCTTAGAATGATATTCCATTACATCAGCACCCCATGAGCTGGTTTCTTTTTAAGTTTTCTAGAGCTATAAATGTAGTATGTTACATTTTAACAAAATACAATCCAGAATTTTCCTTCATATAAGCTATTAAAAAAATTAGTCTTAAATTGATAGATTTGAATAATATTTAAGTTGACTTAGCATGAACTGAACCCTGTAATTTCCAATAAAGTGCTTATTTTTTACCTCTGACACAGAATCTCAACCAACTAAATGTCTTTTCTGAAAAAAAAGTCATAAATCACCTCAGGTTTCTGTTGTTTTAGGTATAGGGAATGATTAGTGTTCTGCTTTTCAAGAAGCTGAATGGTTGAAGAGCTTTCCAACAAGCCTTTGGAAGAAGTCAGACTCATGCATGAAAGGTATGTTTTAACTGGGGGAGGGACATAGGATAAAAACAGGAAATCTCCTTTTCTCTGTGAAATTTACAGGGAGTCAAGGATAACATTTCTTCATGCCAAGAAAGTTCAAAAACACCTGCTGCTGCCTCAAATAATCCTGTATTTAAGAAATTTCAGTTTATAGGAAAACAGCAATCATTAGTCTTTGCAACCATTTGCAGATCTGGAATCTTCTGAATAAATAAATCTAAGTCTATTTTTGTATTGTGTAAAAAGATAAGATTTAAAATATGCTCAAGAGACAAAGAGGATAGTATTTCTACAAGTCATTTTGGGCACCGGTCTCTAAATAAGTTTAACTCTGTGAATTATTAATCAGTATTTTCATCAATAGTAATGTACACAGCTTTTGTGCTATGCTTGCAGTTGGCTGAGCTATACTACAGAATACTCCTTCAGCATCACAGAACCATTTTGGCTGAGATCCTGAGTTGTTCAGGGCTGCAGAATTCTTTACAATTCCCATCTCATTTGCCTATGGAACAGTAATTAATGATTAGCAGAGACAACAGCATTTGCATTTTTGTTGACAGAACTGTTTCAGTTTTCAGAGTTAATCCATCTTAGAGATGCACTAATAGCAGCATATATCGATATTTGCATGTACTTACATTTCAAAACAATTTTCAGATGAAGCTACTGTCCCTAATACACAAATTTAATGCACATACTGGTGTTCTGGCTTCTTTAAAACATTATTCCACATTCTAAGCATTCACTTGCACTAAAACAGTATTCTTCTTAATTTCATCCATGAAGCTGTGCATCACCCAAGAGTCAGCCAAGGCTGCCAGTCAAGAAAGGCTCAGAAGGGTAGTCCAGTGCAACAAGTAGTCATTTTCTCATCCAGAAGATCCAACTGCTGGCAAAGCTAACTACTCTCTCTGGCAGGCAGCTCTCCAGCCACTGTGGTGCATTGTGCCTAGGCTGAGAAGGGGCTCAGCACAAATATGAGACAAACCCTATTTCACAGGGGAGTGAAGGCAAACAGAATGAAGCAGCAGCCTCATCACTTGAGCAAGAAAGTGCATTCTTTTTATCAAATAAAGCAGGCAACATTATAGTTAAGTAAACATGCTACAGTAACACAGACTAGATTCCTAAGAAATACATCAACGAGGTCACAGTTAACAACTGGGATCCATTTGGAGACATCCTTAGAGGGGTCCCATTGTTTCCCCAGACGGACTATGTGAAAATGTTTGCTGCTTGGCAAAATCCCAAAAATACTCCTCACCACAAGCATATTTATAAGTCCCAGGGAGAGTTATCTATGATAGCACTAATCCAGCACTGTTCAGAATAAAAATGCTTCCAAATTTACCTTTTGTCTTCTAACAGAATTCAGACTTCCAGAAGCCCTCATCTACCTCTATCCCACCTCCACATGTGTGAAACCACCTCACAGGCTTATCAGCTTTGTATAGTGGTTGCTAAGTGTCATAACACACACACACAAAATTGAGACAGTGGAATCACCACTGAGTGGAGGGAAGCAAATTCCCAGCTAAACAGGTACCCAACTGTAATATATTAAATCTCCCATTTAAATACTGAACCTACATCTGTGCTGAGTACCTGACCTTCCTTTCTGCTTGTCTTACCCGGAATGGTGTGTTGATTCTGCTGGTGAGTGTATCCAGGATATGCACATTCTCATGGCGGTGCAGCAAAATAAAGCGGAGGAAAATCTTGAGGAGGGCTGGTTCTGAAACACTGCGCAGGAAGAGATCCAAGTATGCAGTAGTAGTCATCACTTCCTCCACAGTCACCTATAAGCAAAAGAAACATAAATGCAAACATACTGCACACACAAAATATCCATCCATCCATCCATCCATCCATCCATCCATCCATCCATCCATCCATCCATCCACTGTGACTGTACATCCGACAAAGCTCTCAATCCATAACACTGCCACTCTTACATTTGCCTCACAAGCATTTTGAACCCACATCTTACCTGTCTTGCACCCCCAGGAAAAAACATCCTCCCTTAAACTGACACCCCAGATCTCACACATACTGAAAAAAACCAAATCATGCTAGAAGATCCACACCACCTTTCCACCCATGTCCCCTCCTTTGCATCACACTTCTGCTGTCCCTCAGAAGCATTTTTAGATGTTGTGAATGCCTGCATCTACCACTTGATTAAAAATAAATGTCAGAGCACAATCAAAGGACAGTACAAAGTCATCATTGTGAAGCTTTAAAGAGAAAATCCCCATAGATGTCCAGAATTTTGTCATAACTTCCCTTCTTTTTAGTTTGCCACAGCACAACATTCGACATTTTACTCCATTTTTAAAAGGAGAATACATACAAATATACTCACCCATGAAGCCCAACCCAAAATTTTCACTACTGACTATTAGCAGATCAAAATAGAATTCACGATCCACGTGACATTTGCATACCATAACCCATGCTGCTCTGCTTACTGTAATCCCTTGGAGATTATCTATTCACAGTATTCACTGGCAAAGCACAGAAAATTCCAAAGCCCACCTCCGCACCATGTACTGCTCTTGCAAACTCAGCATTTTTAAAATAGTTACCCAGGAACCTAATAAGCTTAAGTGCACAAAGATAAACCCTTAAATACAAGAATCTGTCTATATGAAAGGAAGTATTAAACATCTTTTGTTTACAAAACTTAGCTGAATAAATGAAAAGACTGATTTTATTAAAAAAAGAAAAAAATCAAAGCTGTCACTTAAGACCTAAGAGGATTTAGAAAATACTCAGAAGGGCAACATTTACGTAACATGCTGTAAATATTAAAATCCCTGTTCCATTATGCTGCATGTTAGCCATGTACACAGTAATGTCATGATGCAAACATTCTCTTTAAAGCATTTAAGATCACAGGCTGCTTCTGGCTGGTTACACAGAACATAGGAATGGGGTACACAGTCTGCAGACCTTATGGAGAGAGAAACTTTAAAGCGAAGGTCATAGAATAAAGCTTCAGACTGAGAGTGGTTCAAATACTCAGCTACACCATCATTAATACAGTGGGATTCCAGCTCATTCTGGCATTAGAAACAAAACACCAGTGAAGTGGCAACAGTCTAATTTTTCATCAGGAAATAGAAGCAGCTCGGCTCCAATCAGAAATTTTTTCTTTTCTTGTAATAGGTTTGGGGACTTGTGGTGTAAAAAAGGAATGGCTTTCTTATGAAAGTTAGTGTCTGTTGTCCTAAGAACTGGCTTTTCTTGCCTTTTTTTTGTTGGGGTTTTTTCCACCCCCTTTTTTTTTATAGCACTGAGTGGTAAAAAGCAAAGCCCAAGTAATCCATCACGTGACATCATTATGACACCATACGGTTCATGGATGAGTTTAAACTATCTGCCAAGGAAAGGCCAGACAGAAGTAATACATCATTATGTCTCCATGTCACTTCCTCATCCTTTATGGGGAGAAAGAAGCACATTCTTGGCTGCAAGTTTCACCAGTGTTTGGTGACAGAATGCATATGTATCAAATACTGAAACTGTACATGAAAGCAAGAAAAGCCAGCAGATTCACAAGGGCAGTGATCTTTTTCTAAAACCCATACTCTTTGGACAACTCATCCTACATTTCTATCAGTGAGAGAAACCCACATGCTTTTCAAACTGCATAATATGAATGAAACAAAGAGCAGAAGAAGAAGAAAGCCAGCTGGAGATTAGTTTAAAAAAGAAATGTTACATTCTGAGAGCATGTTCAGTGCTCCTAACAGCTTGGGCACTATAAATTTAATGAAATCATGCTTAATAGCCAAAACTTCACTGATACCACTAAGCAGAGCTATAAGAAACAACCAATGATGAATGAAGCCCTAATAGTTCACAAAGGAGTCCCTTGTAATCTTGTTAAATCTTAATTTTTTGAAATTAGGGATTTTGTGCATGGTACCACATCACACTTAATTATTGTTTCTTCTTGGGAAAAAATTTGGTGAATCTGATTAACCATTTTCCAAGAAAGAGAGAAGATGACTAAGTTTTGAAAAAGATTCTGACAAATCCATTTAAATCTTGACAATTTTCAGTGAAAACACACGGCGTTATCCACATAACTCCTTCATATTTCCTCAATAAATGAAGCTATTTTGCAGCTCACTGTCCAATATTCAAAGCAGGCAAGTTCTAGAAGTTCCAGTGTTCTCTCAGTGTGCCTTTGTGTACAACTTGTCCCTACAAACCAGCAAGGAGACCAACCTTCTGCTTCCTTGCCAGGGCAAATGAAACAAAAATACTGCTTTGGGGCACTTAAACACAAGCCAGGTACACATCTTAGGAAAAAGATTGATTAACCTGGCAAGCAGATGTCTGTGCTTTTATAATTATATCTTATTTTGCCACCTTGCATTCTGGGTTTGCTTCTCCCTTTTAGCATATCTGATGGTGAGTGTAGCTTCTGAAGATTCAAGGCACCTAGAGAAGTATTCAAGAAAGCCAATTTTAACTCCACAAGGCTAATTTTTCTTTTACTCTATGGGATACATTAGTCTTCTCTGATTGAGCCTCTGGAGAACTGACTCTTTTTGCAATTAACTAGAGAAGGATGTTGGAGAAATCAGTTAGATGAGGCTAAACCCAGCCCCAGCAAAAATCCTTTTAACTGCACACCTTCTCTACAGACTGCATCATGCATAAAACATGGCGTGTTAAAAGTGAGACTGGTTCAATTTGTGCAGTTATTATTGAAGATCTCTGTTTTCTACTATACCAAAGCCATGCTATTAAGCTTCATTCAGACTACCTGCTGGCTGTCTCTTCTTAAACAAATGTCTCGTGAGACAGATTTGGGGGAAGAGGGAAATCATTTCTAATAAATTCAAATCAGTATTCAGATAAATAACAAAAGAACAAATGCTCCCAGAGAACTAAACAGGTACTACCCACGTCAAGTATATCCACCACAGTCAAATCCATACGCAGCTTTACAAAAACTGTTACTGCAAACAATGATTACATTATCATTTGTCCAAGTAAGCTTTTAGCTACTAGCCCTCAGAATCAAACATCTCTGAAAAGATGATAAAAAGCAAGTCAAAACTAACACAAATCTGATACTTAATTTGAAAATTCTTTACCTTTGATAAATCAAGTGTCAGGAAAAATGCCCTAACAAGAGAGACTACTAAAATCAAGACATGGTAGTTTTCTAGAAAAGCCCTTTGTTAAGTAATTAAATTTCAAGCTATGTTTTTGATAAAGGTATTTCAGCGGTATTAAAATCCACCACTTCCTCAACAGCAAAAATAGAAACCCATCAGTAGCATCCCTTGCATTAGATCCTTTCTGCTAATGGGCATCTCTGCTCTTAAAATAATAAGACTTTTAAAAAAAAAAACAACATGTCCACTGCATTAATCAGACCACTACTCTCTGATTTTTATTTTGATTATCCACAATTGTAACAATTAAAAGTTGCTGGATTCTTTTTTTATGTATACATACAAAGTGTCTATCTAAAAATACCATTAAAAAAGCCTCATCCACATATTGTTCTATACAAAATCAGCTGTTACAGATCTTTTTTGAGATGTAAACTGCAACAAAAGGGACTGGCTGAGAGTCTTCATAGCCAGACAGATACTTTACTGGAGATTATTGAAAAGAGAAAGCCACTTTTAGCCATGTAATACCCTTCTATAATTATGTAATAATTTTTAGCAAATCTTTTCTTGCCTCCTCTGATGACTGATTAGATGGTGAGACAGAGCACTGTAAAGAGATCCAGCTTTTACAAGTTACTGTGCCAAGTAATAGCAAAGAGCTAGAAATTACTGTCATTGCGAGTTCAGTTTAATGTATTACCCTCCCTGTGTTAGACCAATTGCATGGATTCTTTACTACTGGCCATTTTCCCTTGGGAATCACACAATATATCTTCTAATTTACAGCTTCATGCCCACTTACAGGAATATGCCTACATGATTCCTCCTTTCCATCACATATCCCTTCTTACAAGGACTTCATATTGCCCATGAAAAGACCACAAATATTCTTATTTGAACTCATCCTTTAGATCCACCCACAAGCAGTTTTAACCCGAGTAAGTTCACCTCACTGATAAAAAAATCCAACCATTTCCAGTCTCTTCTATTAATTTTCAACTTCTTGCCCCCTGCTTCTACAGGCAGAAGGATTCATGCTTCACTTCGCTGCAGGAAATTGATTCAGATTAAAACTATCCAGAAGTAAAGGTGAGTTTTAACCTCAATCAGTTTCAAGTATGAACAGCTGTCCTGGGAAAACAGAGAGGGACAAGCAAGATCAGGGAGGTTTGCCCACTGGGGGAACCAGAAAACCCAAACTTTTTCAGCTTCCTTCAGCTTACATTTATAAACTGCTTCAGTTTATACCAAGTTAAAATTCAATTGAACTGCATGTTTGATGCAACAAGTGAAAGGCATCTTTACATATATCCACATCATTGCTGGTAAAATTAAGTTTTGCAGCTATTAATGGGCTCCTGCAAAGCACAAGACTATTCAAAGTTTTCCAGGGACACTTGGTTTACATGTTTTTAAGCAGCTGTCCAAATGCTTTTCAGTAAGGTGAAGGATGGTATTATTCCTAACTGGGAACTGACAGTCTTGCAGGATATTTAGAAAGATGTGCCTTCTAATCTGTAGAGTATAATTTACAGGTCATTTCCCCCTAGCTGAGCTGTGTAATCATCAAGCAAGTATTATTGAATTATCACAGTAGCACACCATGTCAGAGGCTTTTGTTTGGATGGTTAGTGTGCAGTAGACTTGAGGTCTATTTGACAGAGCTTATTTGACAGAACCATGCCAGCACCTCTGCAGAGCAATTCTGTTCACTTAGCCAACAGCAATGTTTTACACTAAAAAGCTGGTAGAATTTTCCATTATTCAGACTAAACTAAGTCTATTCAGATTAAAACAAGCCTTCCAAGTAGAAAAATAATTATAACATAGCTAGCAATTAAACGCCATGTAGTAGAGCAGTAAATGCTGACATTAAAAATTTGCTTTTATCATATAATTTGTCAATTTTTAGTGCTTTCTTCAATAAACTGAAGTACCACAAATTACATAAAAATTCAAGATGTTCTGAAGAGCTGTCTTTGTCAACCAAATTCTCTGAATGCCAAACTAAAACGAAATCACGTGCATTTACAGTGGAAGGATGTATACAACCAATCTGAATTGTATCAAAGAAAACATATTTATAAACACCATAGCATGGCACCTAATTATCTAGCATGTGGTTTTGACTGCAAAATATATACATATTCGAGACCTTCTGAAAAGGATTTCACTTATATTTCTACAGAAGTGTTGTAACCACCTAAAAGAATAAGGTAAATAAACAGAGTCTACTAACAAATATATAAAGACAAAAGGAAGGTGATACAGCCTCTAGCAGAACCAGTAAAAATTACTTCAGTAGCGTTATTCTGGATTCACTCTGGGATTTCAATTAGGTTTCAACTGAGGCGAAAATCAGTCTTATTCGATTACTTAGACACTTGTATAATCTGGCCCCAGAAGACCTTGTATTTTATTGATAGAGCTCAAAGACATTAGTTTTGAAAGCGTAGCAGGAAATAGCCAGTGAAATATGCCACAGAATGTAATGGTACAGCTCTGTACCATTCTCTGAACAGACTTATACCTTCTCACAAGTATCTTCTTCCTAAGTAACAAAATACAGGGAAGAACATACAGAGCTGCATAATTTCACGTTGTAACCGACATGCCATCAAAAGTTACCCGTCTTAATTTAAGAACAGTTTCTGTCAGACAGTCTTAATTTTTCTAAATCCCAGACACTTATACCAGAAAGAATAAAAGATGGTCTGGGCAAAAATTTAAATACTGGAAAAAAACCACCAAATTAAAATTTTCTTTAGCTCTGTATCTTTACAGGCAAACCATTTCATTATCTCTGTTTCAAATGAATTTCTGACCTTGAACAAAGACATGACTTCTCCCCCCACCCCCCCCCCCCCCCAACAACTTAATTGAATCACTTTTTTTGATGTCTCAAGCAACTCATGTGCCAGAAGTAAGGGAGGTAACTCTTCTGTAAAAAGTACACTGACATCCAGACAACCAAAGGACAAGGCAGGGCTCTCCAGCACAGCCAGTTAATGCATATCCCCAGCTACATAATACAAATCTGGGCACTGACTACCCATTCAGCAATGTGCAGCTTTGGAGATAGGAATATACTTGTCAATCGCTCATTACACGTGTAGGTGGGATAACCCACACAAAGTGACAAGACTAGTACAGACAAGGTATAAATTAGGCTACAAGAACATGCTATATTTAGGATACTTATCTTTGAGAAATGAAGTTAGGGAGTCATAAGCTTGAGAATGTTTAGGTTATTTAAGCACATCACAGTTAATCTGCTACAAAAATAACCTTCACAGAGCTCACTGTGAAAAACAGGTTATTTCAAGCCAGCTAGCTTGCCCAATCAATTTGAAACTTCCTTAACTGGAAAAAATCTGAACTAGAGAACTCTGTTTTTCAACTCCATACTAGCTACTCAAGATAAAACCAGAAAAATCACAGCAAGAAAAATATATTGGTCTTCCCACCCCCTGACTTTTTTATAGAAACACATCTCCATCCTCAACAGTCTTGTACTGTTTCATTCACACAGTGAACTGTGTACATAGTAAGTATTTATATGGAGACAATCTGCAAAAACTTAAAAAAGGCAGAGCTTACTACATGGTTTCGTAAATGTTACAAATATTTCAAGACCACACAAGTATATCTCAAAGTTTTGGACCACATACTGAAACTCTGCGGTACTTTAAATGAAATTCTACTTACTGAAATATTTATACTACTTTTACAAAAAGTCTTGTTTGACAGTCAGATGTTTTAAGTTGGAAGAAGAGAAGGAAATAAAGAAAAGGAGACAAGAAGTCTGTGTGGATGAATTAGGAGCTCCTAACAAATCTGAAACTTGAAGAGACAGGAGCATGGAAAGGTGACCCAAGAGGAATATAGAAAAAGTGTCTGAGTATGCAAAGAAAGGATTAGGAAAGCCAAAGCGCAGTTGGGGCTGAAGAAGAGCTTCAACAGCAAAAGAAAGATTATGAAAAATGCATGTTCACTGCTTAATGGGGATGGGGACCTGGTGACAAAATACATTAAAAATGTCACAGTACTCAATCACAGAATCACAGAATAGTTACGGTTGGAAAGAACCTCTGGAGATACCTAGCCCAATCCCATTCTTGACTGGAACTATCTTTGCACAAACAATTAATGCGAGTCTGTGTCTCACTGCAGAGCAATTTGTTTCCTCAGAACATATCTCTTGAAGAAAAACTAGAATATAGTACATAAAGATCAAGTTTGTAGTAATCTGCCTACCCAAGCCATTCAAGAGCAGAGCCACAAGCTCATCTCCCTTCCAATTCTTACATTAAGATTGAACCACAAGTGCCAGATTGGATGTGGGATATTAAGACCTGTGTGCCACACAAGGTCTAGACTGACTTCCTTCTTTCCTTCCCTCCTTCCCTTGTTTCCCTCCCTATCACCAAGAATTATCAGAAGCAGCTCTTCCATACAAGTTAAATTCTAGAAATAAGATTCATAGAAACATCTTAGGAAGATGTACCAGTAATTATCATCATCTCTTCTTACCACCCTTTAACTTTTCACAGATGTGTCTTCCTACTCAGGTGTTTATACCATGCTCCATTATACACTGTATTTGAACTCAACCCAGAAAGAATCAAAACAATCCAAACTGAATGACTGAATTAAAACTAAAATCTTCAGCCACAAGTAGACTTTATGATACCAAACCAACTTCAGTGAGTTTAAAAGAAAAAAATCAAGATCCATTTAGTATCATGTTAAATGAAAGAACTTCTGTTTTAAAAACTGTCATGATACGTCTGACCTCTCATTTTGGCTCTTTCCAGTTTTTTATTAACCTCAAGGTTAATTACAACATTAAGTCCCCAAATGGATGATATAGTTTTCAAAGCCCACTCCTCAACTTAGCATAGTGTTTTCAACAGCAACTAGAAACCATTTTCATGTATGGAAGAGCGGTTGCAGCATAATTATCATAGTGCACAGACATCTGTCCCAAAAGCAAGAAGGCAAAATATTTATTTTCTGTTAAATTAACATGGATCACAGGACAGAAAGACTGAAGAGGTCAAAGGTGCCTCGCCGTACTTGATTGCTTTTGCTATGGAGTTTTGGTCTCACAGATATAAGAGCCTTGTATCAGATCCACTAGATGGTGCAATCCATCTTCTCCATTAAAAGCATTTGAAGTTTATACACAGGAAATTAATTTTTAACGAGGAAGAAGTCAATGTTAATGCTAATCAAGGGAAGGTTTATTATTGGAAGAACAAGGCACCGAACAGAATGTCAGGGTTTGACAAAGATCTAGGATTTGAAAGTCACCTATGTTAGAAGCCCATGTCCCCATTTTCAACAGAAATATGTTTTCACCCAATTTCAGAGTACAAAACAGAATTTTCAGCAATGGAAAAAAGTAATCAGAAGAGCAATCTTTAAGTTATTTCAGTAACATCAACAGGGAAGTAATCAGCCCAATAGGGGGTTAGCAGATTTACTGACCAGTAAAAATGGCTTTCAGAGGCATGGTAGTATTCAAAACAATCTGAGATTAGTCTTGAATACTTCAGAGATAAAATAGTACTCACTAAGACTGAAATCCATGCTGATATCTCCCTTGTTATCCATAACCTTGACCTAAAACTGGATAGGCTTTTCATTTCTAATTACCAGTCTTGGTAAGGGATTAAGTACAGATACGGAAATAGAAAAAATTACTGCCAGGTAAAGAGGTGAACTACCTCGTGGCAGACTACAGCCTTGATCTGGATAACAGCCAAACTTCATTTCAACCCTCACCCAATTCCCAAGTGTTTGAGGTCTGCCAAATCATTGAGAAAGACTCTACATTACTTGTAACTTTCTTGGTGACTATTTACATGAAGAACTGTGTGTGCTACCAAAACAAGTTGTGGACACAAAAGCAGGGTACAGTGTTCCACTGCCCTCTCAGAAAATGGAACAGCTGCAATGCTTTCTGCTTGGTAGACTTAGTGAAAATTAGGAGACCTTACAAAAGTAATTTATTAGTTCTCTTCTGGAAGTATTTTGTAGATTTTTACTCTCAGCAGTTCTTATGTTTCCTCCTCAAAAGAGGTGTCTTTCACAGGGCAATGAAAACTGTTAATTCATAGAATCACAGAACCATAGAATGACCTGGGTTGGAAGGGACCTTGAAGATCATCTAGTTCCAACTCCTGCCAACAGCAGGGACACTTTCCACTACACCAGGTTTCTCAGAGTCCCATCCAACCTGGCTTCGAACACTTTCAGGGATGGGGAACTGACATAACTGACACATTCTGCAACAGCTGGAAATGTAGCTTCTTGCAGCCTAACTGAAAAAAAATAAATAAATAATTCTCTAACACTGGTGACATATTTTGCAAAGGACAAACCCTAAAATTCAAAGATAAATAGATTTTCTTTATTCAAATGAACATAAATTGCACACTAATACATTAGAAAACTGATACCAAACTCTACTTTACGAAAATAGCTCTACTAAGTATGACAAGAAATTATAAAACAATAGCAACATTGCTAAGACTAGCATAATATTTCTTGACTAAACATTTTCCTTGTGGTCATCTTCCTTTAGAAAAATATTCATTTAGGAAAAGAAATGCTTATGGAAACATATCTGCCATGATGAAATGTCTAAAATGTCCCTGCTTTTTTGACAATATATGAGTCTAGAACAACACAAATATTTTGGTTCTTCCTTACACTTAAGAATTTTAAACCTTTTCAGAAATACCTATATGCAGCTTAAGAAAGTATACGGAGTGAAAAGGTGGAAAGTTAGTCTAGAAGCTTACTGAATTGCATGGAAGTCACTACTGACAGTACATTTGACAGTGTCTTTAAACAGAGATCTTCCATAATACTTTTGCCCATTATTATTTTGTGCCATGCTTGCATACGTCACTGACCTTATGGAGTGCAGGAGCCATTACCGGCACCAAAAATCCATTGTAAATGTAATTCACAAGCTGGTTACGTATCAAGGGATGTGCCACCTAAGAGAGTGGGGGAGAGAAAGACATAGAACAGCTCCAGTGAGATTTAAAACAAGACAGGGCACAGAATACTGTTATTCACTACCAAAACCCCTTCCCATTTAATAAGACATATTCTTTTGTCCTTCTCACCAGCATTTGATATGATTCAGGTTCTTAACAATTGTTCCTTCTACAAAGAAATACACACATCATGTTTAATTACAGTAAGTCTGCAAAACTTAAACACAGGGCTTTTCAATCTTCCTGCATGCTGACAAAGATGAATGGGTGGACAGAAAAGTGTGTATAGCCATGTATCTAAGCAAGATCTGAGACTCTAAATTTAGCTCCCACAACCTTGTCAGGGTCACTTAAAGGTGGATCTGCCATTGTTAACTCATCCTCCTACAATAAGGAAAAGCAGAACAACTGCTTGTCTATAGATCAAGAGTAGGTAAACCAAAGCACTCTCTAGCTATGGGGCAAGAATATACTTTTCACATGCCCTTCTCCCAGCCATTGTAAAACAAAGAAATCACAACAAAACTTGCATTATTCATTCAATGGGATGGTTAAGAGCTTTTTAAAAAAAAACCAGACAACCAGAACAAAAACCAAAAACCAAACAACAAAAAAACCCCACCAAAAAAAACCTTAACAAAAAGAAACAAACAAGCAAAACCCAAAAAAACTATGAAAACAAAAAAAAACCTGAACTGTTATCAGAAACCAAAAAATTACTTTTACAATGAAGCAGTCAGCTTGTTTTTGCAATGAAAACACATCAATTCGTGCATATAAAAACAAAATAAAATTCCATTCAGAAGCTTTCAAAGCCAATATATTCTGTTTGAAGTCCACGGAGACTGGTGTGTCACAGCCTACATGCAGCCTCAAATATTTTCCCACCTGCAGTTCTTACCAGACTTCCTTTAATTTGTAGCCCTTCATTTTGTAAGAGGAAGAAAAAGCATGGCCCTTTCTATGCTGTGGTCCAGGGAAAAAGTAGTAAACGGCAAGAGGTTTCAGCTGCACTGCTCCTTTTTAATTGCTGGCCAAAGCTTTTAGGCCAACACAAACCATTCCATGCACAAAGCAAAAATTCCTACAGTAATGGAGCTCTCACTTCAGCCGAAGACTCTACAGACACAATCAAGCAGCAGATACTGCTCTTTCTGCATGTCAGCTGAAATCCCTAATCATTTTGCATCTATTTGAACAGTGGTTTTAAAATAATTCATTCTTTAGCTTTTTTGCAGTGCCCTTTATATCCATTTTTCAAAATAAAGGTAGCAATTATGATCTCCTGCAAATGTAGGTCTGTAGGATAACTATGGTTAGACATCGAAATGAATATTGTCTCCTCTTCATGTTTAAACATGCATGCTAAAAATCTTGTATAGTGCATTTGAACAATGACAGCTACTATTATTTTTGCTTGTTCAATGCTTCAATAGTCAATCAGTTCCTTCACTGTACTTTGCACACATTGCATTGAAACATACCATTTATTTAAGAGGAAATGTGACTAAATTTTCAATCTGATCCAGCACATTTCTTCAAATAACACAAATCCACAGTTTCTCTAGAATATATATCATGCTTTAATGAAATACTGGACTTCAGTTCTATAGGGTATTCAAGCCTTAAAAACAATACGTAAACACAAAAATTTCATTTTACATTTAAGTCAGAAAAAAATAGTAAGGCAGCAAAGCACTGGAAAAAAAACCCTGTAAGAACAGGATAGAATCAAAACAGGCCAACCTAAAATGAATTTATATTTCTAGGAGGAAACCAAAATAATTCTGCTTGGAACGCTTTCTTTATGCTGTACTCACCAACAGGCAAAACAGACTATTTTCACGATTTTCTTTTGTACATCGTTACGAGAGCTTAAACAAATACAGATAAAAAACCTACATTTTCCCACATATAAAGGCATTCAATTTACTTCTAGGATGAACAGTGGTATTAAAATGTTATATATATTTGGTTTTTTCTTTTAGCAGAAAATCCTCCCAATTACATAAGGTAATATCAAGTCTTCATTTGAAACATTTGGCCCCTGAAAACCACAAATATATTAGTTCATCTTTATAATCAGGACAGACAGTACAAGGCATTCATTTTACAAGCATTTACATTCATTTTACTAACTTTAATAGTTCATGCCATCAATAAAAGTAAATAAACTCTATAACTTACAAACTTCTGCAGGAGACAGAACTTACTACCACTTCTAAAGAACAGACTAACTCAGTTCTGTTACCTGTATCACAGCGTTGCAAAATTCAAGGGAATTCATGAATTGTACAAGGGCTGGTGACAAAAGCCAGTCATCTTTCATCAGACAGTGCCATTCTTCTCCTTTTTCTTCCAGCTTCGTAGGCAAAGATGAGTAGAGGCCACTTAGTCCTGTTGCTAGCACCTGTATTTCAGAAACAGAAGAGTAAATAAGTTAACTTTCCAACTGTCCATCTGCTTGAATGGCAATACCACAAATGGTTTCTCCTATTAGTTTCAGTAACATGGAAGTGTTAAGATTAATTTAATTTCCTTTCAAAAAAGTCCTGTGGCAGAGAAAGTGATGGAGAAAATCAGGTTGTCGTATCTTTTTCTTTTTTCTTTAAATCTGAAGTTATAATTTCTTTTTAAATTCTTCTAAAATTATTTTGCACTTGCACTTTCCTTCAGTCCCTTTTAGAAACAGGCATCAGTATCATATATCTATAGCTTGTCTTTTACTGGTGATTGAAGTGTTACTCCTCACACATGCCAATATGAAGTCATTTCACTCCGAAACATGACACATCAGAAATGGAGGGGGAAAGTGCGCCATCAACAAAAATTAAGCTCAGCTCCACTTAGACAACAGATACACATTGACTTTGATTCCCAGGCACTTAAATTCAGCTGAATCTACTTTTAAAATATTTATTTTATTGTTTATAATTTCCCTTTTTCCTTTCTTATTTATTTGTAAGGGGGAAGAGATGAACTAAAAGAAGTCTGAAGTAAGTTACTGTTTAAACAATATTTCCAGCAACAGTAACGCTTACAGGTGATTTATGTAGAATGTATCACCAAAGCACAAGAGAGCATTTTCTGTTACAACTTAAAAACGTATTTCCAAAACGTTTTCAAAATTTTGCTGAATATATCTAGAGCATATTTACAGAACCAGTTTTTAATCATTAAAGTTATTTGAAGCTGGAAATTTTCCAAATATTACTTAGGATTCTTATCCTTCTGAAATTATTTCATACAACTTCACGATACTTCTTTAAGATGATTCTCATTTTAATGGGACCAATTCAGCCAGATGGAAATCTTTTTAATTTTCATTCAACAGACTCTTCTAAGAATATTTCCTCTTAGAAATGGCTACTTGGCATCTACGGGGCTAGACTGACAAAGCCCAGATGAAACACAGCTCTTATCTACTAGGAAACACTAGGAAACAAACAATTGACAATATCCAGGTCAAAGACCAAGGGTTCATAGAAGGGGATCAGGTTTTGATCATATACAAGCACAAGCAATTTTAACTGTTAATCCATACAGTCAGACAAAGGATGTCCTTCTGAATACTTTCTATTCCTAATTCAAATAATTTTGAAGATGGGTTTATTCTGGCATAGGTAACTAAGCCAAATATTAGAGAGGAGGCGAGAACACTGTGGAAATTCAGTGCTTTAGTACAGTGGCATATATACAGTTTTATATACACAGATAGATAAAGGACAAAGCTAGGACATATGTTAGAAAAATAAGAAGCTAAAGCTATTGAGCAAAGCTTTATTTATACAGTCCCATTCTTCTATAACCAGAATCTCTGTTGTTTTTTTTCTTTCTCACAGCAGAAGAGCTCAGAAAAAAGCTTATAGAACTACCTATACATAACCCACACAAACACTTACTCTCACAAACCCAGGCTTCAGATGATGAGAGAATTTGAGATTCATTTGTCTTGTAAGCTTTTCAT
This sequence comes from Pardalotus punctatus, assembly GCA_013400915.1. NCBI lineage: Eukaryota > Metazoa > Chordata > Aves > Passeriformes > Pardalotidae > Pardalotus > Pardalotus punctatus. Next base: position 572,122 of record VZTX01005853.1, read on the forward strand.
TAATGCAAACTTGATTGTCCATTGTCTGCTTAAAATTTAATTGCTATTCATAAACACAAACACACCCTCTCAGTATGCAATCTGATTCTCAAAGCTGTGTCACATCCACGTTCCTCCTTCATATGGGTATTAGCCCTTAAGCACAAGAGGCTGACCTTGAACAAAATGTACTACTCTCCACTAAATGGAGCCGTGAACTCACGATCAGTCAATGTCTGGAATTCTTTAGTTTGTCAGACTTGCTGAAGTAAGAAGTGACAGATGTAGCTGCTAAGATCTGTAAAGTTTAGGAAGCTCTTATTTTTGCGATGAAGTACAACACAAATGGCTCTGTGAAATTATATTTCTTAAGCACTGAGAGAGAGAGTAGCCACTGGAAGCAATTTTATCTCTTTAGGTAAAAAAAAAATTTAAATGTTCACAGAAGTGTATGGTATAAATAAGGTTACTACTTGAAACTACCAACAGAACAGTTTTAATCAGTAATGAAGCATCAATAAAAAATATCTGAAAGGGAAGGAAATGAATGCGTTCACATCCTGAAAAAGCAAGACTGGTTTTATTTTTTGTTGTACACAAAGCAGTGTCCTTTTAACTTCTTCCAACATTTGTTATGTCAGCCCTATGTGCTCATCTACTTTTACAAACATATCCAGCAGTTTCTTTCTCACCATCAAATCCTGCATCTCTCTACAAACCAGCTTCCTTGGTTTATTTCCTTTCTCTTGACTCACAGAAGACATTGACTACATTATTTGTAATCCCAGGCACATTATGTGATTATAATGTGTTGTTAATGCATAATCAATTACTATCTGGACAATTATTTCCTGTTAATAATTTCCTTTCCTCCTACATCCATAGTCCTTCTATCTCTATGCAGCCTCAACTTTTCAAGGGCACTGCAGAGCCATCCCTCCTCCTGCTTTAATAGTTGCTTTCCTAAGCTGTGAGGTATTTACAAAGATTTACAAGGGACTTTGAGATGTTATCCTACTCAAAATTCGTTATAAACATTTTTTTCATATTATAATGACAAACAGATAATATCTTCAATCAGATTCAGAAAACTTTCAGATCAAAACATGCTAAAATTATTTGGTGTAAAATCAGAAAACTTCACCCAATTGCTTACCCACACATTCTACGTCAAAAACATTTGTTAGTGATGTATCCCACTGCAACCTGTCTCCTTCCTTCCTTATAGTTTTTTCACCTACAGTTTTGAATCCTGTGAATCTATGGGCAAGCCAGTTTTTAAAAGGCTGTTAACAAAAGTTATGTCAAAAAACAGTATCAAGAAAACCTTCAGGTTCACTTTGGCACAGATCTAACCCTGATCTGGGTACACAAGGCATCAGAGATTTATGGCCAGACCCCATCCCTGGGGATGCCTATACTATGCAATAAGGCATGGTAAAGAAAACATTACAAGCCAACCTGTCCCCAGAAACAGAGATAACATCAACACAGCGCCACCCAAATGCCTCTGCTATCAACACAGGACTCAATCAACTGTTTTGCAGAGTACCTGAGGCAACATCTGCACTGATTTCAGTGATATACAGCAATGTCACTGACATCTACAGAATCCTCCATCAGAAAACAAATCTGTTTTTCAGCTCATCACAACTCAAATTCAAAAAAGATATTGTGCTAGTAAGCTAAATCTATGACATTACATTGAAGTCTATAATAAGACTTAGGCCAACCTCATTACTGTTCAGAAAAGTCTGATTTTAGCACATTTTGACAAGAAGCCTTCCTAATTGGAATGACTGTCAATCATAGCTCCCTGCTGTTGGAAGCTGGCTTTTATCTTCAGTGTAATAAGGCTGGTTTCTTTTTTTTAAAAAATTAATTGGAAAATGTAATTATGGAAGTTATAGCATGGATGCAATAATAGTATCTGTCTTGGGGACAGTTTGAGAATCAATACCATATTCTTTGGCAGTATCTATTAAACAAGGTCAACTGGAGTCCCAAATTGATGCAATATTTATAACTGACAAAAGAAACCATTTAGGATTTTTGTTGTGGAATTTGTAGGTCTCACCTAGCCTGCAAACATGGCTCTACCCTACTGCTCAAAGCAATCTCAGAATAAATGGAAACCTAAGGGTGGAGCAACTGCTGAGCAGTGGCAGGGATTCTAGTGCTCTCTCTTCTACAGCTCTCTGCTTGAGTAGCTATATAAGACTCTCCTCCACTTCATTTTTCTGGCATTCATTAAATTAAAATGCAAGCCATGCAGAATATAAAAGAATCCGTACAAAAATTGACTCACAAGAGCAACTTTTGTACAGAATGATATTTGAGTTTGAAAAAATCCACTGCAGATCTCAGACTACGATAAGGCACGAAGAAACAGGTGTTGTTATTCCAGTCTGCTTTAGCTTTAAAACTGCAGTAGGACAGCTTTGTTAGTTAAATCAGATTGCTTACTTAACAGCAAGGTAAGTAAAGGTTTTCTATTCATGTAGTAAGATTAATTTGCCAGGTGTAACAATGCAACAGTGCTGCCAAGTTTTGTAACAAACAACATAGGCAAGATGGTTGTTAGCCTGAGATAGACATAGAAACATCCAATTTTGTGAAAATGAGCAAATCTCCCTTTTATATTGCAAAAACTATTACATTTCTATAACACTCTGACTATTCTCACACTTGTTTTTTGAACTGTTGAACTGATGTCAGTGTGAGAAGCACAGCCAGCTTAAGCTTGTGCTGCCACCAGAAACAACCACCTCAGAATACCTCATTCCTGTTTCTCATTCCCTTCAGCCCCAGAGTCTCAAAGGGGCCTCACAGTGAGACAGGACATATCTCACTCCCACTAAGTTCTGCTATAACTTCCATCAGTTTCCTGATCCAATTCACTGTGTGACTGCGAAAACACTTGTGCTGGCCCAAAAGCACAAGACACTGGTATGGACACAAGAAGCAAAACTCTGTTTGGCATTAGGGATAATTTAAACAGCATTACCATTCGTGAAATAGCTGTTAGCAGAAACAATTGTGTTACTACACTTCTCTATCAAAAATTACAGAATTTGTAATTTGTAAAAGATATATGCAGGAAAGACAGTTGGTTTAGCACTGAAGACCATGCAAAGTAAGAACAACTTACTGGGCAAAAATAGGTGTTTTCTGCTATGTGGTTTGCAACAACGTTGTTTTCTGCAGACAGAGACATTATGAAAAGCAGTGCATCCCGGGCCTGTTGGCCTACTGTTCCTTCTCGATGGATGAAGGGGATCAGCAGGGAAAAGATGAGGAAATTGGCAGCTCCTTGGTCCTCACTAGTGTGGAAAAACAGTTCTAAAATGGAGGGATCTTTGGCTATTATAGAGCAGAGCTGGTTCAAGAGGACAACCAACTCTGTTTCCACTGTTGGAGTGCTTGTTCCGGAGCAGGAACTCAGCAACATCATCAAAGGCTTCAAAATGGGCTTGTGATGCAACAAAGGCTGATGAGACTGGCTTACAAGCATTTCATACATTTTCAGTTGCTCAATTTTTGTCTCATCGGTGAACTCTCGCCGTAGGCTCCAAAGGAAAAGCTTCTCCATTATGTTTTCTGAGACCACAAACTCCAGGATAGGCCCCATTGAGGCATCCTTTGCTTGCTCCTCAATTAATAAGAAAAGCATGTGCTCTACGTAATTCTGGACAGTGCTGGCCTCATCAGGTGAGATTGCCCCATACTTTGCCTGAGTGTTTTTCAAAGGATCATGCTTCTCTAAGATTTTCAGAACCTAAGGAGAAACAAAGGCAGATCAGTTTTAACGCACTTGAATGCATTATAAAAAGCATGCACTTATCACTACAAGGAGAAGATTTAATCAAAATTCTTTAACACAAAAAGCATTAAGTTGTTTTATGATTTCAAATTTAGAAAGTTTGACAGACAAACCCTGAAAGTTTCACATTTAGCATGTACAAGGCAAAAATGTCATGCTTTATTTTAATAAGCACCTAAATTTGTCATTTACCCTTATTCCTGAAAACCAGGGGTTCTTGAAATAGGGATAAACAAGATTTCCTTGGTGCTCAGAAACTGAGTTTCAATGATGTTTGAAACAAGTTTCTTTGTCACAGAGGACTGAAATCAAAGGTCCTAATCTCCAGCCAGAATAACTGTGCTCAGGAATATCAATATCATGGGATTATTTGCAGTAGTAAGAGTAGTAACAGTGTTGCTCTTTCCTTGACATCTTTTATACGATACCAAATGGCCACTGATGCCCACACGCTCTTGCAACTTTCAATACAGTAATAATAGTCATCCCAGAACTTGTAACCCTGAATTACACACTGTTGTGCATGCACATAATAAAGCTCATTGTCTGCAAAAAACCCCATTGTCTTTATCCTTTTTGTGAAGGATAATTGCCACAAAATCATAAAGGAACAGTGGCTCCCCTAACATGACAGCATCACTAGGTTAGGTGAGAAAAGGTGACTCTTGAACAATGATTCCTCTGACTCTGGAAACATCTCAGAAACACCACCATTTGTCCGGCTGGTTTCTTGGGACAGCCAAAGAAAAACAAAAACAGCAGCATAGAAATTAATTTTATCTAAATTGCTAGGTTATTCATATTACTGCAGCAAATAAGACCTTATACTACGGTTCTCACAGCAAAATATCTTTGCCTAAAAGAAATTACAATCCTGATGACATGCAAACAATTTTTAGAATATGCTGAAGTGTATAATCTTCATCTACCCATAATAAACAAGAGTGCGTACAGCTTTGCAATGTGCACTTAATTTACTTTACAAAAGATAGGCAAGACTCACTGAGCACAAGGAAAGGATGCACAGAAGTTTGCAAAAGGGTGCAAGTCACAACCAATCAATAGGAATGCTGGTAAGAAGATCTAGGCCTTCAATAAGATATTACCATGTCCTACCACTTCCCATTTAGATGCAAATCCAGAGTTCAAAGTGTGATCAGTAAAGGGTAACCATACCTTGAGAGGTCAATTACTTTTGCATTTTAAAAACAGTTCAGTGTCATCTACTACATTCTGCATGAACGACATTTGTTCCTGAGCAATTCAGGATTATCCCAAAAGAAAGAATGAAGCAAATTTGTATTAATGCAGTTTACTTCAATCAATAAAACTAATTAACATTACCTGTGCCCAGTGTGTTCTAAACACTATCATGCATGTTTCTGGGTCAACACCCTGCAGGCTGGGAGCCTGCCTATTTCTGCTGATACTTGTTCCAGAGGACATTATAAAATTTCCAAAGGTCAAGCCAACTAGGCCATGCTGAAGTTCTTTTTTAAATCCTCCAGTGAGCTACAGATGTTCGAGCATCATTATGAGATTGATACTGTGTCCTGAGCTTTGGTATCAACAGAAATCTGTTAAAAAGAAAACAAAACCAAAAAGAAACACATATATACAAGTGCACATGAAATTACAGTGTATAACAAAAAAGAACATACTTAAAGAGAACACAAACTTTTCTTCTTTTAATTCAGTTTGAGGATAGACTTCTTTAAAGCATGTTATATGGGACCATCTTCTCAGACTTTTGTTCATGATGATACTTTATAATGCTCAAACTTTTGAGATCATTGACTGAAATAAGGTACTACTGAAATAAACAAGCCTAACAGAAGCTTATGCAGTAAACATTTTATGCACATCACTACCTTTTTAGTTTCTCATTATGACATTTTTGCCATCTGACTGTGTCTCTTTAGATTTCCTTAGTAACTAATGTTGCACAGACTGAACAGGTAAAAAAAAGTACAGGTTATTTCTCTATTTTTTAAAAAAAGTATTTTCCAATAATAGATATAATTACAAATACTTAGAAGTGTTCTGCCAGAAACCATATCATAAACAGTTGAAAACATCTGCAGAGAACCATATTCACATAGAAGGGTGCATCTGTATCAATACCAAAGTAAACAAAACTAAACAACATAAAAGATAAAACCTTCATGTATCCAAAGCCAAATAAATTGAGATGTCATATTAAAGGACTATGAAAATAGGATCAAACATCAAAACATTCCTTTCATCCATTATTTAATATCCTAGATATCTGAGTATCAAAGTAGTTGCACACCTGCAGGGGAAAGTTAAAATGAAACAATGATTGATACCTTGCAGATATTTGAGAGACTAAAGGGAACATATTCCCTCATGCACCAAATATCTAAGTTGCATAGCCCCCCTGTGCCCCCATTTTCTTTTCATAAATTTTACACTTGTATTCTCCTTTTTGCAAACCAACTAGGCATTCAATTTATTTCAGTTTGGGACCATAGAAAAAAAGCCCAACCAAAGGAGCCCAACAACAAACAGAATTTTTTTATACCATAAGCTGGCAAATCCCATATAGCAATTCTTTGCCAGTATAGAAGGGATTTCTCTGTGCATATCTTAAAAGATGAAAATCTTTTCTCTGTAGTGGACATCTCTGCTCCCTGTATGTGTGCTCTCTTTATATTCTTGAAATTGCTAGTGCAGGAAAACATCCAGCCTGTTTCAAAAGTAGCAGCAATTTTTGCCATTTTCAAAGAGTCCACAACTATACAGGGTACAACTTTTAAGATTTCTGAGGCAAGCAAAGAGCAAAAAATGGTTATGTACTTGTGTATATATATACACATATATTCGTATGTTCAAGATTCAATTGCATGATCAGCCTCCCCTCTCCATACTAACCCTGCTTCTTTCAGCATTTACAATGCACTTCCAGTGCATTTGCTAAGCATTCTCACACAATACAATTAATACGATGTAGCCCATCCTTTTTGCAGATAACTCCTTGCATTTGCAGAGAAGCCAGCATAACCAGCATAAATCCGGCATACTTTATCTGTTTGGGTAACACCATTTCCAGAAGGGAGCTGGCACTCCATACAAACTATTCTCCAGGTTATAAACTACCTGGAACCAGATCCACCGGACAGGACTGTGCACAAACAGTAAAAATTATCTCATGAGAATCAGCCAACGCTGGAAGTAGAGGGAATCACTTACAAAATATCAAAGTCTACACTCCTTGTCCCCCTGCTCCACCCAGACTTCTCACCTGTCTATCTCTTCCATGCTTATACGGGCCTTACACTTCCAAGGATTCTCCTTCTCAACAGCTTGTTTCGTGTGCTCCTTTACTTGAAGGCACCTGCCAGTACACTGCTACTTCTTAAACCATCCTGTAAAAATTATCTGTACCATTCCTACATTACTGATGTTCCTGCACAGAAGGGAAAAAAAAAACAACAAAAAACCCAAAAAAAACCCAAACAAAACAAAAAACAAATTTCCAAAAAACCCCAAAAAACCCACCAAAAAATCCAAAAAACCACACACAAACAAACCCCAACACAAAACACCCAAACAAACAAAAAACAAAAAAAGCAACACAACAACAATAAAAAACCTGCAAAACACAAAAAAACAAACAAAAAGAAACAGACAAACAAAAAAAAAACCTACAAAAAACACAACCAACACACCAAAATAATGCAAGTATAGTAAGTAGATTTGAGAACCCAACTTGAGAGACCCACAATCTGGGTGCTTTCATCATTACTGACTTAAGCAGGTACCATTATACCTTAAAGGCACAACTTCTGGCAATGTGCTTGCAGCTCAGAGCTCAACATTTCTACCAAGAAACACTGGGAAATCACGATGCATTCTTACACACCATTTAGAAAAAGCCTAAGTACTTTGTCTAATACCATAGCTAACAATCCAAGGAATATTTAACTGACATATGCTTCAGATCATTTGCCTGCTTCCTGCCAGTTTCCTCTTTGCCAACACTCTCCTTCAAAGAGAAATCTTTCCATGTCAGTAGAAGTCCAGCAGACTCCTCCAGGCAAAAGTGTCCTTCACTTTACAGCCCTAATTCACCCTTTTAGCAGATCTGTCCTCTGCATGAAGCAAGCAGCTTTGGAAAAACTAATATGATCATGTAATTAAAGATGGTATCAGAAGGTGCGGCAAGAGAACTTAATTAACAAAGCAGAAGCAAGGTCCATTCTGGAATTTATGAGTTCCTAGACTTGACAGCTTAGAGGTTGTTTTAATGCAGCCTTTAAGAATTTAAATAAAAGAAACTGGTATCACACACCTAGCTATCACATGACAAATTCTGTTAGCAGCACAGAATCAGAAACTTCAGATCAGTCTCCAGTACCTAAGATAATAAACAACAATAAGGGAGACTAAGGCTTTCTTCACAAATTCTGATAAAAATCAATGATGTAAGACTCTCCAGATGCATGCAAAGCTCTAGGATGTTACCACACACAGGCAAACCAAACCTATTAACCCATTATCCTCCCTTCTCCTCTAATCTGTTTTAATTCTCTGTCCTCCCTAACCTTTACACTTTTCTGTCTTCATCTTTTTTCTTTTTTTCTTCATGCATCTTTCCTATCCCAGCCTCAAATACTACTCCACAAACATCAAGACAGGATTCTTTCCCTCACCATCAGACAGACCCTCCTTTAAATAACTACCCTATATTTTAGCTCTCTACACAGACTTTTTGTGGGGTAGAAGTTCCACGCTGGTGCTTCAGATTCCTGAGATATTGCCTGCTTCTCTGCAGCTATGACAAGACCCCAAGTGAACAGAAATACTACATATCTTGCCACCCATTCAAAATACACCAAGATGCCAAGAAGGACAGTGACAGAGCCACTGTTATGTTTGTATGTCCAGCAGGAAAATTCACTTTCCAAAATAGTGCTATTTAGTTACTGATGCTTGTGTAAGAATTTATAACCATCACTATGGCAGTGAACACAAGTCCTGCCCCTCTTAACAGCTTACTGCTCAGGGAGATGACTGCTACAGCCTGCACTTGGAGAAAGAATATCCTTGTGTAGGAAAAGATGTCCAAAGTCCAGCCACCACATTCAGAGAACAGATCCAGCCCAGTGAAAGAAGCCTTCAAGACAAGCCCCCTCATCTCCAGCATAACAACTCCTGAGGTCCTGTTTATCCAAGATAGTTAATAGCTTCTTGCTATTTCCAAGTCCCAGTTTGGACACACTCAAATGACAACATTTGAGTTGAGTCTGAGTTGAGTTGAGTCACACAATTGGCTTGTGTGTCTGAGGGAATCCTCAGACACACAAGCCAACAAAAACTGCCAGCATTTTGATTCAAATTTTATCTTCATCACAGTTAGATCTGAACAGTAAAGGTTTTCAGTGTTGCCAACTCTAGAAATGTCCATGCTACCAACCACAGAAACCTTTCAAGAAGGTCCCCTCAAGCTGATACTTCATGCATCCTGCCCGGTCCACTGACTGTATTTGTCATTACAGACACAAACACTACTGCATTGTTCAGTAAAGATCTTTGGGAATATGTGACTGTAAAATAGCAAATTCATCTCCAACATTTATGTTCTATAACTAAAACCCTCACCTAGCAGTATGCTGCACATACATACAACCTCAACATTAAGCCACTTACCTCTTTAATAAGAAATAATCACCAAAAAGATAATCTGTCCTGTGGTGACAAGCAATAACATTTCTAATGTTTCACTCTGAATATTTAATCCTATTTCACAAGTCATCATAAACAGACTATACAGAGCATCAAACGAAGAAAAAAAATAACAAATTTAAATTATTAGAAAACAACTTGCCTGCAGCAAACATTGTTGACATGGGCTTAGTTCACTTGCCTCTAGCCCAGTTATAGGATCAGAAATCTGAGAGTAGTTGAACACACATTACCCCCACAGCTGCCAATACTATGGCTTTTTAATCATCTCTAATCTAAAAGTAACAAGACAGCATTGCAGACTGCACTGTGCAATAATATTTCTAAGTTCAAATCAATTCCCCTAAGGAAGCAAATATTTCCAGTTTCAAAAGTGTCTTGGGATACTGGGATTTCCTCAGTAATACAAAACACTAATAGATTGTGTAGGCTTCAAAGACTTCAAACTCTGTAATAGTGTTTCAAAAAGCTTTTGACAACTTAAGTGGTCACAGAGTAGATCCTAAAAACAGCGTCCCTATTTAAAAAAGGTAATTGAATTGGAAGAGAGACTATCTTGTAAGATACATTTCAATCTAACACTTAACATGCTCTAGTTACAGCAGTAGCAGACAGACTATATTCATTGTAAGCAGATTTTGTTACTGGATTAGTAGGTTTTGTTAATTATATTGCAAGACCAAATGTGCAACACTAACTGTGACATCACATAATTCCCTGTGAATTAAATCTCACTCCAATTAAACAAGACAAATAACCTGACCATAATGAGACCAAAGGTGAGGAAGTAAATTAATTTATAAAACACCAATTCATGTAGGAAAAAGTAGAAGCGAACTCAGGGGCCACTAAGAACAAAAGTAACCATTTATCTTAAGCAGTTAATGATTAAAATTTTACTATAATGTAGCCTTTTGTCTCTGCTAAGTCCTGATCAAGTTATTCCTCCACCATTTGAAACCCTTGACAAGTGTGAATATACCTCTCATGCAGTCCATTCAAAATTCTACTTCCAAAAGCCACTGCTCAGATTAATACTTTGCCACACAGTAACAGAACCTTCTTAGCAGGTAAATCTTTCATATCTTATCTATCAGTTGTTTAACCCTATCACAAGGTCAAGCCCACTTACATATGCCTTCAAGAGCTATTTCAGAAAGCTTTAGTACAATTCAGCCTATTATCAGTTGAAGAAAAGCAGCAGTCCACAACTAAACTGGGTAGCTTTTGATGACATTGAGACCCAGTCACTGGACTGATGGGAGGATACCTGCATGCCATTTTCCTCCAGAAGCCTGGAAGCCATAAACTCTTTTCACACAGCTGACTGCAGGGCTGAACACCCCAATCAAAAGAAGTACTTATTTTACTGCAAAGTACACTGCAAGAACAGCCTAGCAGAGAATCCCTTGTGAATTCTTCTCCCTCTGTAGTGTCTCTTCTCAAAAGTTTCACTTTTGAATTAAAAAAACCAAAACAAACAAGCACAGAAGTTTGCAGGATTGGGGTCTCCCAGGCAACATATAACACAGACAAAAGATACACAGCCTAATACAGTAAAGAAGGCATAAAATATGCCGCAAGGCTGTGCAATTTAATTACCAAGGCTGTCTTCTATTGAGACACTAATACGCTATGCTCAACAATCTGCAAACACAAGTGTACCTCTGTTACCAGATACTGCACACTTCTGCTCTCTACAGACCATATCTTTCCACCCTGTCAAGTCCAGGTACACAAGAGGCAACAGAGAAACCTCAATGGCAGTGAAAGAAACAGCACATATCAAAACTTTTTCATGGATCAGTGTAGCATAAAGGGCCTTGAAATTAGACCACTTCAAAGAAGCAGAGGGAAATTATATGGTCTCGCTCATAGCTATTCAATCACACCTCTGCAGTCTCTGATAAGTGGATGAGGGAAGGTAGGAGAAAAATGAGTGGCAGATTTTAGCATGCCTCAACTTAGTTTCAACTTAAAAGAGACCTTGTTCAGGATTTGTTTACTTTTCATTGAAAAGAAAGCCTTCTGCACAAATTTGTCAGATTTTCTTTAGGGACTATGATCAGGGAGAGGGTTTAAATCTTATTAATATGTGTTTCAAAGGAAGACATCAATCCTTTCAAAGAAAGAATTCATAGTGCTTGTGGCAAAGTTTTGCCACAAAAGCAAAGCTTATGAAGAACAGTCATATCCCTACCCTTAATGATCCTATATAATCACAGGAGTGCAGAAGGATTACAGGTTGTTTACTGGAGAGCAGTAGGTCTGTTGTAGGCAACTGAGAAACTGTCAGTGGTTAAAAGTTAATGCATCAAGGAATCCTCATTTTCATTGTCCTACTCACCTTCAGAAGCTCTACTAACAAGAAAGCTGCAGCAGATTACTAGAGGAACAATTTAAACTATGTGAACAATTATCTTCCTTCTTCATTTGTTCTTTCGTGTTTCAGTGCTGCAGTCCCAATTTTTCCTGTCCTTTGTCTACCTCAAGCAAGTGTTTCACACTCAGGCAGCTTTCTGCAGTCCAGCTTTTCCACCCAGTATATGCAAAGAGACTGTGCCTTCCATGCGTAGGTGAGACAAGACACATTTCACACCGGTGAAGCTATCTGCTTAAAAGCCTAATAGAGAACGAGTCACCACAAATTGTAAAGCAATGTAGTTAATCAAAGTATCAATCTGTTCTCATCAAGCACAATTTAATCCAACCTGCTAACATGAAAGTAAGAGTGTCTTGTGCCTTGTCCCCACAGAGACTGCCTAACGATCTATCTCATGATAGAAACTACACACAGTATGTTTTATAATGAGACAAAAATCTTCCTGTCCCATCTAGAGTCAGCCTGCTTCAGTTAAAAACCACAATTCATCTTCTATCAAATGTCTGGGGAGCTACACTACTCACATATTTATTGTAGATTCACAGTAGCTCAATCAGGCTACCACTAAGCTCTTCATGTGATCCGTATAATCCTACAGTATTATACATTAGGAGGTTCAGGTTAGAGCATTAACTACACAGTTCTCCAGACCATGAACAGGCAATTCCCCCACAGCAAGCAAGCAGCAGCGACACCCCGAAGCCCAGCTGACAGCCCCAGCCCAGCAGTGCTACACTGGCATAAATGGGCTTGCTTCAAGGGCAAGCACCAGGGATCAGCTCCTTCTGGCAGCCTACGCACTGGGACACAGTCTAAGTCACATCCCAAGCACTCAGAGACTCCTGCTGCATGGGTCAGCCAAAATGAAAGAGCAGAGATGCCAGTTAGGTAGCAAGGTCCAAAATGCATTGATGGCTTAGGCTAAAGTTACACACAGTGTATCTAGGAAGGTAAACAGCTAACCAGCAAAGACAGTTCATCAAAGGTCATATTATGAAAGTAGAGAAATGGCACTGATTGCTCAAGAAAACAGTAATTAAACAACACAGAATACTTGACACAGAGACCTTGACCTGCTCAGGAAAGGCCCAATTTACCTGTTATACCACAGGGTATGTTCATCTGCCACACACACTTGCACATAGGCTATTTCACTGGAACTTGAGAGCATACAATCTCTGAAGCTACACTTGCAAAGTCCCAGGAGGAATGAACTACATACTCATATCCCTAGGTCATAATTCTGAAGGTAGAGAGAGAAAAACAATGGTTGTTATTCTAATAGTATGACTTGATCCTTTTAAGAGAGAGATAAGGAATACAATAAACCTGTTTCTGTTGTATGACTTGATCCTTTTAAGAGAGAGATAAGGAATACAATAAACCTGTTTCTGTTGTATTCGATCTCTTCATATTTGGCCTACTACAGAAAAGCAACAATTCAGTAACAATTAGTGGTTCAAAACACAGATTACATTGGTTAAAAACTTAATAATAAAATAGCAGCTAGGGTTCGTAAAATCTAAGATAGATACCTGTCTATTTCCAGTAGCATTCTGGCACAGTACAACTGAGGTGTCTAGGCTGCTACCAGCAGACAGCTGCTGTAAAAGGATATTAAAACTAAACTTTTAAAAAACCCACAAAAATAGCAGTTCAGAAAGGTTCTTTTCTACCTACACACTAAAGAATGCAGTTATCATTGAACTGAAATCAGTTCAAAGGCCTTAACTTTGCTGGTTCATTCCCACATCACCACCAAAATTGATGACTCAAGAAAAGGCTGCTTCCATTGAAAACCAAGTCATAAAAGGCTCACAGACCAAAGCGTTTGGTGTTGTACTGTGTGAGACAGGCATTACAAGCAAAACAAACCTCGGTGAAAACTTTCTATTCCAAATGTGTTTTTGTGCCAAGTTTCAAAGAGAAACAAAACAACCCCAAAGGGCATAGCACGTCACTGAGTGAAAGCTACCTTGCATTACTTCATTTATAGGTGAATTACAGATATCAGCCACTATGTCTAGACCAGTAATTTTTTGTCATAATTGAATTATTGCTAAAAAGTAGTTATTTCAAAGTATCATTGCTAAAAAAAGTACTATTGTTAAAAAAAAAAAAAAAGTTGTTGCCGACCTCATCTTTACTGAGAATCTGCACAGGGTTTATTTCAAAATTCAACTCTATCTAGGAGTGGGAGGGAGCAACATATCAGAAAGCAGACATTTGACAAAACCTACTTTATGTTCTAATTATGCTAATGGAAAAAAGAAATCAAAATTATCCATGCACTCTGCAGCATCAACTGTGCTTTCTAAGAAAATTCTGACACCTGTGTGACATACAAACCTGGCCCCAACATGCTCTTAATTTAGAAAAACCATGTTTCCTGAAGTTGTGATGCTGAAGTGATGAAATGCTTTTTCTTGTTTAGGTTTTCTTTTGAGAAAGGTAAAACAGTTTTTGTAGCTAAAAGTATAAAATAAATTCATAGGAAGTTACTAAGTTGCCTTTCTAGATAGCCTTTCTGACAGGAAGACGAATGAGACCAGCAAAGCAGTAGAAGACTCTCTACTCTGAAGACTTAAAACTATTTTCAGAACACCAGCATACAGAACAGGAAATACTACTTTCCCAAGAGAAAGATGGTCTAGAAAAATGTTATCAATATACCTGTAATTATCATATGTAGATTACAGAAAACAAGATTAAGCTATATATTTTATAGCTACAGCAATAATATGTAAGACCATTTTTCAAGTGATTTGTACAACATGTCAAATTACTCATTATAATAAGCATAAGAAGTCCAAGAATAATGTTCTCAAGCCTACAAAGTGACATTAAAGAAGATGTGTGTGCTTTCGGCACTAATCACAATAAAATGCAAATACACATATATTCTAAACATTCCATGTTTCATGATAAAGAAGCCATAAACTTTTTTTTCCATTTCCAAACGCCAAGTTGATTCTGCAGGTTCTAAATATAGTTCAAGCACAAGAATCAGCAGTAAAACACCATTAAAACCAATCCTAATTATTTGATCAATAAACAAACAAACCAAACAAGCTTCCCAAGGGGATTGTTGCCAAGTTTTCACTGAGAAAAGAACTTCCACTTTGCAGATGAAATTGCTCTCTTGTTCACATGCACATGATACTTCTCTTTATCTTTCTCTTTCAATCTAAAAGCACCAGAAAAGGACACAATATTCCATAAAAATCAAAAATGTTATGTATAGAATGGTTATTGCATAGTTGTTAACATAATCTACATGCAGATCTATTTCTCCTCCCAAAACTTCACTCACAATAAAAAGTTCTCTTTTTCCTGGAAAAGATGAGTTTATCTAAATTTAAGTAGCTATCACACAGTAAAACCCTTTTATACTTCTCTGTATGTTTATTATAGTACATGGACTATAATAATTGACTAGATAACTTGAATCTGTCATTTATCTTCTGTACAGTTACTGAAACTGCTCATTTTAGAGAGAATTACCACCCCAAGCTACTTATCCACAAAGTCAACATTATTTCCTATACTCTGAAATGATAGCATGTTAGTGACATGACGAACAAATGAACAAAGGGAATGAGCAAAAGCACATTGTTACAGAGCTTCAGGACAACTGTTTCAGTGCACTGTTTCAGTAGGATCGCAAATTACTCCTCTAACCTAGTCAACTTAATGAGCTACTCAAATCCGAAAGGTTATTTTCTGATCTAACCCTGTGTACATCAATCGCCTGATATTAGGTAGGGCCTTGTGGCAAAATGTTATATTTAGTGGACTGATACTTTTAAATGTAAATATATATTTGTTGGCTTTCTTTCCTTCTTTGAAAGAATTAAAAAAGGATAAAAACCATAGAACACTGTGAACCAATATTGTTTTCATCAGACATTTCCAATTTTTGGAGAAAGCTCCAGAAGTTCAAGTTTGACAAAGAGAAAAGCACTTGCAAAATTCTTTTTATGATTTTCAATTGTCAAATTTGGGCAAAACCACTAAATAAACATTAGCGTTTAAGATGAGACACACAAATCATTATAGCTCACTGCACATTGAAGAACAAAGGGGAGAAAGAATAAAAGGGGAGGAAAAAAAGACAAAATGAACACTCCTTATAAAATCCTATCCTACCCCTCCAGATTCCCACTCCCAACGCAAAAAAACCCCCGGTATTTGTCTCATAGGAAACCGCACAGGAACACCGCTCTCCCTCTCCCTTTCTATTCCAAGGTTCATGTTATATTAATTCCTACAACAAAGTCAAGAACCTCAATAAAATAACACATCCGTGAGCACAGTTCCATGAAAAAACAACCTCTCCACCTGCAGTGACAGTCTTAATTAAAAATATTAGTACAGATTTGCATGTCGGGTGGACTTCAGCAGACCACGGCTTTCTATATGTAGGTTAATTTTTTTGCTTTTAATATAGATGGTAGTAAAGAAGAAAATCCAAAATGGAGTGTTGGCATTTTTATGATGTTTAGTGCATAAAAAGCTAGATCAAAGAAAAATTTACATGTTATTTATATTTCCATTTCTATTTCTATTGCATTTTATACAGGTGGTAGATGTTTTTCCCTTGAAGCTTCTCCAGCTTTCCTAGGAATAAAATTATTTGTGTCATGTAAACAGTGTTAAGTTGTCCATTATACAAAGTAAAAATTAATGCTTCATCTCTGATCTCATAACATAAGGCTACTCTACTATGAAAATATTTTACATTCTTACACCACCTAGTCTTCTGTAACTGGAAACTGAATATCATCACAGTATCTCCCATTCCTGTGAATGCCTTTCCCTGGATAATGAAACATATGAATGCACTGGCAAAAAAGAAACATATATAGTCTCTACAACACCTGTCTCAGACGTTGCCAGCATGCAAAAAAAAAAAAAGAAACTTATAAAGTTCAGAGGAACAATTAAAAAGAAAATAAAAATCGAGGCAATCTGACACTTTGATAACAATTCTATGTATTTTTTTTTCAGTCTTGCCTTTGAACCTTTGAGAAAACATGAACAGAAATGCAGGTGTCTTTCTAGTCCAGGAAAGAATGCAGATAAACTAGCAACTGTCACACCCTGTAGAGTAAAAGAAGTCAAACAACCTAACAAATTGCAAATGAAGAGTATTAAAAGGGAGTGCTCTGAAAAACACAGAGCCTCACAAATATATCTACTAAAAGGTGGAGCAAATATTAGATTCAAGTAAAAATAAAATCTAATTATTATTTAAACTTTTTAACATTTGGAATGACCAATACCGAAAGCCTAGTAAATAAGAGTTGGATGTCAGCCCTGGCAGGAATACTTCTTGGCATAGGTAACCAAAAGTCAAACCACAGCCTCTCCCATCTAATTTTGTAACACCTAAGGAGGCTTCCACAGGCGTGGGAAATCACAGGTTCCACCCATCAACAGGTTGCTCATTCCTGCCTGCACAGATCAGAAAGTGAGGACTGTCTGTGTAATTCTTTGGGAACCCTGCTGCTTTTCACCTCCACTTCTGTCCTTCCCCATAAGGCTGCCAGAGCTGCAGAAGCTACAGTGTCCCACAGAGAGATCTGACACACCAGTCCGCAGAGAGCTACACACCAGAAGCACAAGGAAAAGACAGAAGTTCAAAGAGGTATGAAAAGGTCTGTCTATGCACAGGCCTTGAACAACACAGCACATTTGGAAGTAAGACCTCCAACGTTATTCTTGAGGACATGGTTCTTGACACTGAATTACAAATTTATGACTATTTTTCCAACCTCTGAATTGTAGAAAGCAAATGTCAAACCAACTTTTTGTTTTGATGCATCAGTTATGAAAGTACTTCAGAATATGCAAAACTGTTACATCGTTCACCAGCTATCCCTCTGCTGAAACAAAACATCCAGTATTTCTACTGTCCCAACATATACTGCCATCTCCATTCTCTGTCTTATCTTCACCTCGCCCCACAGACAACATTATATTTGCACAGTAATTCATGTCACAGCCACTGCAATAACAAAGCAGAAACTGCTGTTTCAGAATGCACTGTCCCTCTGTGAGCCAGCTCAGTCATCCCTGCTGCTCTCAAGCAGACTTTTGCTCTGAAGGACATTACCCTCATTACCCTCAGTCCTGAGAGCCACAGCACGTCTCAGGAGGCTCTTCCGTGACTTTATGAAGCATTTGCATACAACCAAGCATCTGTGCTGAAAAAACTTGCTGAAAATAAATGGTGTTATTAGCAAGTCAGCACAAAACCAAATATATATGACTAATGATAAATTAATGAAGAACAGATGAAAACCCTGCCCTGGTGAGACCACACCTGGAATATTGCATCCAGGTTGGCAGTCCTCAGCTCAAGAAAGACATGGACCTGTTACAGCAGGTCCAGAGGAGGGCCACAAAGATGACCTGAACTTTGGAACACGTCTTCTACAGACAGGCTGAGAGAGAGCTGGTGCTGTTCAGCATGGAGAAAGCTCCAGGAAGACCTCACAGCAGCCTTCCAAGGGGGCTTACAAAAAGGAGAGAGAGCAATTTTTTATATAGGCAGACAGTGATAGGACATGGGGGAATATTTTTCAACTACAAGAGCAGAGGTTTAGATTAGGCAACAGGAAAACATTCTTTACTCAAGAGGATGGTGAGACAGTGGAACAGGTTGCCCAGAGAAGCTGTGGATGCCCAGTCACTGGAAATATTCAAGGCCAAGTTAGATGGAGCCCTGACCAACCTTGTCCAGTGAAAGTTATCCCTGCCTGTGGAGGCAGGACTGAAATTGGATAATCTTTTAGATTCCTCCCAACCCAAGCTATTCTACAATCACATGAACACCTTTCTTCAGGAGTGCCAGTACCAAAGGCGTATACAGCTGCAATTACGGATACCACAACCATCAGCCTAATTGGAAAGAATCAGTCCCCAAAGTTGCTAACATGTGAAAATTCAAAACTGCTGGATTCCATGCACACAGATAGGGTTGTGGCAATGCCTCTTTATCCTCTAACTCAGTAGGACTGGGAGCCAAATCTGTGGTTTTCTCTAAATAGAGAATAAACTGAGTTTTCTCTCTGACAGTGTTACCAACCTATCAACTTGGCCATCAATAAGATCAGTGCAGAAAATACAACACAGCACTGTGAAAGATAACTACAAGCATAGTCCACCTACCCTTAAAGCAATCAACAGGCTCTGTGCACCTGTGAGGGCAGAAGCTGTTGCTATTCAAATACAATTCTAGCAGCTGTCCCATCTCACACCCCTCAGCATACTACAGCGGGGGTTAAATATCAGTTTAACATGCTACGGTAAGCAAAGAGATTCACCTTGAACCACTAGCAACCATTTAAACAGATTCTCCCATGACAGGCCATATGTATCTGGAATACTGCTTTAACGTTGCTCTAAAAAGAGATGCAAACATTAAAAAATTCAATCTGAGAAGGCTAGTATAATTTTTTCAAAATAAAAGACCACATGGAAGCAAACCTGAACCAAATCAGCTTACAAGTGGAGTGATTGAGTTTTGTTGCCTCAGACACCAGAATCAACCCTGTTCAGTCCCAGACAGTTAATTTTACTGACATTTATTTGGAAACCTTCAAAACTTGAAAGTTTCTAGAAGAATTTAACACATTTCTTCAGATTTAGACAACACTGTATGAGCAACCTGCTGCGAAAAAGCATCAAAATTGGACTTCCTAGAAGAATTACTTCAAATCTGTTCAATTTTTTCTTACTTGCTCTGAATAACACACAGAGCACACAATGATCAACATCATGAGCTGCAGCAAGAGCTCAACGTACAAGATTTAACTTTCTCCTCCAATTCTCTTCCCTTTTACATGGGCCTGAGGCAAACCATGCAGCTCAGTTTCGCCCTTAACAGGAACCACAGACTTTTGGAGAGCTCAGATTATTATTAAAGCAGAAAGTCAACATTCAGTTGACAGTCTGGCTGTTTACCTGATCCAAAAACTCTCAGAATCCCTAGGCACCACACTCTTAGACTTACAGGCTACACACTTAAACTTACAGCCCCCATCACAAACTCCTATTTGGCAAAACACTTCTAAACACAGGGCCTACGAGTAAAGAATTCTCATCATATCTTCATCTGTATAATTTGGCATTGTGCAGAAGAGATAAGACACAATAAAGGCCCCCTAAATAAAACAAATAAATACATGAAGTGTTTCAGAACACCAGTGGGAGAATTTCATGCAATGTATGGCTATTATTAGATTGCTATTTTGCTTAGCAGATCAGAGGGTATAATCAGCAGATGATTCAGCCATGATTTGGGAAGCACAGCCTTATTAAAGACTAATGAGATAAATGAGTTAAAATTTACATTTTGCTCCACTGATAAGGTTCATTGGCACGCTTAACTCCAACACCATGGTTTGAATATTAAACCCACTTATTAATGTCTAGTAAAGCTAATTATAATGCTGAGTGGCATTAAACTATAATAACCAAGCAGGATGTTAGAATCACATCCTTTAGTATTACCGTAGCTCTGAAGTTAAGTGTTCTGCACCTGGAAGTAAACACCTGTTGAGCTCATGTTTTGAGAAAGCGTGAATCTTCTGCGCCTTCTTCCTGATCCTTCTGAGGACCCAAAGCCATGACCTTCTAACAGTGCAACAGACAGGTAAACATCATTCGTTACTATGATTTCAACAGTGTCTGTCTTACTGCAGTAACAGTGAAGATTACGTGACAAGTATTTTTGTATCTACCATCTATTAAATTACACCTGGCATACACTCTCTAATCCCTAACAGAAAAAGAAAGCACTGAGAGACGAATAAAATTAACAACAAAACCCTGAAAACCATATCTGTTGTTTTTTTCTCACCTTTTACACCATCTTCTGTCAAAACTACAAATATAACTGTAAAAACACCACAATTTACTGAAAAGGGAACTGGAAATACACTTTAGACCTTTCACTAGCTTATTTATTTTTATGCCACATGTGTGTAAGCACTTAAATGGACAACGATCATTTTTAAGGATAACATAAGGACCATAATATTCTTTCCATTTTAATCTCCGTAATGTATCTGTCTGGCGACAGCAATGGAAAGAAGGCAAGATGGGGTAATTAAGTGCCAGCTATCCATGGATCAACAGTACCCAGTGTGAGGGCTCACATGAGCCAGTCCAAAACCAATTTACAGTCAGCACAAGCTTGAGATACATAGTTCCTCTGGGATCTCCCCATTCCAACACAAGAGTGGTGCCAACTCTCCTTCCACTAGGAGAGTCAGGTACAGAACTGTACAACAGGCATCATTACCTTTTCAAAGTAGACTATAAAGAAGGACAACAAAAAGCATAAAAACACTACAGATAAAAACCACTTTTTATTTGTATGGTAATACTCAAAAGCAGACATTCATTACGCACGTAAAAAAGGCATTGCAGAACAATTAGATTTTTTTTCTTCTGTGGGGAAAAGTGAAAAGGCACTTGCACTGTGACACTATAAGAAACTAGCTGAGCAAATCATGTGTGAAACATTAAATGGAACTGCTTTTTTTGAACACACTTTTGTTCCTTTCAATTTATCACCCGATTTAAACATTCAGGTTGTAACACAATACATACAACTTTCTTCAGCCCAGCTTTAAAATGCAGTGGAGGTCAGAAAGAAAGGATTTGGTATACAGCTTGCTGCATAGCATTCCACTGCATCTCTGCTTGTAGGAAGCCAGGAGTACTCCCTGGCATCCCCAAGTCTGGGCTGCAGAAGGGAAAAAAAAAAAAAAAAAAAAAAAAAAAGCAGTCTACTTCAGTGGTAGATTCTGATGCCACAAGCTCACCATGCCAGCTGAGCCTCCACCAGACCCCTTTAGTATGAGTAATGTCAAGGCAACAAACACACACCCTGTCCCCTCCCTCCCGCTCTGCCACGCTCTTCACATGAGCCCTTATGGCACACATCAGGTTCTGAAGCCAAACCTGGAAAATAGTGTTTGCTGAATGCTGAAACTATCCCTCCCAGAAATCTGTCTTAAAAATGGATGTTTTTCAACTTTAGAAAAGCAGAACCATCAAGTCTCTTTCCCTAAGGGAAAATCCTGCCAGGCTGATTCCACAGAAGCAACTCCATCTACACAGAGTCTTCCCACAGAGTAGAAAGTGCCTCTGCAGTCTTTTTCCTCCAATACATTGTGCTGGATGTGGCTTTTCCCAAGCCATTTTACACATATGGTTTTTTCACTAAAAGCATAATCAGAGAAGCTCCTCCAATTACTATTTCAACTATGATAATACTTGATAGGTATTCTGAATGCATCTATAATCAACAGTTACACCTAAAGCATACCATATTTTTAAAGAAGAGACAGCCAACAGCACAATATTCCCACAGGCAGGCTTTTCAGGAAAAGATATGTGGTAAATAATTAATTTTCCTAGGTTAACTTCTGTTCCAGACTAGCATTTGTGAGCATCAGTGCCATGGAAAGGCAACTAACAACTCTAGTTTGTATTCCTGTCTAGTAAGGAGCTTTGTCTTACGTGCAAACACTGACAGAAAAGGTTTTATCATCTCAGAGACAGAATAAGTAAAGAACACTTACACAAGTCCAGCAAAATCTCTTCTGTGAAATTCAAAGAAATCAGAAGTCTTTGCTTGGCTACTGGCTTTTTAATTGTTTCCTTCTTTGACATATAATGGACCAAACACAGATCAATGCTGAGCACTGATGTCAGACTGCAGCACACAGAAACCTCCAGTACAAACTACCCTACGAATAATTAAAGCCATGCTTCACTGCTTACCATGCTTTCTTTTTCTGCATTACAGATGTTTGGCAGGACGGGTGGGGACAATCGTAAACACAGGGAGAGGGCAGCACATTCCAGACAAATCTTCTTTTTAAAATTGATCTTAAGCTTAGCAGTTTAACACATCAAAGTTCCAAAAAGTACATAAAATGTTACAAATACTACCAGTGTATATTCAGTATTCACGGTTTGAAGTGCGTCAACTTCTACATCGACTATCGTGATCTAATTCTTTTTCCACTTCTATCTGTTGCCTCAAAAGGTGCTGGCAGATTATAACAAAGAACAGTTCATACAATCAGGAATGAGCTGGCCTTAAAGAGAAGATTTTGAAGAACGTAGTTCGTTTTCTCTGGAAATAGTTCATAAAAATAGACTAAAACAAACTAAATGAACATTTAAGAAACAAACTTCATTAACATATTATTTATGCATTAATTTTCTGACAAATTAGGTGTTTCTTAAGTAATTCTATACCTGCTGGTACCCATAAAGGGGATGGAAAAGCCTCTCACACTTAGCTTCCTTTTCAATTCATGGAACTTCCAAGTTTGATTTTATTTCTTGTGATTCTAAACTGCCTCGACTCTGTGACCAGGAGCAAAGTTGATGGAGCTCAAGATCCTATTTCCTATCATTTCAGTCAGCTGAATTTTTAGAGGATCAGAATACAGTTATATATTTCTTTATAACAGAGATGCATTACAACCATGATAAAGAAATGGGAGAAATGTTCTGCTCTGCTCATTACAACCAATAGATTATGTAGATCAGCCACAAAGCAGAAGGAATTACGAAAAAGAAAAAGTAATCTTTAAGCTATTAATATTGCCAGAACAACTTTTCTTTCAGATACACCGACTCCCACTTCCCAGCCACAGCTAATAATGTCAGAAGCTGAGATTCATATGGTCAGAATGACTAATATTTACATTAAGCAAATGTATTGCCATAGTAACATAGACACCACAGAGCTATCTACCTGCCACAGCTCACTAAATTATTTAGCATGCCAATACTACAGTGACACTGTGTAAATGATCACATTCATTAAGAGCAGAGTATGTGCTGTAAAACTGAATGTTAGACAGCTGTATTTATTGCTAGGAGAAAAACAACAGCATCAATATTGAGGGGAAAAAAAAAAAAAAACCAAACCAGAGAGGTACAGAGGAAGGCTCCAGCCTGCAGCAGAACAACACACCTTGAAAATCTTCATCTAAAAAACCATGCTCACATCTCCAACCCTGTACAAAGCAGCACAAACAATAATCTCACTTATTTACCCACTGTGACCAGAACAAACTGAGATTTGATTTATTTCCAAAAATCAACATTTTGGGGATAGTAATTAAACTTGTTTAATTTGCATTTTATATTGTCAAAATATTATTCTGCATTGCAGGGTTGTAAGAGCTAGTGCACAGAAAACAGAAATAACTATGACACACCCTCAGAACATGGTTGTTCTTCAACAGTTGACAGATTTATAGTGAGAAGTAAGGGGCAATACTTTGGATGACGGTCTGCCACTTCCTCCAAGTAGTAGATGATGTCAGGGATCCGAGTGGTTTGTGTAAACCACTATCCTCATCCTGAGTTAAGGCTTTTGGAAACTTCAAGCACTTCCTGCACTATGGATATTTTGTCCTCATCAAACAAAATGGCAGAATCAATAACAGGTGGAGAAATCAAAGGGACAGCTCAGGTCAACTCTTGCAACCAGATGGATTTCTTCCTAATTTTTATCAGCTATAGCCCCTTCTTTTTTTGGACACAAATCATGTTTTTTCTTTGAATCCAAAATAACAAAGAAACCACCTAAGAAGCATAGCACAAAGATCCAGGCACAAAAGGAACCCAGCCCAGCTCTAACCAATTCCTGTCCTCTCTGACTTTTTTAGTACTTCATAGGCTCAATTAACAGTGTGTCAATGCAAGAGAAAGCTTAAAATAATTTCTTCTACATTTTAAAGAAAGTAAGTCTGGGATACACCCTTCTCTTATTCATTTGCAGTGAAATGCCACAAAGTTCTACTTAAAGACATTTTCATGGCACTAGCAATAATCAAAACCAACCTCATGCCAACAGATTACTGTAACAGAGACTCATGTCGAATTTGATCTTCAGAGAGAGAATTTTCAAAATACTGAAGTGTTTGGAACATGCTGTTCTCCAGAGAGAATACTGCCTAAATAACAAGAGACCTTTTCTTAAACAAGCTTTTTTAATTAAGAATTGTTCAAGAACTGACTTGATCTTCCACAGAATATCAGAAAAGTACAGAGAATGGCACCTTGCTTTGAAAGCAGCCTCATGGAACCCAATTGCCAAACCAGTGAGGGCACCTCAAACATTGGTGCTGGAGAGCAGAGGTGTGGTGAAGAACCAAAAACTGAAAAGTTTACTGCTTACATAGGTCAGGTCATCTCCCAAAAGTATTTAGGTTGTGAACCTCTGGAGTCTTCACTCAGTATCCCACTTGAGATGGTGAGTTTAACAGAGTCTCTGCTGGTTTTAGAGAAATGTCTGTGAAAGACGAATACTGCTCTTAGGACTGTCAAAATATAAAGGATCATATGAGAAGCAACTGACTAGTGGACTAATTAGCAGTGAGGAACAGAATTATGCAAAGCCTCCAGATTCCAGGCAGAGCTATCAATTACATTTACATGTTACAAATCACCTTGCTGATGAAGTGCAAGCTGGAAATAGGAAGTCACCTTCAAGAATTCAGCACCTTAAAGCACATTTGTAATGGCGCCAGGGGGAATATTTGCTTGGTTGTTGGAATAATTTAAAATGTGCACTAATACTCGAAATGATTCTACGAAAATTGAGCACCCAGCTAAAGTGCCTGAGATAAGCCTTGACAATTCTAGATAAGAAACACTAAGCAATTAATAGAGGTATCCAAATACTAACCTTTAAATCCACTTAGGTTGAATTTTCTCTCACAACCTGTATCTTTCAAGATTATAACTGAGAACAGTAGGAAAGTCAGTCCTGCTACATAAACCACAATTAATTCTAAACACAAACCCTGTGTTTTGTTTTCAAGCTAAGAGTGAGTAGATGAACCCAAAAGGCAACAACAGCCCACAGAAATAGTGGCTGAATTTCGTTAGGTTTGGCTCAGCATCACTACCACTGAATCCAAATTGTTTTCTACCAAACAATTCAAGTAGCAGCTACACAAACCACTCAGCTACATAGGAGTCCTTCATGTATCAGATGTGGTACCATTCACAAAACAAGTCTACGTTTCTGCACGTTGCTAGATTATGTCTCCTCACCAACGTGGCAGTAAAAAAAGCAGAAAATGCCTTGGCTCTGTGTAAGTCCTGCTCAGCAATTACAAAAACATCTCTATTAGCATCAGTGTTCTGCACAAATCCAAAACACAGCTTTATACTCGTCACTGTCAACAGAACTCTACCTGAGCCCAAACCAGCACAGTACAAAAATCCTGGATCTGCACTACACTTTGTCAAAGAACCAAATAACTTCATACAAATCAAAGTTAAGAGCTGATACAGAGGTTTTGTTTGTTTTCAAGGTGTTAGAGTATCTGGGTAAATACAACTTGCAAGAACATCCTATGTGTTCAAATGACTCATCAAAATCCACAGGAAACAACCACAGCAAAGACTCTCTCACTTTTAGCTGGGGACTGAGACCTGCTTTTATTTTTACTAGAAACCCAAAATAACTACTTTCACATTCTCCTCTCCTTCTTAGCCAGGATGGGCAAAGGAAACCTTTGCCAGGGTTAGCTCAGCCAGTGGCCTCTCTCACCCTGCCAACTGCTTTTATACATAGCAGGGGAACCGAAGAGGTAGAGCAAAGCTTAGTATTACTGCCCCAAGCTCAGGGCTTTAAAAGGAATACAGTCTTTTCCCACTTTGCAAACCACAACTCAAACAACTCCTTAGTGCGATGAACTATGTCCTTTTTGCCTTCCCTCCTGCCTCCACAACAAAGGAGTATCATTGCAATGTCCTCAGACAGAAACTTCTCATCCAGACTCAGGGAACAGGACTTATGAAGAAAACAAAAGCAACCTTTTTTTTTCCCCCCAGGCAAAAAGTGATAAGAAGAAGTGAAGAAAAACAAAAATGGAAACCAAAATATAGATTTATATTATTTAAATTGGTTAAAACACTAATCAGCCTCTTCTGTACTGTACAGCAATGTTAAAACCCCTACCACTACCCTGCACATACACAGCAATACACATCCAAGCCAATATACATTGCTGTTAGCTGCTGTATACTTAATACACAAGCAGATGGACTGAACAGGTACTTTTAAATCCATCTTCAAACCTGACAAGTGCCACACCTAAAGCATATCATACAACTTGATATCTACACCTTGAACATAAAAACTACAGGTTGAGATGCAGACATCTTTCTATTTTAAAAAAGTTTAACAATTACATATGCATTAAATAAATCTTATGCCATAAATGTCCTTGATTCTTTATGGACCAAAACAAAAAAAAAACCCAAGAACTCCCTCACAGAATAACAAGCAAATAAACAAACAAAACCCCCAGACACGGGACCAGCTTACTATGCATTATTAAAATGCCAAGCACAGAAGGTTGTTAATTTTTCACTTGAAATAACTGCATAACTTGGTTGGGGAATTATTCAGTTCTAAAAACTCTGTAGCCATTTCATTTCACCTTTCATTTTCTATCATCCCCAAGTCAAAATCATGTATGCAGTTTAATGAAAAGTGTAAGTCCTTGAATACCAGATACAGATGGGATGAGCTGTGAGTGATTCTCACCAAAACTAATAAGCAAGAAACCAAAACAAAAATTGAAATATACAGAGATACTAGTATAAGCATAGGAAGTCAGTGGTATTTTTATCAAAATGAAAAAATAATTTCTTCTTCCTATAAACCCAAGATACACTTTCAATCTTTTTGTCATTTATCCGTGCTATGCATCACAAAGATAAATGGTGATAAGTGAATGGAAATAGAATGGTGACAGATGAATGGAAACAGAATGGTGATAGATGAAAAACAGCGACACTTAGGAGTACAAGCAGCTTAAAGATACTTTGAGTATGAACATAAGTGTATGAGCAAGAAAATAATTACCTATATTCCACAGACAAACACAGCACATCCCCAGGGACAGATTCCTCTTCTGCGAACACCCTCACGCTAATAACTGTGCAGGAGTCAGGGTCAGGAAAGGATGAAGAGTCAACTTGTGGCAACTAACAACAGATGTGCATTTACCTGACCACTGCCCTCCTGACTCACAGAAAAGAGGTCTTTAAAAACTTCTTAATGCTTAGGCTTCTAACTGATGCTTGCTTAAGCAGTCTAGGAGACGGAAAACATACACACACTGATCTCCTTTAAAAAGGAGGTAATCGGAAAATCAGAAATTGGGCTACTCCACCTGGGCAGCAATTTGGAGGCACACAGGCTGTCACCTGGTCACTTGCACAAGTAACACCCTTTCTCTGCACTCTCTGGTCAGCCTGTGAGCATGCTGAGGGGAGGGAAGACTGTGGCATCATCTCTCTCCTCATGTAGGTAAGCGGGAATCCCACTTGTAGGGATCAGTTGTTCCAACCACTCCCGTATAGATAATTTAAAGACAATTATTCCACTACATGAGACGCTTACTGCTTTTGTATGCTACCAGAGGACATTAAGAGGCTCAACTAAGAGAATATACCATACAGGTTCAAACAGAAAGATGTAAAAATATATCACCAAACACAAATTCTATAACTTGATAGAAGGGGAATGGGATCTATGTCCTCCAGAAGTATCCAACACCAGGCTTGTCTCAATTAGATTCAAAGTCCATATTGTTTCCAAACACTTAAGAACTTCTGTGGAAGCTAACAGTGACATGGTAAATGAAACATGCTGACTGAGTACATTGTCTTATTATTAGTAACATGCCAAGCAATACCAAAAGAACAAAAAAAAACTGCACCTACATGACCTACCCACTTCGCATTTTAGAAGACACAGATGTAAGATACACTGCCCCATACCAGTTCAGATGTTTTTCTGGAGCACATATTCGTAAGATAATCATGCAAACACAAAAAAAATTTCCATAATAACAGAAAAAAACAAAGCATTCATAAAAGAAAATAAGTAACTCTGCTCTGGGTTTGTTGGTTTTGGTTTGGTTTTGCTTTTTCATTTGTTTGAGGTGGTTTTTTTAGTGTTTAGTTGAGGGCTTTTTTGTTTTGTTCCCCCCTCCACGCTCCCTCCAGTTTCAGGAAAAGCCACAAATTCTGAACACAGTCATTCATGATACTGATTCAGCTGCTGCCTCGCCTTTCAAAAGCGCCAGACCAGTTTTTCCTCATTTCTTTTAAGAAAGCAATGCAATGGGACAATAACTTCATCTCCCAAATTAACTATTGTTGGATACCCAGCTCTAGGCAACTGGCTTACTCTGCACAAGCACTTTATTCCTACCCTCCTACTTGTTTGTATTTCTCAAAATGCAGCATATTATTCATTTCAACTGTAGTTGCTTCCCACACGTGCATTCATCTTAGTTTGTCTCACTGGATTTCTTCAACTGCATCTCATTAAACAGACTGAATTTTTCTTTCCAGCTGCATGCTAGGCTGACTTTCAGTGAAACGAAGGTAGATTTACACCACTGAAAGGAAAACAGAATCCAGCTGCATGGTCTTAAACTTTAAGAGGCAACAAAGCTTTCTAGGCTATGAATTTTAATACTCAGAATAGCAATTCATCTTAGTTTCAACTGGATCCCTCTAGGATGAAACAGTTATCTAAGGAATCCCTGATAGGTTTTTTACTAGAAGTGTTGCTCCAAAAGATGTGCTGAAGCACCAGAACAGTTCATTGCTCCCATGAGAATGAGGTCCTGTCCCAAGTCTGACATCCCTGGCACACTTATGCTGTACTTCCTGCTCAGTTCACAAGCAAGCCAGCTCAGCAACAGCTCCAGTAAAACAGAAGGCAGTAAGCTCGTGCCACTGCAAACTGGGAACAGAGGCTAGGGGAGGCTGTGCAGCTTCCACCTTGGACAGAGATTCCATCAGCTCTGCTGCTCCTAGAATTATTCCCTGATTTTTATTGCCGTAACTGCCTATTTAGAGTCAGCAAGCCAGATTCTGAAGACTTAGAGAGAGTAATTAATGTTATGTCAGTTCTTCTACAATAATGTTAGAATAATTCAAACTTACTAGCAGCAAACATGCTCAAAATGTCATCAGAAATACCAGATTCCAGATCTCATTTAATTCTGAACTGACTTAATGCAAGAGCAACATTGTCTGGCCTAGCAACCACTGTACCTCTGGTAAGGGACACAAATGGATCAATGAGATGTAAGGAAACATATGAAATACTTGTAGAACTGGACTAAAATTCATTAAATATACTGAACGTGATCACTACAGAAAGCACTCCCAGAGATTAATCTCTTTTTGCAAATATATATTTTTTTTAATTCCTAGTTTTCCTAAAGTAAACTTTTCACATCCTTTTCTCTGGAATTGGAAGAATTCTGTTTTCTCCAAGATTGCTTTCCTGTTTTATTTCTCCAAAATTAAACCTTCAACTCTGCATTCAGCCAACTCCAAGCTAAACATGACCCTTGGAGGCCAGCAGATCTTCTTGCATCTCACCCACCCCAGCAGCTAAAAGCAGGACTGTGCCACTCCCTACTTGGCCACAAAGGAAAATAATCATGGAGACAGCAACTTTTCATCTATTCTATTCCACCCTCAGAGATCCTTGGCATGGAGGGAACCGATTCTAATAGGCATCTACTACGGCACCAGTAAACAGATTAGTTCCCACCTTAAAATGCGCTTTGGTGTACAGCTGACACGATTTTGAAAAGGGAAACAGACTGATAACATTACAGCCTTAAAATAAGGAAAGGAGCAGGAAAGTAAGTTCTTCCTCTAAGGCATAATACTCTTCTGACTTGCTCCTGAGATGATGCCTACCATTACTTCCCTAATCACAGCAAAATAAAGTTTCTGTCTTGCCATTCATAAATGGCAAAAAGTTATGCTAAACTTTCTAAGCAGTTTTCAGAAGAGAAATATTTCAATTCCTTTGGCTTTTGAAAGATTTCCCCTATGTCATGACCTTCATTAGGACTTGGAACTGAAAGATTTCTTTGGCTATCAAGTCCCCTTCATCTGTTATCATAATTTATAATCCTTCATAAATTGATGAAGCTCCAGCTTTTTTATGTTCTCTTACATTCACTGAAGACACTATGACATTTCCAAAGCAGTGAACTATTAGTCCATACACTTTCTGCCCAGTATCATATTGGAGCCCACTTATTATTCACTAGAATAACCCACAGAATGAGATTATTGTCAGAGTGTTTTATGAGTCTGTTTTTTAAACTAGAAGACAAGTAATTAGATCTTTAATGACTGTATGGCAACTTAAATGTTAAAGTTACTGAATTCACTGTAAAAACTTCATTACCAAAGCCTCAAAGTTTCATTTTTTCAGTTGCAACTGAAAAAATGTGTACCTGAACAATTATATTTTGAGGCTGAAATGAAGGTCCCTCTCTCCAGCACAACCTGCACCAGTAGTCTCTGCTGCTGGTGTGCAGAAAGTGTATTTTTCACAGGTCACTTGAGAATCCACAACATTTTAGAGATCAGCAATGTAATTTCAACACACAGAGAGAACAAACTCTCAACTCAAGCAAAGCTCATTAGGACATAAAAACAATCAACAAAAGTGATTAAATATCAACATCCTGACATAGAGTTGTGGGGTAGGGGGGTTTTTGATGATATTCTTACATGTCTTCTCAGCGTAACTGGGTAATCATTAAGTGTGAACAACTGCTATAAATTGGAAAAAAATGCTGTTGAAATCAATATTAAGTGGTACTTAGACCAAGTCAGTTTCTAGTATCCCTTTTTATATCTGAAGGATTCCAAATTGCTTCAGAAAGCACTCAGATTTTAATTGATACAGTGTTTAAACTGACTAACACCAACAGCTCTTCATTGAAACAAAATATTGATGTTGGTAAAGTAAATCCCAGAGTAGTGCCAATCAAGTCAACGAGCTGCAGGAATACATCATTTCAGGCTGGCCTCCTTCTGTGGCAGGATAGTCACCAAAGATTTTCCCTTAGTAAAAGATTCAAAGACACTGACTCTGTGCCACACCTAGAATACAGTGAGAGATTTCCCCTTCCTCCTGAATACTGTGTTCATACTAGGAGAAAGGCAAAAAACCCACGTGTTTCATAAAGCAGTTTCTGTGCAAGTTAAAAAAAAAATAAAAAAAAAAAATCTTCAAATGAGACGAATAGTCAGCTGGACACCTTTGCAATGCACAGAAACAGCCTACAACAAAACGGCCTGCAGATACAATGCATTGTAGCACTTTACTGAAGAAAGGGGAAGCTTTCAAACTGAATGGACATAAAAAGAATACTACAATAAATCATATTGCCAACTACATGCTAGTTTCAGTAAGCAGTGCCCTTTAGGAACGCATTATATTTAAATAATCACTTCCACATTTTGTTGGTTAAGGTAAGACACAGCTCACTTTAGTTAATAGAGCCACAAAGTACAATGAAACAAGTATTCTGCTTAGCTTGCATTTTGCAAACTAGAGTATGCATATGGCAATGGAATCAATTATTTTACTCCCACCCAACTTCTTCACTTTAAACCTCAAGCACAGCCAGAAAATCTCATTAATCTAATCTGGGTAGCAAAAAGGTTTATCCAAAATTCCTTTTCAATAATGCTATACTTACTGTACAAATCTTTGTTTTAAAAGATTTACAACAGAAATATTCAATGTACATTTTATAACATTGAATTTAATATGAAACAAAGGCCACAAACACTGCTTTAAAAAGCCCAAGAGTACACTTGCAGTAGGTGACAGATTACTTTTTCATTAATCCAATTCTACTTGTAGCAAACCAGAGTTTTATAAAATTCCCATGAATCCAGAAAGCCTGAATGACAATATACCTTCAAAGCTCTGAAACATACAATACACAGAGGCAGAGTCCTTAAAAAAATTAAAATTAGTATGTGATACACCCAGAACTTGGATCTCGCATTCTCCTCCCTCTGGAGAACTCTTCTTCCAGTCTCTGTTCCTGCACAAGTGCTGATTTGTGACAAATTACAGAACTCATTGTTACAGGTCATAGGAGCTACCAAAAGCACCAATGATTTTTAAAACAATTTTGAAAGAAAAAGCAAAACCCACTGAATTTATAGAATGGAAAGATTACTAAGTAAGACCATGGACTGCACATGGCCAAGGACACTGCCATACGCTTGGACTATGCACGTGCACTCCTGCCCCCTGCTCTCCCATCAAGTCCTACTGGGAGGACAGCTCAACTTCAAAACCTTCAGTGATCCCCACTGCTCCATATACAACAAATACATTGAACATCTCCACTGCTTGTCTGATGAACAAGAAGCTTGTCTGACAAAAGCTACAGAGAGGTTTCTATGATATGTTTCTGTTCAACCCAATGGATTCTAGCACTGCAAAAACAAAATCAAAATCTAATGAACATTTAGCCTTCCAATGCAATCTGTTCTTGCAGACTTATATATTAACAGGATATCTTCTTCTTTAATTTATTCCAAGTTTATATTTTAAAATAATACTGCATATTTTACAACAATTTAACTAATCCACATTAGCTTTACCTGAAAACCCTCTTTGTTTAAAAAAAAATTGGGATCTAAAGAATAATGATGCACAGGAAAACACATCAACTCAGAATTTGATCCTTCAAGATTTTGTTCTGCAATCTTATTTTGTATTAACCTGACTTTTTCCTTCTAAGTTAGCTGTCATCACAATGGTGGGCTTTTCCTCCAAAATAAACATAAAACCACTATGTTGATAACAATCAGTTTTATTATGAAAAACATAATCACTGTTTTCCTGGTTTGCTTTTTGGGGTTTCTTTATGTCTATCATAAAATCTTAGAATTTCTAACATCACATTAACCAAATCTCCTTTATTCAGAATGATTACAAATTCCCTTAGGTTTTACAGGACTGCTATCAAGGACAATTTCCACAGATTTAGTTCTAAGGTGTAGCCAATTTCGGAACAATACCTACTTACCGTGTTTATTTCCATGAGACCAAAGTTAAGACAAACAGTTGTCACTATGATCAGAAAACCAGTCGTACTTTTGTCTTTCCTTATGCCAGTGGCCTCTGTCTACCATTACACACTGCTAACTTCCTTGCACTGTGCTTAGTTCTTCAGGGCACAATATGCACTTACCTAATTAAACTCAAGACACAAGCAATGACAAGGAAATCAAGATGGTTGGACAAAACATTCTTTAAGACATATCCTGAAACGTTCAATGAATAGGTCGTATTGTGTGATACACAAGTTTTTTCCTTGTTTATCTTGAGCTGAGAAAGAAAAAACGTCTTATGCATTCTGAAAGCATTGTATACATCTTCATATTCTGTGAACTGCCAGAGATGTGTTCTTTACAGACCTCTCCCTCAGCATCACAGGAAGAGCAAATTTGTATGCTAGTATATAGTGATGAAAGATTAGAAATCAGAACCACTTAAATTATTTATAGAACATCACTGATTCCTCAAGAAGACCATGAGAAGTAGCTGCAATTGGCCCAAGGAATCCTATGAAAGAGTAAAATCACGTAATAGATATTTTATATTAACATTTTGTGAAACTCAAGGCAGTTTAAAAATTACCTACATCAGTAAAATGGGATCTTCCTCTATAATATTCATTTCAGGTAACTGTCAGTAACCAAGTTTTTACTGGCTTGCTCCTAAGATCCAACTCACTGATGAATGAAAAAGACATTTTCCTCCCCACAAGTCCAAGTCTTCACAATTTTTATTTTTTTAATCAGAAAAAATTAAAAACTCTACAAACAGACACCAGGGGGAAAAAAGCAACAAAAATACACAAAAAACCAAAGAAACTCTCACACCACAACTCAGGAAGAATACAGCTGAAAGGAAGCATAATCCTAAGATACTGCATATAAACTAACGGACTTTTTTCACTTGGTGTCTTCTCTCATTCTGAAATTCCAACCTGAATCTATTAAAGTCTTACTTAGAAAAGTTTAATGGAAAGCAAAAATATATGGGAACATTTTTGTTCTCAATGCATTAATATTTTCCAATAAAAAACACTAAGGATTTCATACTAGTTAGGACTAGAGCTGATAATCAAAGACACTTAATCTTTGACTTGACACTAAAGCTCTTATGTTAAGAAATCAGGGTTTTTTCATTACCGCTGTTAGCTAAACCAACAGGAATTCAAATATACTAGTAAAATTGAGGAGTTACACAGACGTGGAATAGAAAGAAATGAGAACTAGAGAAAAACTTCACATCAGTGTGTTGGTTCATGGAACTTCCAGCCATCAGTGACTGAATTCCCTTTCCATTAGCATAACTAGATTTTAAATCAGGGAAAGGAGAAACAGCCAGCTGGAAGATTTACACTGCTATAAATAAAGTTATAGAGTAAGACCAGACTCTAGTTTAAATTAACAATTGTCATTCTGTTGTTTTCTCTCCAAAGAAAGAAATAGATTTGTCCTTTTTTGTGCAAGATATTAAGCTCTAATGCTACAAACCATCTGAAGAACTCTTACCTAGAGCAAGTTATTGAGAAAGTCACTTTGGCAACCAAAGCTGCTTGCAGACAGCCACAGAATCATGGATTAGCTGTAGGTCAGTACAAGTAAAAGCTGATATTCAATAAATGTTGGATAGGGTGCCATTAGTCTTGGGAATATGTAGTTCTTCCAGACAAACCCCCTGCTAGCAGAGCTTTTAAACAAGGCTTGGTATTCAAAAACACTCTAATGATCTGCATTTAATAAAACAGGTTTGCAACACTGTCAGAGCTGCCAATTAATTCATTCAGAGTGGAATCAATAACATAGTGAACACTTAACTGTCAAGCATCAGTCTATCTATGGCCCCTTGGTTTCCTAAAGATATTTTGATATGATCCTTCAGGAACTTCTACAAGTGATTACAGGGAAATCAGACACACCTCTCTAATCCTTACAGAGCAGTGCAAGCTAGGATGAGAAGAATAATATCCTTGCTTACAACTTGACAAAACAGTCTCCCATGAGCAACAAGAATTGCAAGAAACTGCATGAAAAAGAGGTGGAAGAATGAGTATATATCATCACAGGAGAGGATAAGACCAGGCACATGCTACATGAAAGGATGCTGAAACATGGTGTTCATTTTCATAAAGCAAGTGTTTGGTGGTTTAAGAACAAACAAGGCACAAGAGCTTACCAGATATTTAATATTTAATTATAATCTACCAGCTATTTGTATTTTTTCTAATCAATTTGAAAGAAAACCTGGGTATACAAAAAACAGGAACTAGTGGTTATTGTGAAGCATCATTTCATATTTTTCTCCCTTTCTAACACCATTTAATTGGTATAAATGCTCTACCCGATACAACAAACACAACTCAGGAAACCAAACACACTGTCAGATTTCCTAGGATTTCAAACTTGTCTATACTAATCCCACTCCCATTTCACACCCCCACATCAGGCTCCCTCCCTTAGATATCTTGGGCTTCTCTTCTGTATGCAACTTCCTTATGACAATCTTGCAATTAACACCCACATCTCCTCCCCAGATGATGCCAACTCTTGTATGAAACATTCAGGCTATGAAAACCACACCCCCCTTTCATGCTCTTTCATCAGCCCCTTTTGCAAACTGAGAATAAGCATTTCTTGGGGAGGTGACTCATAAGTGTTCATCCCTTTACGCGTTGTAAAACATCTTATCTAATAAAACAAAGCACATGTGCAATGTTGCAAATGATATTCATGCTTGAAGATCAGGTCGGGGAAAAGACTTAGTTGAATTTTCATCTGTCAGTTGACTAGATTCACTTGCAGAGTAAGATAAAGTAAGACGATCCAATGACAAGCCAAAGTCCACAACCTCTACCCCTCTTTTTGTTGTAAAACGTTTTCTAAAGTTACTGTGCTCAATTTTTAATCTCAGATAGAGAATACAAGTGTTTCCTCCTTCAACTCTTGTATCCTACATTGGACTTCTTACAGTGAGGATAAAAAAAGAAAACATAGATTCTTCAGAGGACAAGCATTTCAATTATTTCTTACCCCATAAACCAAATAATGTGGAGATATTCTGGAAAGGAAAAAAAAGAAAAAAAGGAGAAGTCTTGCCAAGTCAAGAAAATCCTGGTGTACAGGCTGTTGGGTTCTCATCAATGTGCCACTGGTAACCTATCTCTGACTTACAGGGTATATAAGTCACAATATATTTATTATTCTCCAGAAGTCACAGGGCACTAAAAGACAGCTAAAGCAACTTTGATAATTCCTGTATATTCATTTCACATATAAGCAATTACTGTGATTACCAGAGAAATATTACACAATACTTATACTGTACAGGTGTGAACACAAACAGAATTGAAACAAGAAACACTGACAGGATGCTCCAGAGCCCACAGTGTCTAAATGCCGCTGAGTGCTACTGGAGACTCTATCAGCCATTTGAAATAAGACTGAAGTCTCAAGCTCACTTGTCATAGGATGGATGCCCAGACCTCAAAAACTGGTTTTGACACCCAGCCCTCCAAACAGAAAGTTCATGGCTCAGCAAACAGACTCCTGTTCTGAACTACCTATTACACACACACACACACACACACACTCTCTCTTATCTTACCTGCAATTAAAGCATGTCAGCAGGTCAGCAAGGAAAAACTGGCTCTGGCACCTCTTCCATGTGGTCAAAAATCTAGATCTAAAGTTTCTTCAACTTTCAGCAGCATTCAGCTTTCCACTACAGACAAGGAAAGGCAGAGAAAGTAGAAAAGTAAAAATTATCATTCTCTATTAACAGAAACCTGGCAGTTTAAAAACTGAGAAGGAAAAAACCTCCATCTTAAAGAGAAAAAGATGATAAAATCTCAAATACACAGGAGAAGCAGTAACAGAGTGTATTTCATAGCATGAGGCACATCCACACTGACAAGGTCAGAGGTTCCAGGCCTTCCATCAATACCTGAGTGAGAAGCCCTTGAAAACACCAAGGGTATCATCAGCTAAAAGTCCACATCACTGCAGAAGCAATCCATATTTGCCTTCCCTGCTGCCTTCTGTTCACTGCTGCAACTCAAAAACATTTGCATCCATGCTGCACCTCAAAAACACTCTTGTGTAACACATTGAAAAAGTTTGGGGCAATTAAGAAACTGTTCTGGCTAAAAAGTAACCACCGAGGGGAAAAAAAAAAATAAAACCCAGAAGCAGAAAAAAGTGGTATTACACTGAATACTAAAGCTGGCTACACTGCCAAAAAGCTGATTACAAAACTCACTTTTCAGACAAGAAATGCATCATAACAGCATCTTGTTAAACAAGCTAAACACATGCAAAGAAGAAGGAGAAACCCACACCTTTCTGTCAACACTAAAGTAATTTAAATTAAATTTATATTTGACATGTAACAAGGCTGCACACATACAGAAAAATGCAAGTATAAAAAGGGTGTCTATTCATTTACATAGTGCTTAGCATTCAAAATTGATTTTACAGACATCCTGCTAACCTGTCTGACAGAAATCCCTCCAGACTACACAAATTAATTCAAAATAAGGAGGCTGTAAATTTTGTCTTATAAGTAGGGAGGTGAAACTCTGAAAGTTTTCATTATGCTGAAAGGAATCTTGCAAAAGTTAAAAAAGTATATACATCAAGGGAGAAAATAATTCTTTTTTTTAAATAAATGTAATTTTTGGCCAAGAACTCATAGTTTAAAATAGATTCTTAAACAGCTTTCCCATCAGGGTAACATGAACAAAACCACCCAAAAATTAAGGGCCTATGGGAAGACACCGTAAGTTTTTAGACTGCAAACATAACATGGTTTCAGTACATGCTAGACCAGATGATCCCAGAGATACCTTGCCATTTCACGCTCCTGAATTTTAGGTTCCTCCACAGAGGTAACCAGAAATTTCATGGCAGTCTTTTAGCATCATTTCCCCGCTTTGGGACAAGAGGCAGTCCCAAAACTTAGCCAATTTCCAAGTGCAATGGTAATAAGGTCAATCTCTCTATCTTCCAAATCATCTCTCAAATATTTCCTATAGTAAAATACTGTTCACAATATTTTAGCTCACTAAACCATGCTATTTTTAATATATTTTCTTATTACTCAAAATAGTTGTGAGCGAGGGCTCTAAAGGAAGGAGATTTCTCCATAATTCGTGATTAATACTAACTTCTCTCCTATCATCTTCACACATCTGTCGCATCTGGCCAAAAAAATAAGGTTCCAAGTTTATTTTGTTAAATACAGTATTTTTAATTTTGTTTTGCTATATCATTTATCTGGGTAAATTTTCAAGTGGAGCCTATATGTTCTTGACCAGACTGTCCTTTAGCTTAAACCATTATTTTCTCCCTCGAATTATCTTCTTTAATTTGCAGCATAGCTTAAAAACTATTGTCATACACATAACAAAATAGGTATAATCTAAATGACATCCTCATGCTTGAGGTCTGCAAGTTGATCAACCTGGCATTTTAATTTCCTTTTACTACACATGAAATAATCCATCACAAGGAACAGAAAAGAGGAACAGGGAAAAAAAATTTAAAAGAGAAATTGACCCTACCCAGAGTCCAGCACTAAAGGTAATACACAGCCTCTCTAGAAATCAGCAGATGTTGGAAAGGAGTATGCAATAGCATCTATGGAGGGGCCTCAAGTGAACAGAATTAAGGGGCATGGCGGGAGGGAAAATCCTCTCGGCACATTTGTTTTAAAGATTCCAGCGTGCTTCCATCTAAAGATCATCTTTTATCTAGAACCACAAGCCTGAAATTGAAAATCGGTACAAGAGACTGAAACCAGAGCCAATGATGAACAGTCACATGAGGGATAATCCCATTTCTGACATGCCTAGTGTATGTTTTCAAATATCTGCTTAATAAAAAATTACACAGTGGTGCCATATTGTCTGAACCTATTCAGTGTTTAGGCTCCAAATTTCTGCAAAACTGGGTCAATTAATCTTTGTTACTACCACCAAGGCAGTAAAGAAAATCACAAAGGTCTGTTCTTTTGTAGTCTACAAAAGATTTCCCTATGACATGCAGTTAACGTGCAGGTTTTAGAGAGAAGGCATTCAGAACGTGGAACGATTCCCTGATCGAACATATTGTATTGGGTCTGACTGAGGTAAAGCTCACAGCCCTCCCAGTGCTGTGCTTTGCATTAGTAGCTGGAAGGGGGCTGATAACAGTCCTGTGTTTTGGCTACTGCTGAGCAGCGCTGCCCCTCTAACATCCCTTCTTCCATCAAAGGGACCAGAGTGGGCAAGATGCTGGGAGGGAACACAAGCAGGCCAGCTGACCCAAATCAACCAAAGGGATAGTCCATACCACATGATGTCATCTCAGCTATAAAGCTAAGGGAGAGAGGAGGAAGGGGGGGCATTCGTGACTCTTCAATGTCTGCCTCCCAGAGGAACCATTACATGTACTGAAGCCCTGCTTCCCAGGAGGTTTCCGACCATCGCATGTTGATGGGAAGTAGAGACAGACTTTTTTTCTTAGCTTATGCAAGTGCAGACTCTTGCTTATTTCTTTCCTTCACTGCAATAAACTGCCTTATCTCACCTGCTGGCTGTTTTCCACCTTACTCTCCCCCCTGTCCCATTTGGAATGGGAGTGACAGAGTGGCTTAGTGGGTACCTGGCACCCAGCCAAGGTTCAACCCACTACACATATATAAAAAAATCTGAATCTGAAACATTAGCACCAAGCAATGGAAAATTTCCAGAACCTATGTGCCTTCAGCTTCCCAAATAATTTGGAAAAAAACCAAAAACCTACATAAAACCAAACCTACACAGATACCCCTTAGGTCACAGGACAAAAGAAGACTCAGTCTAGTATATGTAAGAACAAAAATCTGAATAATTTAGGAAGACCCAATTTTGAATCATCTTTTTAAATATATTTTTTTAAAGCTGTAATTAAATTAAAGCAGCATAGTGATAATTGAACAGAGAGCTTCCTGTAGTTGTGGCCCAGGAGAGTCATATTAATCACACAGTATCACCAGTTCAGTACTGCCAGAGAGAAAATAATACATCCTTATCTCCAGAGAGCACTGACACTGGGATCTCTTTCTAGGCACTGACAAAACATTACTGCCAAGCACAGTCTTGCCTTATGTAACATTCTTGGAAGAGCAAATATTTTGCTTTTGCATCAAATACACAGCTTTTAAAAAGCAGGCAACACCATGCACCAGGTAAAAAATAATATATATCTGCATTCTGTGTCCTGGATGGTAAGGAGGGGGAACAGAAGGCGACAGAGAAAATACAAAAAAGTTCTGCCTTCTCATTTCTGAAAATAGAGATAGGTGAGGAAAATATGAAATGGTAGAACTGCTCAAAAACTTTGAACCAGATATAAAAATTTCCTATTTTATCTAATATTTCTGTCTCATGACTGATATGAATTTTATATATTTTCTCAATCATACTATTAATATGAATCATATGATTCATAATTATAGGAATATAAGAAAAAATATGTACCTCAGTTCACATTGCTTGGATAGCCTGAAATTCTGTCCTAAAATGGGTGTGGTAAGGCATGTATATTAAAAAGCTTTAGAATATAATCAATTCTTATCAGTACCCTTCACAAATTCAGATGCCCTACTTTGTATCTTGAGATCATCAAATCATAACAGACAGCAGTTTTCAATGTTTCTTCAGCCCACAGCAGAGCAGACTGTCAAGCTTTCTTTTAACGGGCAGGTTACCTGGACATCCTCAGAATGGCAAAACCCTTCTCAA
This sequence comes from Pardalotus punctatus, assembly GCA_013400915.1. Lineage (NCBI taxonomy): Eukaryota > Metazoa > Chordata > Aves > Passeriformes > Pardalotidae > Pardalotus > Pardalotus punctatus. The sequence goes on from VZTX01005853.1 coordinate 613,760, forward strand.
GGATTTGTACATTCTCTCTCTCTCTCCTCTCCCCGTCCCTTTTTTTTTTTTAAACACAATTAATTTTGAACTCAGGATTATGCTGTACTTGATTTGAAATGAAAATTGTCCTTAGAGACTGTATCACATCCCATGCATCTTAACCTACACCACTACCCAGGCTAGATATTATGAAAGATGTATAGCTTTGTGGTTTGGGAAATTCAAATTCCTTTCCTTATCTTTCCCCTTCATGTGAAAGCCCAAGAAAATAATCCCAGAAACCACAGTCCACAGATATATGAATCAATACAAACACTCCCAGTAGCAATAGATGCCATTCAAAACAGCAGATGGACTTTAAAATATTAAGAGGGAAGTACATCCGGTTTCACACAGACGTGAATTAAGACAACGAACACATCATAGAGGTGATACCTCCTGGGAAATTTCCCTGTGTGAATAACAAACCAAAAGTCTCCTTCACTGCTAATTCTGCATAAAAATGTACCTATTTGCTTTTGATTTAAAGATCAGTTGACACTGCAGGACTTCCTCAAATCTTTGCTTTCCTTCTGCTATTCACAGTTTTGCCCAATAACATGCAACTGAAATTAAAACCTTTGTTTAATGTCACTGTTGTTATCCCTATCATTTGGACAAGAAATTTCATGCAGTGAAGAGCCCCTTCTGTTTTGGGCTGTTACTGGACAATCAATTAATTAAAAAAAGAATTAGTGTACTCAAATAAACACAGGCTACAAGGGCAGCACAATAGAGGCTTGTTTACAACATACAGCGGATTACATTAGAGTTTTCCAAATTTTCACTAACACAAGCTGATTAAGTCTGCATGGCAGAGAGCAGACTAGCACAGGTCTGGAAGCAATAAAACCACAGTGGCTTGGATGCAACACCACACAAATACAACAAAATTGTTTTCAAAGCTAATCCAGGCATCTTCACACCACATTTCCCAGCACCCCCTGTTCTAGGATTTGCTCCTGCAGAGCCAGTGTGGGTACAGGCATGCCCACAGTCATTTTTTCATGCTGTTATCTCTAATAGAGAGTTCTAGCTACTTTTCAACAGCCACAGTATTGTGAAGTTACAAGTCTCCCTCATCTCCACTCCATGCATGCGAAAAGTGAAAAAAAGAAAAAAGAAAAAGGAAAAAAAAAAACCCACAGAAAAAGAGGCATAATGTTTTGACACCTTCTGGATCCTCCCTGTCAGTTGAAATACAAGAGTAGAGGCACTAAGAAAATGAATTCTCAGTACTGTGCTCTCCCTGGATTTTACACACCATGCTGCACTACAGTAACCATCTCCTTTTCGCACTCAAAGGATAAAAAAATCACCTCAAAGTCATCTAGTCCTCCCCCCTGTGCCATGGTAACACACATCATGCTTCTGTCACAACTTACAGCAGCTTTAATCACCTGCACTTAAAATCATACACAACTTTTGCTGATAATATATTAACATGCAACAATGCAACAATGTCTTACAGCTCTAGGAAAGAAAACAGATCATTGTGAAAAACACATTTATCTCATACACTTAGACAAACCCTCACTTTCTCATTTCTCCACCACCTTTTTCACTTCTTTGAAGCTAATTTAACAGCTCCCAGTTCATTCAGTCACTCCTCCAGACATCCAGGTATTCTTAACTGCTCTTCTCCAGACTCCCTCCAATGGGTTCATATTACCTTCTTTTTTTTCTAATTATTTTTTAATTAATTTCATGTTCAAAATGTAACACTACATCAATATTGGCTGGAAGGATTACTTCATTTAACTTGCAGAACATAACTCTATTTACACATATGTGATACAGACACAGGATCCCACAATAAGAACCAGAAAGGTCTTTAAGGTTAACTGAAGCAAACCTCAGGGAGAAGCATTTGGTCCTTCTGGTCTTCTCCGATTGCTCCTATCAACCAGGAGGCAGAAATTACTTTAAAGAAGCCTTGTTGTGTTTGAAATAAGGAACTATCCTATAGGGTTTTGCAATACAAGCTTCAGTCCCAACCAGCTCTATTTAAAAAAATCCAAAACCTTTTCTAAGAGCAGAATTCAATCATTTTGTGACAGTATCTTAGTATGAAATTCTCTAATTCTACAATTCTATAGCAATGTTGACTCTTGTTATTCTTGTCATCCACTAAAATACATAAATCTTTCAAATATATATATGTATATGTATATATAAAAAAAAAGAAACAAACCTTTCACCCCTAAACAAGAACACTATCTCAATGAGTCCATTCCTAGGGAAAATGTTTTTCAAGCAGTTTAGCCCTTGCCCATGGTCTATTCCTCCAAACATTCTTTAATAAGAATGAAGTTTTGACAGTTTCTATCATAGAGTCAAGCTAGCAGAGACCTACTGCTCCTCTTCTATTAGCATTTTGGAGAAAGAAATTGTATTAGTCTAACATGGCTTAATCTTAAAAATAAAATCATATGGGCAACTGCTTATTTCTTTGTCATCTTCTACTGCTTTGGGAGGGTTTAATTCCCAAGAAAAATAATGGAACAAATAAAGATAAATAACTGAGTCTACAATTGCTCATTTCTGCTTGCCCCTTGCCCCCAACACCTGTACAGACAGACACTACAATCCCTCTTCTCAACGGCACAGTATAACACATACCCTGCATAAGTAACTGCAACAGCTCAAAGATTACATCAGCCAGCTCTTACCCTTTCAACAGTGTTTTTGAAAAAACACTTCCAACTTAAACTTACCTAACTGCTCTAAAACTCACTCTTTCCACACACCAGCTTAGGGTTTTGGACATCATGTTCACCTCCAAGGCTCCCTATCCTTTGTTAGAGCTGAGGAGAACAAACACACAAAAAAAGACGTCAGTCTGCTTTGCATTATCTGTGCACAGCTCCACTCATCAAACAGGAGCAAACCCCCTCTTTCTTTTTACTAACTTTATATTTCTGTAACGATTTCTCATTACTCTTTTTGAGTTAGCCATTCTGAATGTTGCATTTTAATTACATGTGTCTGTGCTATATTTTTACACTTGTCCTTGGCAATCCAGCTGGGAATTCCTTTCCCTCCTTGTGTATGATGTTGAAGAGCTGACTAGTAGCCAAGCCAGCCTCTCACTACTTTTCATATTTTCCTCTGTGGAAGAACTGTTTCAATTTCTGCCATTAGCACATGCCACAGACTCCAATATTCCTGTTCCTGAACAAATAGTATTTTTATCTCAGAATATGTGAATGTACTTTGACACTGTAACTGCTTAACTCTCCTGACACCGAGCCCAATGCCAAGTGCTCCTGAAATGCTGCTGTTGACCTGACGCCTCTCTTAAATCTGAACTGTTGTTACTTTAAATGTTTGTAAAACAAAGGTACACTAGTAACAGAATATACCTTGCTGCCAATACAACAAAATTTTATCCGCCTCACTTGCTGCTACTTTCAAATCAAACAGTAACATTTCACCTACTGAATCGTGGCACATGTACCTGCTACAGTAATGATGCAATGCACAGCAAGTGCTGAATTTATGCCATGCATAGTTTATTGCTTCCTAAACTAATACAACACCCGTGAAATGGGAGGCATTGCTATCATGTTAGAATTTTAAACTGTCAAGAGGAAAAATCAGGTAACACGTCATTCATCTTTAATTCATTTAACTTTTTAAGATGTATCCGCACACAACATAATTCAAATGTTGTTGAATTTCACCGAAGGCTAATGGGAAAAGTTCACACAAATACAAGCCTTAAAGTCTGCTAACAATTTTTTTTTTCCTTATAAGCAAAGACTAAAAGAAATATTAATACCTGGAAAAGTGTTCAGACAGCTTCTACAGACACCATAAGTCAAATAATTCAGTTGATTTAACTGGGCTGATTTGAATGTCAGGAGAACCAAGGGCTGTGTGCCCAAACTGTGTCTACTCCCTCAGCTACAGAAGCTGATCTAACAAAGAGCATTATCACTTCCTTTGACCTTCATCTCTAAATCCTTAATATTGGGTTAATGTTTCTGATTTACTCATTTCACTAACATGTAAGTTGCTAAAAACACTACTAGAAAAAGATAGCATTTGCAAATAAGCATACATTGTAAGTGCAGTCTTTGCTAAACTGCCTTAGTTGTTGCTCTCTGAATGTTTATTTTTTCTAACAATAAAGGTTCTTGTGAGAAGAAAAAAAAGTCCTCCAAGTCCAAGGATTCCACTGGCATCCAAGAAAAACAAACCTAGCCCTATCTAGCCAAAGGAAATTTTGTAAAAGCATCTCAATACTACTGTGTGCTCCGTTTTATCAACACTACCAAGTCAGGAACCCATAAGCACTGGGCTGTTGCCGGCAAACATCACCACTGTAAAAATCATGCTAGCAAAATATGCTGAAAGCAGATGCAACCACTGACAGCCATAAAAACCTCCGTGTTATCTGGCAGCCAGTTTATGGAAATATCCCCCAGTGCTGTTCACACTGCCGGGACCAAAATACTAAGAACGGAGTCATTATGAAGGCAAATCAGTTTCTGCCCTCCATGTTTTTCCTCCATTCAAAATACACTCTCACTTCACATGCTTCTCATCCTATGAATATGTTTCAAGAAGCTGATAAAGATCTTTCTAATTGTTTACCTGAAACCACTCCAAACAGGCAAGCATAATTAATCTTAATGCAAGTCAGCAATTCAGAAAGGAAATTATCCTGTTACACCTATTGCTGTGTGTTCTTACGTGTTCTATGTTTCTCTGCACTGAATGCAAAATGGCCAATTAAAAGGAAAAAACAAAAATAAGAAAAAACAAAAAAACAAAACACAAAAAACCCACACCAAACAAACAAACAAAAAATGTCAAAGTAAGAGAGCAGTAAATCCACCACTTCCTTATAACTCAGAGTGCCAGTATGACTGACATTCCCAATCCATACCAAAGGCATTCCAAGGACATTTGGGTAATTTGAGAACAACATTGGAGCCAAAAAAAGAAAGAGCAACACACACTTTTCTGAAGGTCTTAATGGTTTGCAGTAAAAGTTTTGGCTGCTTAGCATCTTAGTCACTGTACCTCAGTCAGACACACACAACAGAGAACCCAGCACAATTCTAATTCCACCCACAGAGAGGAACAGAGCTCTCACTTTCAAAACAAATTCACATAGTGATGTGGTTGGGAGCATGCACTTCTTGCCAAGTCCTGCACTGGAAATCAATGAGTTCCTCAAAAGGGAGATAAACTTCTGTCCTCCATAGGTTTTCTTACAGGAATACTGAATTTATAACACTGAACTAAAACATATTTATGGCACAAGTGAAGTGTAAAAATGCTGCAAACATGCAAGAAGGAAACAGCACAGTTCTGTTTACTACAGGCCATGGGTCCAGTGTTAACAACTTGCTGATGTTTCACCTTCAACTTCTAATTATGAAAGGCACATCTCCCTACTCAGGCTCCCTTCTTCCCTTACATGTTTAAGGTATACATGCTTACAGAAGCACTACTCTTAATGTAATGCCCATACAGTGATGAAGCAGAAAGCCAAGTTATCTCTCCCTCTCAGGTTTGCTGTGCTAGGACAGGAGCCTGCCACAGCAAAATGAGTCAAAACAATTCAATAAAAACCCATGCTGCTTTTTGGACTTGGCTGCACAACAGCAACTTTTTAACTACAGTTCTTTGACTCATGTGTAAAAAACCTAAACATCTGAAAATAATTTAGTTATTAGAATTATATTAACTGTTAATTGTTAATAAAACTAACCCAAAAGTATAATGTTCTCTCCTGCTCAGGGGTATCTGAGGTTTTACAGAAGATTTTGTGAATGCAAGTGGGATTGCTTCTTCAGCAGTTTAACTCAACTGCTAGGCAAGAGCTAAGTTTAAGTTACAATCCAAAGGTTTACTGGAATATAAGGACTGACAATACTTTAAAGGCTTTATTTTTTTTCATGTGCACTAGGAAATCCTTCCAATTGTGAGCTTTTTCAAGGGCATCATTTGATCAGTTCCCCAGGCAAACTCCACTATTGCTAGAATAGTCACTACCTTAGGTCTTTTTATATAAAAATTTTCACAGAAATAAATTTTATCCTCCACCAATATACAATTTAGGCTGCTTGCAAAAATGAGCTAGAATTAGAAGGAAAATGAGCATAATTGTCTTTCAGTGACAGTTATTTATGCAAAGAATCTAGCAGATGTTTTTATTACCACACAGCTTTGCTGTCTTTTAAAAAAACCAAAAAAATGGACAAGCTCTTCTAAGGGATGCAAATGTTTAAATAAACAAACTGTGTTTGTCATATGTAGACTACATATGGAGACTACAGTAGAGGAACAAGGGGCGATGATGACATTTGACGGTGCTTCTACAGCTAAATGGCAAAAACTACACAAGAACTTGCCTAATACTTTTAACACTAATCTAGCTATGCTATGTATGTCCTCTGCCATGCTCATTATGATCAGACCAGAATTAACTGCCATGGTCTAACATGACTGTACGTGTAAGGCAATTCAGTATTGCATCAAAATTTGACCCTTTTTTTTAAGAAAAGAAAATATAAAGACATCATTTATTTCCCAATAACTCACCACCCATGGGATGCCATCAGAGTTTGAAACAGAATAAATCTCAGGGCAAATTTTCCAACTGCTAGGAAAAGGTGCTACATTTAGTTCAGAGTTAATTTGAGTCAGAGCCCCAAACACGTCTTCGGCCTCCTGCATGCAGATATCTATGTTTGTGTCATGTTTTCAAACTTTCCTCTGTTAATTAAAGCTAATCCCACTAGATATCAGAGGTAACACATTCTTAGATTATGCCTCAAGCCTGTATCACCACATTCACCAGCTCTTACCTTACCTGCTCTGTTTCAATTCCACATGGAATTGCCTCACCCGGACATGCCCTCCAGGATCACCTTTGAGAAGATTTTTTTGGCCACATGGTTTAACACGGAAAGCATTCTTATCACACCCTGACTGAGTATGACTGAGTGAGTCTCTAACTGAAGGATACCTACCTGTAATAATAGGAAGTTTTATGATCAATGCCTACAACAGAAAGTAAGGAAAGATGCATTCCAAAAGCTCCTCAGTGTTCATAACACTAATTTCAGCTGGTGAATGCTTTGCTATCATCACAGCACCTCCACTGTTAAGTGCTGAGCTGTGTCCACCTCAGTGTTAAACTGACATGTTAAAACGTACTGCTATGTGTATACATGTATTACAATGGAGTGATATTAAGCCAGAACTGGCTGTGTACTGTTGTACACATTCACAAGTGCATTCAAAACTGTTCTTTCAATTCATTAGAATCACAGAATCATTAAGGTTGAAAAAGTCCTTCAAGATCACTGAGTCCAGCCTGTGACAGAACACAACCATGTCAACTAAACCATAGCACCAAGTACCACAGCCAGTCATTTCTTGAACACTCGCAGGGATGGTGACCCCAACACTTTCCTGGACAACCCCTGCCAATGCTTAACCACCCTTTCAGTGAAGAAATTCTTCCTGATGTCCAACTTGAACCTCCCCTGGCACATCTTAAGGTCGTTTCCTTTGTCACTGGTTGCCTGGGAGAAGAGACTAACACCCACCTGGTTATCCCCTCCTTTCAGGCAGTTGTAGAGAGTGATAAGGTCTCCCCTGTGCTTCCTTTTCTCCAAGCTAAACATCCCCAATTCCCTCAGTCACGCCTCACAGAACTTACCCTTTAGACCCTTCAACAGCTTCATTTCCTTCTCTGGACATGCTATAGAACCTCAATGTCCTTCTAGTGAGGAGCCCAGAATTGGACCCAGGACTTGAGGTGCGACCTCACCAACTCAATCCAGGTCTCACTGACCTGCTGCCCATGACACAGTGAAGTCCCAGCTCTATTTTCCAACCAAATTAATCAGATCAGGAAAAGGCACTGTTTCTTTTAAGCTGTTTGCATGAGTTTTTAACGATACAGACATTCTCACAGAATAGCCATACCACCATCTACTTACAAGTCTTTATTTGGCCACTATGCTGTACTGCAAAAAGGTCTGAAAAAAAAAAAATTCAGAATTTCCAGGTCACTCAGGCCCAAACTTTTGACCAGTGCAGACCTTTGAAGCCTCTTCTGGAAGTACCCCAAGGTTGTTTGTCTTTACTCAATACTATCAGAGCATTACAAGTACAACCTTAACATACCAAAAGTATAGGCATCTGCTGTTGTGTACTCCACTACCTGAAACACACCCAAAAGCTGGTCACAAAAAGCACTATTTTACCAACAGCCTTCCTGGTTGCCCTCTTTCCTGAGGCTTATCCTGATGGGGATAGAGCGTATGACTATCTTGTTGGGGTTGCAGTTATTTAGTATAAAAGTCACCTATCCCATTAGGCTGAGAAGAGACCATAAGTACGGTAACAGTGCCAAGTCAGCATGCTTGAGTAGAAGAGTCTTAAGAGTTTAAGTGTCTGTAAACCAATATATAGTTATAAAATTGTTACCAAAAATGATGACTGGGACAAGAGCTCAAAAAAGCCTTGTTCTCAGCAGCACGTAACAAACACCAAAAATTTACCAACTACACTAAATATGCCATGGGAGAAAGAGCGCATGTCTCATGTTTGAGGGAAACTACTGCTCACAGTAACATTAGTTCTGGATGTGGAGAGCTGCATTTTTAAAAATTCAAGTATGCTACTCAAACATTATAGAACTAAACAAGATTCCCATCAGACTAATTAGAATTTGGAGATCCTTTGCAATGAAACCTCCTGCAGGCATCAAAAAGCAGTATTTGTACATAATAAATAAAGATATGCAAAGGAGGAACAGCAGCACTTGTGAATAAATTCTTTGTTAAAAAGAAGTCTTAAAATGATGTATATCAAAGTAATCTTGATAATCCTTCAATGTACGGTTTAACAGAGAAACTGATGCTTCAGATGGTACTGAGAGTCTGTAAATCGGAAGACTTAAGCTTGACAGGCATCAATGCATCATTATAACCTTTTTGAAGAGAAAACATAGATATAGATTTCTAAAACTCAGTTTCATGCCAGGATCAAATAAAATCACATTAGCAGCAGTTTCTCCAACTTTGGTTCTCTTGGCTTCAGATTCTATGAAGGTTTCTATCCCATTTAAGGGAATAAAAACGCAAAAATAAAACAAAAAAAAACCCAACTCAAAGCCAAAACCCTTACAGAGGACAATCCAGTTTTTACCAGCACCACCATAGTCTATACACAGTAAAGTTTAAAGGAAAAAAAAAAAAAAAAAAGAAAAGAAAAGAAAAGTAAGGCGTTAAAGCTAAGTTTCTTCCATGGGCTTTGTCCACACATTTTTCATCATTCTAATAGGATTCACTTATTTTTCAAAGCACATATCGTCAATCACCACAGGTCAATAAACAGACTAAAGCAGCTGTTAGCAAAAGTCAATTGAAAACATTTGTCTTGACTGAGACATATAAGGGAAAAAGGCATTTGGATGTTCCATGAGTTTCACAAGTGCCATCCTCACATCAATATCTCACTGGTAAAATCTTGCCCTCTACAACTATTTATACTTTACCATGTAGACTTTAAGTTTTTCTGTGTTCCCCTTCTCCCTTTGACCTTCCATGTTCATTAAGCAGAGCCTGAGAGGAAGAAACTAATTACAGCATTAGGTCCTAATTCTTAGATTAGTTTCAAATCAGGTGGACTCTTGCACACACACAGACCAGCAGAAATAAAGAACCACAAATTATGTGAATGCCCTTATTTGACATCACTCCTTCAGGTATTACAAACCCTTTAAATTCACATTTTTTCTAAAAGATTTACTTCTAGCACAGGCCAGAAACATAGGTCTATACTGCATGACTTAACACTACTATTTTATTGGTATATGAGATCTCTTTGAATGGACAGTTTATTATCACTCTCTCTTTTCTCTGAAAATGAAAACAAAAGTAAAACTTCATGCTTCCCAACTAAGAAGATGAGGCCCTATATCCTTCACTGCATAAGTAAGAATAAAAACACTGTTGTTCAAAAGGAAAATGCAACTATAAACTCTTGCACAGCATTAGTTTCACACTGATCAATAGAAAATACGCAGAGAGGGCACTGGCAGATTCTGAAGCAACATTCAGTTCAATTAGAAGTAATAAGTTGGCATATAAAATAACACAATCCTTTTTATGCATTTTTTTCTTCTTATCATCATCGTATGAGGTACGTTAATGCCTAATGCTAATCAGAAACCAAATCAAACAGCCCAGGAAAGAGAAAAATGAGACCAAAACAAAAATCTCCAAATACTATAAAGTGTGCCTTAGCATTTCTCAGGTACAAGAAAACACATGCCCCAACCTGGCAAACTCCTATACTGGCAGGCTGGCCCTCCGCACAGCGTTCCAGCAGACTGTGGGCATCCGCCTGCACCTATGTATTTGTCCACACGGAGCAATTCAATCATGCCGAGTTGCTACCAACAGCCTTGGGCGACAGAAAGGTTCACATGACCTTGCTAATAGTTCCTCAAAGATCAGAGAAAGCAACACAGCAATCACTTTGTCACGGCACACTGCCTTCTCCAGTTACCAGGGCCCCGAAGTTGCCGGGACCTCTACTTTCCTTTGGCATCCAAAGCAAATACCAAAATAACCTTCGGTGATTCGGTGAGTGACGCAACGAGAAAGAAATAATCAACGTTACTAACCGGTTCAAAGAGAAGTCCGAACACAAACTGAGCACCCATGCACAGGGTCACGCGGGTGACAGCCCTACGCAGGAATGAATGCCTGGCACTCTGTAAGGCGTCACACTTGTGAGGAAAAAGCCTTCCTGAAAATTAAAGCCCGTATCCCATGCACTCACCTCAGCTGTCACTCGCCCGCTCACGCAGCCCTGCGCGAAGCCTGGGTCCTCCTCTCTCCAAGAAGTTTCCGACCAACGCTGCCCAAGGGTCGTCCTACAAACCAGAAGCGGAAAAGCCGAGCCAAAAAGATAAAGGGGATTAGGCGGGCATTACTTCCACTGACCTATATACTGCCCTCAGCCCGCGGCGGCCCTGCGGCAGACGGCAGCTGCTCGCCTGGGGGGACACCGGCCTGAAAGTCCGCCCCGCCCGCCGACGAGGCCGAACGGCAGCGCGACACCCCCGAAACTCGGTCCGGGGCCCGTCCCGGCCGCCGCCGCCCCCTCACGGCTCCCGCCCCGGGAGAACCAGCCCCTACCTGGCGCGGGCGGCGACGGAAAGTTTCTCGGGGGAGGGGCCAGGTGGGCTCCACTCCCTCTCCGCCGAAACCACCGGCTCCGGGAAAGGAAGGAAGAAGGAGGGAGGGAAGGAGGTGGCCGCCCAGGTAAATCGCTGTCCGCCACGGGACAGCGGGGCCACCGTTAATCCCTCGGACGGGAGCGCCCTCACGCCCGCCCGCCCCGAAGGCTCCGACCCCTCAGGGCGGGCATCTTGCCCTGTATTCCCCCGCTCCCTCACAGCGGGCGGCCCCAGCTCCGCACCGGCCGCCGAGTTTGTGTAAGCGGCGCCGGGCCGTGAGTCAGAGCGGCGGGGGGGGGGCGCGGCCNGGCGGCCGGGCGCGGTCGGGGCCGCCCCCCCGCCGTCCGCCCGCCTGCCGGCCCGTCTCCCGCCGAGACACGGTGTGTGGGTGGAACCCGACTTCAGAAACGATGCCCCTGCAACTAAAAAAGTTTCCTGCCATCTATGCCTCCCTACATGGAAAACCCTCAAGCCAAAAGTACCATTTTAAATCTATCCCGATCTTACAAATGAAAATTAGAGGTAGTTCCCTAATGATACAAGCTGCAAGGTGATCAGTGGTATGGAGCACCTTTCCTCTGAAGAGAGGCTTGTTGAGGAAGTCGAGGTTTTTCAGCCTGGAGAAGGATCTGGGGAGACCTTATTTTGGCCTTCCAGTACTTGGGAGCATCCTTCATGAGGAGAGACTGCAGGAGCTGGGCCTGTTTAGTCCATAGAAGACTGAGATGGAAATCTTGCTATGCATATAAATATATCAAAGGTGGGTGCCAAGGGGGTGGTTCCAGACTCTTTTCAGTGGTGCACAGCAACGGGATGAGGAGGAATGGCCATAAACTAAAACATGAGACGTTTCACCTCAGCATGAGGAAGAAATTCTTTTATGTTGAGGGTGGCAGAGCACTGGAACAGAGGTCATGGAGTTTCTGTCTCTGGAGACCTTCAAAACCCATTGAGAGGAGTTCCTGTGTCATCTGCTGGAGGTGACCCTGCCTTGGCAAGTGGATTGGACTAGAGGATCTCCAGAGGTCCCTTCCAATCCTAACAATTCTGTGATACTTGAAGAAGGCTCATAAAAAAATAGGGAGAGGGACCTTTTGTATGGGCAGATAGTCATAGGACAAGTGGTAATGGTTTTAAAGTAAAAGAAGAGAGCTTTAGATTAGATGTTAGGGAAAATTCTGTATTCAGAGTGTGGTAAGGCACTGCAAGAGGTTGTTCTGAGAAGCTCTGGATGCTCCATCCCTGGAAATGTGCAAGGCCAGGTTGCCAGGTTGGATGTGGCTTTGATCAACCTGGTCTAGTGGGTGGCATTCCTACCCGTGAAAAGGGGTTGGAACTGGATAATCTTTAAGATCTCTTCCAACCCAAACCTTTCTGCAATTCTGTGACACTATATAGTTCTTATTTTTAAACAACTCATTGTAACTGTGATAGACTACTGTGGTGAATAGTTAAGCATAGTTCAATATGCCACTATGTTTTCTTCTTTTTTTTTTTAAATTGCTTCAGAAAAATTAATTAGACCATTAGGGTTCTGATTATGCATTCACTAAAGACTCAAAATAGGAATAGATGCTGGCCTATATGGGTAACAGTTGATTTAAAGAAATGTATAGTGTAATCTACCAAGTGTAGTGGTGTTGTCTCTGAGCTCAGGAAGCATTCTTTCCAAAGCTCTGTGTAATTAAAGGATGATTTACTGAGATTTCTAACTAACTAGACTCATGCAAACTAACTCATACCTAGGTATGCCAGAGTTAAGATCTCCTAACCCAGGATAAAACCGTCATCCAAAAATCCACTAAGAAATAAAATTGGTATAACATAACCGAGGTTTCTCCACTCGTCCACTTAGGAAGACTGGAAGAATCATTGTTCTTGTACTATATCTTGGCACACATTGAAACTAAATCTACACTTTAAGGAGCAGGGAGTGCTGCCATTTCCAGAGACTATAATTCCTCCCTCACATGCCGTTGTTTGTTGGTTTTGGAACTGCAAGATGAAATATTAAGGCCATATAATTCTTTATTGCAAATGCTATGGCAGAGGTGCTCAGTGCTCAGCCAAGCTAACATCATCCCCCTCATAGTCTGAATCCAGAATCTATTGCCTGGATGTCTGAGCATGCATGTCTCTTTGGAGAGGTGTTTTCCAACTTTAGATCTGGTATTTCTTTACATTAATTCAGGAAGTGGCTTCTACGTGTTGCAATTGAGCCTGGGTGTGGCAATGGATGGCATTCAGCTGCTGTCTAGGATGGCCGAGCAGAAGCCAGCTCGGGAATTTGGTAATATTGTCTAGAGCACTTTAGGAGAAACTGAGAGGATACTTATATTTAAATTGTTTGGTCTCAGAAGCACGGGAACCATCAGCCAGCACACAGATGAAAGATGCCCTTTGTGTGAAACCTCTCATCATAAGCAGATCATTAAGCAGTGAGCTTCTGAAGCAGTGCCTGTTGCAGATGCTGATAGAATCTATTTCACTTCTTTCTATTGCTGCTCTAAGCATTTTAAAAGCACTCCATAATTATTTTTGCTGTGATAATTAGGTTGAATCCAAGATAGCTGTCCTTTTACATCCCTATCTCTTAATCATTTGATAAGCTGTTCTGTCACACAGTTAGAAGAGATGGAAGTGTAAAGATGTCTTATCACAAGCTCACACTAATCCGCCTACTCACCCTCTTTGTTCTGAAGGCATTCTTAGCTACTGAGAAATACTTCACCCAGGTGTAAGAGTTAGAGGCATAACACTTGAACCCAAACACAGTCTGACAGCATAACTGCAAATAGTAAAGGTAACATGAGATGTCATGACCAACACTTGCCAGTCTTGAACGTTGTGTCATTGATACAATTGTGCAGTACCTCTAGTGAAGTCACAACTTCACCTCTAGTGAAATTACAACTAGCTTTGTATTCACAATAGTTAGAGACACAACAACATGTATACTCATACTTTTGGCCACCAGTTTTACTCCACAGAAAGGTCAGGCTTTCTAATGAAATTCCAGAAAGTTCCTGCTCTCTGTGACCCAGGGGCATGTCTGCAGCATCAGGAAGATATTTACTGTTGCAGATAAAAATGACCAACTGTATCTACATAAGTAAACCAGCCAGCTTTCAGAAGAGCTCTCTTACTGTAGATTTTTATGCCATTTTCTCATGTTACATATTTTATGCATTTGTCCATAAAGAAGTATGCTTTATGCAAAGAATTGAATTACACTCTACAATTACTAGTCATAGATGTACTACAAAGAGAAAATCCATAAGATGCAAATAGTTTCATTTAAAGAAACCCAAGTTACTCTCAACAAACCAGAATGCTCACTGTAAATTAAGTGACCCCTGAACTTCCCCATTTAACACAGATTTTTCTTAGATGTGATATAGATACCACCTCAGTAAAACAAACCTGTATTACATTTGCTTCTTAGCAAGAGATCTGATTTCCAGGAAAGGTGTTAGAAGACAAATATCTCCTGTTTAAGAATGACGAGGAATACAGGCATTTTCCAAGTCATGTTACGTACTTTGCAACCACCATTCTTCCTTATCTTCTCTGAGCATCAGGAAAAGAGAAAGTTTTCTTTAAATCTTCAGAAAGGTACTCCAGAATTTTATCTGTACATACCTTAAAATACAAAGAAAGGAAAGCACTCTAAATACCTATGAAAAATCATTGGTTACTTCTACCTAAATCATATTTCATTTGAATGGTATAAGCCACATTCATGCCTTAATGTCCAAAGATGTCCCCAAACGTTTTTTGAGATATTGTTTTGCAGATATTTTGGAGCAACACACAATTTCCAATGTAGTACCATTCTAATATCATTAGTAGGGGAAAGATAAATGTTACATTTACATGGATAGAATCCAGACACTTAGCTAGACTGGTAACTAATACAAATATGTATATAGTTAGAAAATTACTTTGTTATCTTTAACTGTTTGTACTTTGATGAACAGAAAAAACTTAAAAGATTTCATAATCTATCTTAATTAGCATGGATTGATTTACATGTTCCAAGACAACTATTTAAATTAAAGAAAATTTGTTAAAAAGTTGTATAACAGGATTTAGTTGAAAGGACTTACCTATGACTATTATAAGTTAGTGATTTATGAGACAAACCAAAATAAGTTCACTGCCCCTTTAATAAAATTATTTTTCCTCTTTAAAACCAGATTTGGTTATCTGTGATACATTGTAAGGGTCTGACAGTAATTTTGAGAATAAGTTAATTCACTGTGCTCCAAAAGTCAGTCCACACGCAGTCTGTAATTTCTCATGCACTGTAAAATGTCACAGGTCAGCATTGCTATCAAAAGAAGTAATCTTGCCTTCCTCCACCCGTTCTGTTCCTCCCTATATTTCCATCTTCCCTGATCTATGCAGCTGTTTAATAAATGAGATCAGTTCCATGATCCAGATTAAAATTAACCCCCCCTTTTTTGTGCTTAACTTTAACGTGGATCAGTTTTTTGATCTGCTTCACCTGCCACCACATAAATCCTTACTCTGGCACAAGAGAGGGAGGAGTGTGAGGGCAAGAATGAACTGGGTCACCATAAATTAGCATAGAGAATATATGAAGCTGAAAGTATGATTCAAAATATGGCTTTTACCAATAGGCATCTAGAAACTATTGTACACTATTCTATTGCTTGTGAGGGTTGTTTTTTTTCTTTTTTTTGCTTATGTGGTCATAGCTTGAGATTATGTGCCCAAAGCACATGGTACAATATTGCCGTTGCATTATCTCATAACTCGCCTGTGAATTCTTGAAGTGCTCGTCTTTTCTCTTTGTGCTTTAAAGACATAGAGCTGAACCCTGGACTTGTGCTGTAAATCCTTGAAACTGTGTCTTTGGGGAGGAGAAAAGCAACTGACAACTTAGGAAAAAATCCTTCCTTCTGGCTGAAACAAGACCTCCTTCCTGCTCCACAGGCTTCTCGTTTTGCAGGATAGAAAATTCTTCTGTGTCTTAAAGATTTCTTTCAGATTTGCAAAACCATCTTTGCCAGAGAAGATTTATGTCTCGACCATAGCAAATCCCTTACCATAAGAATACATCTGGAGGATATTTAACAAAAATATATCCCTAGATGCTGAGTAGCAATAGACATATAAACGCTAAGTCCTCCTTTTCTAATTACAAGTTGTACTCCAAGGTCCAGTGGGAGATTTGGCCAAGAACTACATAACACATTTCTTAGTGAAAATTAGGTTATCAGCATTACTCTGCTCTTCTGGTTATAAAAACTGTGATCATAGCAAACATGGTATTTGAGCAAATAGAGCCAAAGTCTTCTATAACCATCTATGTCACATCCCAGTCAATTGTGAAAAACATCCATGTTTTCTATTGCTATGGCCTCAAAAGTCATCTCTGAAAACCTGGATTTAATCATTTAATTTTCTCAGATTTGTAAGAAAAAAAGAATGTTGACAGTTCACCAGTAGGGAAAATTTTAGTAGACCTCAATAGCAGTCCTGCAAATTGGGTCAAATACAAGGCCTCTTCCTAGCTAATTACAATGCAATCTATGGTAATTCCCTAGGGAAGTACTTGCTTATTAATACCTATGCAGTTTTCTCTGTTTCCATAACATCACCCTTAGTTTTCACCATTATATTGTCCTTCCAAAGTCACACCTCTCTCTGCTTTCATAAAACCTTCTACTTTGTCCTCCTGATAGACCACATTTTTAGTAGACTAATCACTGGGCTGCTGACAATGGGTAATAGGTTACCTGTGATATGGCAAAATCCCACAGTCTGTTGCACAAAGTCTATCTACCAGGTGTGAAATCAGACATACTGGAATTTTTTAATTTCTTTTTGTGGTTGTTGTTGTTGTTTGGGATTTTTTTCCTGAGCTAATTTAAATTTGCATCTGCTGGAAACTGAGGGAAGGAAAAATAAATGTCATGCTGTATAAGCCCCCTGCTCTCTGAACAAAATGAGTGTCCAGCTGCATGCCTGGGAAGATGCAGAGACAAACAGGCAACGGAAGTTCACATAAACTGGCATGTCTCTCTTATATTACTTGAAATACAATGAAATATTATTAAGTAGCATGCTTGTGTGAGTATATGAATGCTGATTTCCTCTGTAAATAAGCCAATACTAGACAGGAGATGAACCATTCAGCTACTGGGCAAAAAAATCTAAAAATCAGAGAGTAATTGTTAGTAATGTTTTGTTTGTCTGCAAGGACTTTTTTGTTCTTTGCTTTGGTCTGGAATAAAGTGATTCTTCACCATTTTCAGATACTTTGCATAGGCAGTAGCTGTTATTTTCTACAGAGAAAATAAGGGACAGAAGGAAGACTTGCCAAGGAAGAAAGCTTTGCTTTGCATTGCCTGCATAGGATGTACAGAAAATAAAATTTTATTTCCTGGAAACTGAGTTGGTTTTAATGTTTTGCATTGTAACTTACCTTCTCTTCAGAGTTTGTGGGTGACTGTTAAGAGTCTTAAGTGTAAAGTACTTAATTGATAGAAGTTTTACTTAATCTTTTGCAAAAATGTTTTTAACTTTTTGCCAATAATTTGATTTGTACCATATAAAGAGTTTAAGATAAAAGCTGAGCACCTATCTTTGTGTGAGATTAAACACTTCAAACTCTCAGAATAGACAGCTGGAGGGAGACAAAACCTCCGATATGACTACCAGTCAAATCATAGATGTAAAGCCTCATGTTTTAAGGTCCCTCCTTGTTCTGTAAGGTATTCAGTAGGAAGTTTTACTGAAATTCTCATAAATTTTCTGAATTAGAGGTCAATGGCTGTTGGAAATTTGGGGTAAAATGTCTGCATTGGTAGGTGCCTAAATTATTTGAAATAAAATTCTGTTGGGATTTTTTCAAAAGCATCTAGCAGGTGAGAAGCGCTGATAACCTTTTACATTTTAAAATCATTGGATAAAATTCAAAGACCAAGATCCAAGTCTCTTTCTCACCCTTTGAAAATGAGTTCCTAGCTGCCAGCTGCTACAATCATCCTCCTCTTGCTTGCTCTTTCCAGGCTTGTGCTCTTTGCAGCATAGTACTCCAGCTCCAAAAGACTCCCTAATTTCCCACTTTGTATAAATTGATGGGTAAGAAATACTGATGCAAGGAAGGGAAGGTGAGTTTTAATTTCTTTGGCTGAATTAAAATTAAGTCCTAATCTTTTATATTGCAGGCAAATGATCTATTAATGTACTATATCTAGAGCTAACAGCAGCTCCTCAGCAGATATATTCTGAAGAAAGCTCCCTTCTGTTCTTTCTAAGAGCAGTTTCTAGACTCTGGCTGCTCGCTAAATAAAAAAAATCTTCATTTATAGCCCTAATTGATACCCTAATCTCCAGGGAATACAGAATTGCAGTTACACTGTTCTGTATTACACAGCCCTTTAGCTGGCCCCGCGTAGCTCCCTGCCCAGTGGCAGTGGGTGGATGGTCTGTAAAGGGGACTTGGTTCTCCCCACGCACACCATAAAAGACCTGTAATTCAGGTGTGACTCTCACTCCAGCATGTGAAAGTTAGCCACTGCCACCACTGTTGGAAATCTGGCCATTGACAGTTTTGCTGAAGGCAAAATAAAAAACCAGAAATAGTTAGAATTATAATCCAAGGGAATTTGTCTTTGAGCTGCCTTTTTTGGGTATTTCTGTTGATTTTTTTTCCCCTTTTGCTATTTTTCCTTATATTTCTCTTCCCAAAATGAGATTCTGTTGTATTTTACTTGCATTAAGGGAAACTTGTATATGGTTTCCACTTACCAATACAAACAAAAAGAAAGCAATGCATAGTTACAATCCTAAATAATTTGGATGATATATTAAAATGTTATTAATTTTGAACTCAGACTGTTCTAATGTATAGCAAATGGGCCTAAATGTATGGCATGAGTTATATACACTTGTCTCTGAGAAATTAGTTTGCACAACCAAAAGTTCATATATTTACAGAATTTAAGCTGCCAGATGCTAGTATCTTGAGATCCTTAATCATAATAATTATTTGTTTAAATTCAATCTTAACACCCTTGTTTTTAAAAAAAAAAGATGGATTTTAGGGACTCTGTCCTTTAAGATGTAGTCACTGGAAATTGCAGTCCTGATGGAATTCAATGTTTTTTATTTGTTGGCCCTGGCAGCTGTGTATTAGTTAAATAAATAAATAAATAGCAACATCTGTTCCAGTGACTAGAGGCTTATTGCTGGAGTTATCTGCATCACATGGGAGGAGACGTTGGCTTTCCAGAGCAGAGATTAGTGAAATCAGTAGGAATAAATATGTAGAATTGTGTGACTTGTGGGAAATATCTCACCTGCCAAATGATGACGCTAACTAGTGTTAAGGTTTGAAGTCCTCTAGCATCTCTTCTGCATTATTCATACAAGGAGAAATCCCATTATATTCAGAGTTAGCACAGTCTCAGTCTGTATCTTATTAAAAGGAAAATCCGTGGCATAGTTGAGAACCTAAGCCTGTACATTTTTTCTTTTAGTTCATTATTATTGGATCTAGGATACCTTACTCCATATATGTGTATGAATAGTATAAATGTGTGTATATATATATTTATTACTATAGGAGTAATTCTTTGTGTGCACGTGGGTGTGAGTAGAACTGACAAACACACATATGACAATACTTGCTGTAGACAAGGGACCTCCCTGACTTGTTTTGATAAACTAAGCAATAAACACACTGGATAGTTGTGATGCATAGAAAGCAAGACAAAGGAACCTAATAATGCCTCAGGATTCCAACTCTGTGAATATCTCAATAAACCTAAGAGAGCTGACAAAATAGGTATTCATCTGCAAGCACTCCTGTGCTGATATTCCTACATGATAAATTAATCAAAGCTCAGGTACAATTTTTTAAAAGATGCAAAATAAATTCTTCATCAGCTGAACACATGTAACTTGCCAATTTCATGAAAATAACCTGGGAAAGTTGTGTGTAGCTGTAGGAAAAAAGTGGCAGAATGAACTAGAATGTTTCACTTCTTTATTGGAATCTGGAAAGTCAAATGGAAGTTGCTTATTGGGTTTACAACTGTATCCAGGAATACATGCTAATAATAAACACTAAAATTGGATTGAAAACAGAACTGAAGTTTATAGACTTCTTTTGAAGATGACTGTGCTGCTGAAGGGCTATAGTTGTATAGTGCATGGTGGTTTCAAATGGCAAAACCAGATTTCTTTGAAGCTAATTCTGTACTGAGTCCTAAGCACTTCAGAAAATAATTTATGGTAGTTATTCTGTTCCTAGCTGGAGCTCACAAGTGGGCTTGTTTTGATAGAAATTGCTCTCTTCTGGGAGTCATAGAATCATAGAATGGTTTGTGTTGGAAGGTGCCTTAAAAATCAATAAAGTTCCAACCCCTGTACCATGGGCAGGGACACCTTCCACTAGATCAGGTTGCTCAAAGCTACATCCAATAGTCTTGAACACTTCCAGGGATGGGGCAGCCACAGCTGCTCTGGGCAACCTGTTCCTGTGCCTCACCACCCTCACAGAAAATAATTTCTTCCTAATATCTAATCTAATCTAATCTAATCTAATCTAATCTAAATCTACCTTCTCACAGTTTAAAGCCATTTCCCCTTGTCCTATACCTACATGCCCTTATAAAAAGTTCTTCTCCAGCTTTCTTGCAGCTCTCTTTAGGAACTGGAAGGCTGCTATAAGGTCTCCCTGGAGCCTCCTTTTCTCCAGGTCAAAGGACCCAAACTCTCTCTCAGCCTTCCTCCAAAGGAGTAGTGCTCCAGCCCTCTAATCATCTACATGACACTCCTCTGGACTCACTCCAACAGGTCCACATCCTTCTTGTGCTTCCCACCTCGTTCCTCACCTTCTTCTGGTTCAGTTGTAGCAACCAAAGACTCATAGAAACACAGAAGAGATCTCTGGAGGCCACCTTGGTCAAGACCCTCCTCAGAGCAGGACCAAATAAATCAGGTTACTCAGGTTTTTTCCAGGCCAGCTTCAAATGCTTCAAATATTTCTAAGGATGGAGATTCCACAACCTCTCTGGGCCGTTTTTCCAGTATTGGATTGCCCTCATGGTAACAAAGTTGTTTCTGATTCCTAGTGGGAATTTTGTTTTCTAATTTATGCCTGTTGTCTCTTGCCCTATTGCTCTGCATCTTCAATAAAAGATAAGGGCATGCTGCCAGCTCACATTCAACTCAATTTCAGACAAACTCCGACAGTATCTCCCAATCCTTTTATGCAGAGCTGCTTTTTACCCACCTGGCTTCTAGCCTGTCTATTGCATGAAGTTATTCCATCTCTGACACAAGACTTTGCATTTGCCCTAGTTAAACTTTATGAGGTCCCAGTCAGCCCATTTATGCAGGATACAGAGGTCCTTCTGAATAGTAGCCTTGCTTCTCTAGCCATGCCTTCCAGTCTGGTATCATTCACAAACATGCTGTACATACAACCCGTCCCATCATCTGTGTCTTTATTAAAGATGTTAAACAGTATTGACCCTAGTATCCAACTCTATCTGAAGGCCCTGCTAGTAAGTGACAGCTAGTTGGATTTTGTACCATTGATCCTACATAGCTTCCTGAGGCCTTTTGGTGTTTATGCCCTTAATTTCAGTCAGTTAGAGTCTGTGGCACTGTTATGCTTATAACATAAGCATTAGAGTGGTGTCAATGAAGAGATCTGGTTGCAGATTTAAAGCAAGAAAGTAAGCAGGAGGTAGTAGTAGTGTGAGGGATAGTAACTGAAGCCTAGGAGGAGGTCTCAGGATCAAATGGGAATAAATAAAATGGAGGACAAATTTCCTGATTATAATTTATATGGAAAACAGTACCTCTGGCACTTCTTTGGCTCAGAAAGTTTCTGAAGAGCTTGCTGCTGGAGAGAGAGGTTACTCAAGCTATTTTCATCCTTTTCCTGGAAGTATGTACTATTTGCTATTGCAGAAGATGAGATGTCAGGCTGGACAGACCCATCTGTGGCTCACTTTGTGAGCCGTTATTGAATACTTGACTTTCATCTCTTTTCACATTGAAAACATGGACATATCATATGCTACGTGGTAATGATGTAGAAGCTGAAGAAAAGAAGATGTTGAATTTGCTTTGATATCCAGGAGGATATTGAGAAGGTTGGAGGTTCCCACTATGTTTTTAATTCTTTAGAAATATAAATTTACTGCAAGTAACTGTTACAGTTCTGGGAAGTATTGTATTTACCAGTTCTCTGAAATTGAATCACTGAATGTCAGCCAAGTAAGTCAGATGGATATGCGTGGGTAAAAGGGATATGTGGTAATTTGAAGGAACATGAGTTTGCCAGCAAAGGCTTCCTCAGCTTTGTGTGAGGGTATTCTTCAGTTTTCAAAATATATCTCAATTTGAAAGGTAATTTTCAGGCTTGTTGCAGTGAAAGTTGTTCACTTTAAAGTATAGTGCAGCCCATATTTGATTACTAATTGGTTGGTATTTATCTCTCCACTTTTCTCAATTTTATATTACTTCTGGTTTCCAAAGGACATAAGTAATATGTGGACATCACAGATAAAAATATCAGGAATTGCAGCATGAATATATTTATTGTGTAATAACTAAATTTGTTAATTGCAGCCATTTGAAGTAAAATTATAAATGGCTCATAAAAATAATTTTGGTTTTAAGGATAATGAGCTGTATAATTTAGTAGCACTCGGAACTAACTTCTTTAAAAGTTGCTGTGGCTAATTCTTTTCTCACACTAATTTCATGCTGTTGAAACTCCACCAGCATTAATGGAGTTAATCCTAATTTTCATTTGCATAAATGCAAAGAAAGCCCAGCCTCAGTGATTTTTTACATACTGTTTCAAGTGTGCTTGAAATTGCTAAACTCAATTCCACATAAAAATCAAGCCTAACGCAGAGAGATCTAATTGTTCTTATTTCACCCATAAAACTCTATGGAAAACAGCAGAACAATGAAATACTGTTCTTTGACATTTTAGATTTGCAGTGCTGGGTGAGCATTCAGAGGCTTTTTGAGCTGTATTTTTATCAATGAAAAGTCTATGAAACAGTTTAACTAAAAATTAGCTTGCATTAATGTTAGCCTGTCCACTAGTTTCCACAGATGATGGAAGTACTTAAACTGCCTGTATCAAAGGGAAGAAAAAGCATTTGATTTTTAAGACATAAATCAAGTACTTCCTTTCTTACTCTTTGATCATCTTTGCTTATATAGGCACATCATCTGACCCCCTTTGCCATCCAATTTTCAACCTCTTTCCCCTCCCTCCCCTTGGTATTGAGCTTTTATCAAGGCTAGATCCATCNCTCTCTAGTGTTTAGAAACCCCTCTGAAATGTTAAACCATTAGGAAACACCCACTTCTTGTAAGATCAAGTGCATCTTTTTTTTTGTTACTAGGCTGCCGCTCTATGGCCGTGCACATAAACTACAGCTTTAGTTCCAATGGAGTAAGCTATACTGGAAGTTTTTCTAGGAATAAGTGCGAGAATATCTGGACTTCATGTCCTACATTGAGAGTATAAATACCTTAAAAGAGGACAAAGGAAAAATCTACCATATCATGTGTAGGTACCTACCAGATTGATGTCTTAAATACATTACAGATAAGTTTTTTGATCATTAATAATTTGCATACTGTAGTACCCTAACAGAGACCCTGCTTGTCCTGGCTGTCTAAAATAATGCTAATTTGAATTGGATTTTCAAACGAAAGCAAAAGGATAATGCTTTCAAAATACTCTGGCCAGGAAATCAAGTAAACTCTTAGACTGATCCATGCCTGGTATTCTTCATAAGTATGAAGTTTTGATGATTTTGAATCTGTGCAATAACTACATTATGGAAGTGCATAAAGTATTTTAAGAGTAGACATTTATATGTAGCCATACACAATGGTTTATAAATGTGTTAAAGGGCCCTTAAACTTTTATTAAGGACATTTTCACTTCTGCAAGATCCGAATATGTTACCTAGTAAGTTATTAGATAAGTTACTGGTTTCATATCTGCACCTGAAAATGGAGAGGATTGAAATTTAGCAGATCTGCCTTCCGAAGTGCTGTGAGCAAGTTGTAGATTTGTCTGCCTATACACACTTCTGCTTGACTCCTACAGTGTCAAGACCTTTCATAGCCAAAAGTCATGTTCAAGAGTGTGGAGTGGCACTCTCTATGTGTGTACTATTATTTCTCATTCTTGGGCAATTTTGCATGTTTTCATTCAGAAAGTGGAACAAAAGCAAACTGAGATGTATTCCTGCCTTCATTTTTAGCACACCCAAGTTAAGAGGAAAACTCCAAGTTTTATGGACATCTAATAGAATTCTTGTAGATGTTAACTTCTAAAGAACACAGTCCCTGGTTATGACTTGTCAGTGTCAGTTACTACCTAAAATATTGTAAGGGCTTCAAAATGATACTATTTTCTGTATAAATAATACCTACTCTTTAAAAATGATCGGAAAATTGAGTCCAAAGCAAATTCATTCATTCGAGTGAGTAAAAGAGATCTTATTGGCAAGAGAAGACCAGTAGATGGAAAACAAGCTCAGAGTTTTTCATATGTGTTTTTCTTCAAATATTCTCCTGTATGCATTCCTAGATTTGCTGGAGGGCAGACACGAAGAAGGATTGTTAAAAATTAAACAGCTTGCTCTTACTAAAATAAAAATCCATCATACAATTTTCATTGATTTTGGTTAAAACAAGTGCTGACCTTTGGCCATGTTAGTAACATTGTTCCAGACAATCTCTTCAGCATTTTAATATATTTTGTTATATGTAGGTTAATATTATAAGAAGGGACAAATCTTCTTAGAATAGTATTTTCCAAGATGCTCAGCCATAAGGCAATGTTGGTTTCTAAACACAGCCAGCTGTTAAAAGTGCTAATTAGTTCTGCCAAGAAGGTAATAGTGCCTATGTCCTAATAATCCAAACTGTTACATATATTAAGAGGCTCTCAATGCCACAGTTATACCCCCCATTTAGGAATTTTACAAGAAAATTTTACCATGAACAGGAGATTAAGAAAGAAGGGGAGATCATAAAACAATATAAATTAGGAGCTCAGAAAGAAGTTGGACAAGAAACAGCTTGGGTAGAGGAATTTAACCAGTGTAAAAGGAGATATAAGACTGCATGTTTTTCTAAAGTATTTCTACAGCAGTCAGTGCAAGTAAGAGTGACATCAATGATGTGACTTAAAACCATATGCTGAATTTCCAAGTGACAATATTGAAAGATAATTAAAGCAATTTCAAAGAACAGGGATGCTGACCAAATAGCTAGAGGCTGGAATGCAAAAGAAAGTGAGTTTGCCTGAAGCATGATGGAGGCAGCGCAAGATCTCTCTCTGTAGTTTATTTGTTGCAGCAGAAGCACCAAGGTCCCCAGCTACCATCGGTGCCATGTACAAATCTACCAAGTGCTGCAGTGCTGCAGTCTTTGACACCTAACACATGCAGCTGAAACACTCAAATCTACCAGCAAGGCTAAAGAGTGAGAATTAGAGCAGTAGACAGTGAAAAAATATCAACACATTTTCTGTTGGGTGGCACTGTGTCAGGTACATGCACATCAAAATATGTATGCAGACACATAGAGCTAGCAAAAGCCAGGTTAGCTGTCATTTGAAAGAATTAATCTATGAAGGTGAATTGAGCTGCAAACCAAACCCGGTCCTGTAACAGTCAACACTGGTTTTGAGCTGCTGTAATATACTGAACTATTTTGTGCACATGGAGCTCCTAAAAATGTCCATCTTGTACAAAGTGTTGTTTTTTTCCCCTGAAACTTTTGGAAAACTTTGTCACCATTTACCATAATTTTCCTCCTGCATTATTCCTAAATGGTTGGAAATGCCAGTGCACTATATTCCAGATATGGCTGCAATAGGTCTGTAACAGGAGTGTACAGAAGATTATTTATTCTGCTGAGTTCCAAATATGAGCCGTGGCTACTTGCAAAATGCCACCATTTCTTTGGTTTTACAATGGCATCACATAAGAGACCTGTATTTAATTGCATACTTTTCACGTGTCTAGTTTGGCTCTGCTTTTGAGACTACAGGTGGCCAATACTGATTTTTTTTTTTTAAAACAAAATAACATGCCCTTAATATTTTGGAAATGTAAAAATGTCTTAGAAAGGGGACTTTTCTTCCCTGTGAATCTAAATTAATCAAAAGAAGAAAAGGCCTATAAAACCAAATTAACCTGATTGTCAAGACATGAAAATATAAATAACTGCTTTTACCTTATATTTCTTTTCTCTTTTTCTGTGCACTAGAAATTAGTCAGTCAAACAGATTCAGTGTATTTATCTTATGACAGCATCCAGGTGATTTAGTTATATCCAGAATCCTGTTGTGCCAAACCAGAAAGTGCCTAGAGGACCCCAAAATCGTTTTCCCAGTTTTCCTGACCCTTGCCTCTAAAGACATTGGGTAGCATCATTGAACTAGCAAGGTTAGAGCCCTAGAGAGGCTGAATTAATTACCTGCTTCTCTTATCCCTCATAAAACGCTGTTTCACTTCTCTGTATTTCAGTTTCCTCATGCATTATATTTCCTTCCTCTTGCTTTTTTTGTCATGTTTGTTTGTTTGTTTGTTTGGTGTTGTTGCTTTGTTTTTTGTTGGTCTTTTTTACATATTTGTTTGGACAGTAAGTTATTCAGTGTAGGAACAGTGCATCTAAACTGTCCAATATATATGTGTTGGAAGCTTTTTGAGTTAGTATAATCATACTAATCAATTCTTCAGCTCGGCTACTCTAGCTCACTTTATTTCACTAGACATACACAGTGACTTACCCCTCACAGCACTTACTCCTCACTAATACTTTGTTTTAGTAGGGATGAGCAGATTAAAATGAGCATGCTGGACACCTGCTACCACCCTTGCAAAACAGTGGAAGTCATGGTCCAATCCAATTAAGAACCCAACCCTAAGAGATACTGAAGGCAGTATCCCCTTGAGCTGCCCAGTGCTCTGCCCTCTCTCACCTAAGAGCAAATTTTGCATTGAAATAATATTCTGTTTTGATCCTCCTGCTTTGTTTAATTATCTGTACTGTTTCTACTATTTCTTTTCATGTTATGTCTATTAGGCTGCCATTTCTTTTCCTGTTGGCTTGACTGCAAAAGTCTTATCCTGAATATGCGTGGAATCTAGCACAACCTTCAGGCAGTGGTGAATCTCCAATACTGTTATTTATAAAAGATATTTGGGGGACACTGTACACACAGTAGTAAATTTATTGAAGTGTAAACAGAAAAAGGCCTCAATACAATCCAATGCTTCAGGAACACATTTTGATATAGCTTTCAATCACACACAAACATGAAGTTATACTGACTGTCATAAAAGAATTGAATGTGATAAATTCTGTGAGTAGGATATTAAATATAACACTCAAAAAGCTAGCCACTTTCACAGTACCAGCTTCAAGAAGCTGGCTTGATTTTTCTTTAGTCGTACATTTAAAAATTTGCCACAAAAATTATGTGGATGGTCTTTTCCTTCAAAATACAGCTTTTTGAAACATCACCCTTTATTATTCACATTTCACATCCAATGGATAAATATTTACATCTCAGAATTTCCCACAGCTGGCAGAAATTGGCAGCCCTGTTGTTTGTTAGAAAAGAGGCAAAGGACTGAAATGGAATGGCACTGCTGCCCCACAGATGTGATCACATAAAATCAGTCTGCAGGTCTGGAAAATACGTAGTTCTTCCATTGAATTACTTCAGCATTGTACATGTTTTGTGGATAACGTGAAGATTTACATGCCTGACCCAAAACCAGCTGAAGTTCACAGAAAGACTGATTGTAACTCTTTGGAGTGTGTGTCCTCATGTGCTGACAGAGATTAAAATAGGTATACAGAAATACCTGTGCTAGGCTCCTGTGCCTGTTTACTACACAGGGAAAGCACTCCTATTAGTACTGGATTTTTGAAGTGAGAAAACCCAATCCTGATGTAGAAAGCAGGCAGCCAAATTAAGTAAACAATGCAGCAGGGCTGCAGGATAAATTTTACACTGCATGTGCAGAAGGAGAACTGAATTCATAGCCTTAGGGGAGGATAAGCAAGACTGGCTTTAAACCATCTTTGTACTCCTTGGATTCTGGGCTGCTCAGCAGTCTGAACTGGCTTCCGACTCACGCTGAGATTCTGGCTCTGACAGCTCATTTGCCTTTGCAAGAGGCCTTTGGATAAACAGGCTTTATATTACTTATATCACCACCAAAAAGGACTCCTCCCACTGCAGAACACTCCAACTATCCTAATGGGTATAAAGTGAGTAGAGCACAGCAGAAAACATTTAAAGTGCAGAAGAACTACTTCAATGCTATTGCAATGCCCTAAGGCATTTCAATGAGGCTCATTCACCTGGAAGCACTGTGTTGATACATCTCTGTTGTCATTGCACCTGTTCATCACTGAACCTGATCCCAAGAGTAACAGGAGAAATGGAGAAGACAGGACACAGGAGGCTGTGGTGAAACCTACACAAAGCTTCTTGTGATCAGGGTCGTGGTTATTGTGGACCATATGGGCTCATCATAAATGTGCAAGAATATTTATTGTACAAAGCACAAGTACATAAACAGAACTTTTTATTGTAGCCAACAAAAAGAGTAATGTTACCAGGAGAAAAATAAGGAATTAATTGAATATATAGTTGACAGCACAAACAGAAGAACTATGATACCAAATGTAAGGCCAGAATTTCTGTGAAGTAATATCTCAGTGTGTCTCCATTATTTTTATTTCCTGGATTAACATGTGAATGATCAGGGGATGCTTGGGGTATTTAGAAGCCAGAAATAAACTAAAATGTATAGCAGTTTGTTATGATCCTCAGTTTTCTACTGCCACCCCTTGTTTTCTGTCTCACTTTCAACTCATTCCCTGAGACTGCTTTTCCTCATTGTGATTGTGTCACAGTCCTTCACTGATTATACAAGACAGCTCCTCTAGACGGTTTCTGATTCTATCATTTCTCCTGAATTCTCGTTTCTGATTCTACCAATTCTCCTGATTTCTCACTAGCCTTTAATAAAATTGATATTTCTGGTAGCCTCAGAATTTCCTGCTTTAAATAAGCTTTCAAGTAGCATGTGTGTATCAGCCAGGCTGAGGAATACAGAGAAACTATGACAACTGGGAGGCCTTTTAATGAATATTTTCAATATAAAAGGCTTCATTTGACAGGACTCTGGGAACAAGACATTAGTCAAATCAAAAATTATGTCCAATAGACACAATTTTTAAAGGTTTTTACTTTGTTCAACAGAATCTGTTTGGTTTTATTTCTTAGGAGGGCTGTGAACTTCTGTTTTTCCTATTTCTTCTTGGCTCACTGTTTGTATTCTGATATCACTTTGCACAGAAAAAGATTGCCTCTTGCAGAGTTCAGTTACATGTGCTGTTCAAGTGATCCTGACAAAGATGAATGGTAATAAAAATTGTCCATCCTGTGAATGCGATTTGGATTACACTGCAGAAATTATATGTCAATATTGGATAGAGCTGTAGGGGGGCTATACACAAGAAGTATAGGGTTAGATGTGAACATGATTTGTCATTCCCTTCTTGACACCACTCATTCTATGTGCCTGTTCTTTATTTATAGGCAATAAGCATGCTGACATTTCAATATTCCTTCAACTCAACAGTTCAAAGTACAGTCATAGCAAGAAAAGCAACATGTGTACCCATGAGATTAATTTCACTGGATTTTCCAAGAACTGAAAGGTAAGCCACAATGCTAATTTTACAGACTTTTGAAAAGGAGAGGTCAAATTCTAGGATTAAAAAAAAAGACATATGAATAGCATTCATAAGATAATGAAGAAATTGGAAAAATGGCATACAAAATTCCCTTTACATTTTAGTAGTAATTACAGGACACAACAGATGCTGTTCTGTCATGCAACATAATGTTTTACTTTGTTTAGTTCTGGGCTTTTATTGCATTATTAGGGACAAAAGTCAATCTTAGCTTATTTTTATGAACTATGTCTTCGTTACTGACAGAAACAGGAATGATCATGTGTACACAAACAGATGAACATGTACGACACAAATAGAAGTCATGTTATTGTAATTAGAAGGATGAAAAAAATGTATTAATTGAATTAGGCTTCAGTTAATTTAATTAACATGTCAGGGTATTGTGATCATGAGCACATTAGAAATATCTTAACAGTGATTATTTTCCATCTCTCATGTCCTCTTCAAATATATATTTTGTCATACATTAGGAAAATATGAAAATTCATCGTTGTGCCCTGAAAGTCTTGACCTGGTAATGATGCAGAATGAATACAATATTTCTGCTGGTAGAAGACTAAGAATGTTGAAATATTTCAGAGTACCTAAAATGGAGATTACATCTTGCAAATGCAAGATATTTTTGTATTTTAAGCTAACAAGAACGTTTGCACTCACCAAAAAATTCACTTCCCAGGGAGAACAGGAAGTGTAATCAGGCCTCTAAATTTCCAGAAGCCTTGAACAAATTCCAAAAAAAGAATCAGAATAGAAACATTCAGGCATATAACTCTTCCAGTGGTTAACATACCAGAAGTAATTTTAGCATATGTGAACCTGTCGAGCACTAAGCAGTCACTTTTTTTTTTCAACAAGATATTTTTCATCAAGAAACAAAACTAAAGGGCCTACTAGATTCAGAAATCTCTGGCTCAGCCAACATTATGTCAATATTATTTGGCTTCGGTTGCTAACAACTTGCAAGCTGGAGAATTAATAACTAGACTTCAGTTGCCACCATTCACTAATGAGGCTGGAACGTGACCTGTACACCTAAGCAGCTGTGAATAAAAGAGAAAAAGCGCAAGGCTCACTACAACTGTCAAACTAAAGCATTTTCTTTAGTGCTAATCCAAAGATGGATGAGCTTTAGTGCTGCAGCAGTATATCAACATTCAGCCAGTGTAAGTACCAGAGTAAAACAAGACACGATTTACTCCAGAAGTTCTCAATATATTTTTTGTTTTTTGCTTTGAACATTTCCTATGTGTTGCCCTGGGACTTGATGATAAATCCATATTAATCCCCTTGGAAGATTGTATTTACTGTGATTGTGTGAGATGGAACCAAGGTTTTATCTGCATATTTTATATAAGCCTTTTGCAAATTTTTGCATTCCTTTCTCAGTCTTAAATCATTGCTTTGCCAATAGTAATTGTGTATGCCAGAGCTATCACCAGTAGAAAATTTCATATGTTGCTGCACAGATGAAATACAGACAAGAGAGTAACTCAAACCTACCTTCTTTATATGCACCCCTCCAATCTGAGCAAAAGAGGAGGTGGTCTATGTAGATTTCATAGCTGAATTCTAGATTAAAAACTGTGTTTTAATCATATGTTCATTTAAATCAGAACATCTCAGTTGTTTTGTCTCATCTTGAAGGACGACTGAAATTGTTTGTCCAGGTACAAATCTGTGGCATGACAACATCGCAGACTTCCAGAATACAAAGATTGTATTAGAATCCTGAAGGATTAATAATCCTGAAGGAACAATAAAGTTGTGTCTGACAAAGCTGCTTCAGGTCTGATAGGTTGTTCCTGGCTCCAGCACAGTGCTGAACACATGGCTTTTCTAAAAGCATCCCAGAACCTCCTTCTGACACTCTCTTCCTTATTTTCCAGACCATTGAACTCTTACTGATCGGGAATTGAACACTGTAGAGATCCTTTAAACAACTTCTGGCATTTAGACAGCATTGGGAGGAGGGGAGTTCACAGTAGACATAATTTTTTTTTTTCTGTGAAGCAGTTCCTGAATGATAAAGTTATCCTGAGATAAGCATTTAGGGAATTTCATCAATAAAGACAATTTAGTTAGTCAATGGGAACAACCAGAAAGAGTATAGAAAGCACAGATGAGTGTGTCTGGAATTCTTTTTGCCCTACTAATTCCTGGGTACCACTTCCTGTTCTTAGCAACAAAAAAAACCCAATGTAAATTGGAGTGAGGCCTTTTTTGGAGACAGGAATAGCCAATACCTCCTTCCATGGTGCAAAACCCCAGGAAATTCTACCCAGACTTTTCTCTGCCTTTCATGCCTTCCACACTCCTAAAGCTTCTGCTCAGCAGCCCATTGAAGAATGTGGCATTTCCTTTAAGCTAATGAAATTGCAACAAGCAGCTGTAAGATCAGGACTGCATGAGCTGTTTTTCTGTGAGGAAAGAGTGCATTTTCTTTATGGGTAAAGGAATAAACATTGTGAAGAATAAACAGTATGAGTAGCTGTAGCCTGAAGAAGACAGAGGTTTGGGGCAGGCTAGAGGAGTTAAATATATGCACATTGGGGAAGAGTAGGAGAGACAGAAAGTGCCACAGAAAAGAAGATGTGGGGGAAGTCTAAAAAGGTTTCAAAATGATGGCTTAGGAAAAATCCAGATTGCTTCAATTTTCAGTTGAAAACTGTTGTATACAGATCTCACCCAGAAACTAGAAACTATGAAGGTCTGATTCAATGTGCAACTTTGCTGTGAGAAATTTTCCATCCTTGTGAGGATTCTGCCAACAGCATCTTGCAAAAATGCTGCTTCATCTGTCCACACTTCACTGGGAGCTCCAGACATTTGGCAGATATTTGGATTTCACTTCACTAAATCACAAAAGGGTTGGAAGTGACCTCTGGAGATCATCTAGTCCAAACCCCCTGCCAAGGCAAGGTCATCTAGAGCAGGTGACACAGGAACATGTCCGGGTGGGTTTGGAATGTCTCCAGAGAGGGAGACTTCACAACCTCCCTGAGCAACCTGTTCCAGTGCTCTGCCACCCTCAACGTATAGACGTTCTTCCATGTGTGGAGGTGGAACTTCTTGTGGTTTAGTTTATGGCCATTGCTCCTTTTCCTGTCACTGCACACCACTGAAAAGAGTCTGGTACCATCCACTTCCATAACAAAGAAAGGAAATTTGGTTACTGTTCCTGTATCACATTATAAACTTTAGCTTTGTATTTTTTAATCATATGAACCCTTTTGAATTATACAATCCTATGATCATTCTTGGTGAACACAGAAAAAACACTGAACCCACTGAATGCATATATGTATACACAAAGCAATAAGGAAATAAAAAAATATAGGGTAAGGTCTGCTTTCTTGCTATACTGCTAATAAAACTCAACATTGAAGAATTTAGCAATTGATACCAAAACCAACATATTGCTTTGTAGTAGTGATATATAAATAATACAAAACTATTACAGGGAGTCAGAAAAAGGAATAGTTCTGGAGCTTAGTTTTTCATCTATCTAAATAGTATAGATGTGTCTTTGGGACTTGTCAGTTCAGAAACTACAGTTGTTTTGGTAAGTATTTTAACTGGAGTGCAGGACCCCTAAAAGCCTAGCAAACTAGATTCTTGAAGCATGAGTGTGAAATACATAAACCCCTTGATATCAAGTCTTAAGCCTCTTTAAAGCCACTATGGAGGCCCTGATGATGAGGATGCTTGTCATCATCCATTCCTCTACTGACATTTGGTGATTAGAGTAAGGGTTGCGGTGTAAAATTGAAAAAGACAAGAGTGACACTATCCTGTAGGATTATTTTTCTTTTCCCCTTAATTGCTACTGAGGTATGCAGGCCCTTTCTTCTTATCAAAGAAATTGAAAAATAAATACTGTTATATCTTGCATCATGTTTGTCTGTCCGGCTTAAAATAAGCCAGTGTCATCCAAAATTTAGCCAAGTACTCAATCAAAACCATCAAACTGTTTCTTCACTCAACTTTTAAAAAAACAAAATTATTTTAAGAACTTGTGTGGTTTTGAATGTATGACTGAAACATAATGCCTGGAATAGATCAAAGTAATTTATTTTTAAAGTTGGGAACTCATAATATTCTACTTCCCATAGTGTATTTGAATTTTTTTAAAACTTCCACATTAGAAAAGTGTTTTTCCATTAGTAAACACACATTAATGCAACTAGACTGTTACAAGCTCATTAATACTAAACTTCTGAGCGCTGAATTAGTAATTATCATGCAAATACTTAATTGCAAAATTATTCTGTTGCTGTATATTAATGTAACTTTGTGAACACTTCTGTTAAGTGTGAACTCTGACAGTGTTCAGCACAAGAATGCCTGAGTGCTCACAGGTGAGGGGGGGAAAACCCCCAACCCAACCAACCAAACACACACACCTCCAAATAAGGAAAAATAACCAAAACCAGGAGACTGTAAATTTATGTACTGAACTGTGAAGATTCTCTGTTATGTCATATATATTTCCAGTGAAAGGCAGTTTCGATGCATTTAATGACAGAAGAACAGAAGAAAACAAAACCAGAGCTACTCATACCTTTAGCCCATTTCAGGACTGTGAGAAACTCCTAAATTTACTTCAGTTGAAAAATTACTGTGAGAAGCTCCTAAATTTACTGCAATCGACAAATTTATGACCCCATTTCACCTTTTGAAATTTTTTTAGGACTCTGTTTGCTCTCTTCCATAAGTTTTTCCCTTGTCAGCTCTTTGCACTGAAGTGCAAACTGCAGCAGAAAAGCTGCTAGACTCTCTCCTGGGGCTAGCATTGTATATTCTTAGGTATTAGACTCACGTGTGTCCAGCATGATAATACTACTTACATCATGCCGCTGCCAGCTCATTTAGCACAACATCAGCTTTGTCCTCTGATAATTCTGTGGTTATAGAGCAAACATGAGCCTACTTCAGGACTCAAACTATGAATCAATTTGGCTTGACAGCCTCTCATTCTAAGAAGTATTTACCTCTGTACCAGCGGTTTTCCCTATTTTCTCACTTTTTTGGACTTGTATTCTTATTCTCTCTAGCCATGAAGGCAGTAGAAACAAATTTATTTATTTATTACCCCACAAATTATAAGACTAATAAAGGAGAATAATATTTTAGAAAGATGTTTGTTAACAGGACAGTAAAGGAAAGGGTGCTTTTAGCCCACAAATTTGGAAAACAGCAAAAGTAACAAAAATTATTTCTAAAAGTAATTTTAAAAACTAAAAACTGTAATAATCTCTCTCTGAATAGGTTTTCCCCCCTTGGCTGCCACTTTTTGGTCTTCTGAAATTATTGGATTTACTGCTTTCATGCAGAAATCCTTCTCATTTTTTGAGAGCAGAATCAAAATTCCTAGGTTTGCGTCAAGGTGATTTTCCAGGGTTTCAATAAGGTCCTTATTCAAGGAAACCAATACTCTTCTATTTTAATTATCTTCATTCATCACAAAACCACTTACCTTTAGATTGTCATCATGCTGGTATGCTAGGAGCCATAAGTGGTTGTAAAAATGCAAGGAGAACCTGCATTTAGCTGGAGACATTTCAGGAAGCCTGCTGGCTCCTGATATGTCATTCTCCAGCTACACTAAAACTCATTGGATCAGCTGAACACAAATGGAAATCAAATTATCAGATCTTGGCCCTCACCAATGTCAGCTTCCTACACTGGCTGTATCGCTAACGTCATTCTTCTATTGAATGAGACCCTTGCTATTTTTACTCAGAACAAAAATAATGTTGTCATGTCCAAAGGCTACATTTTCCCCTTTGAAAATACTCTTTTTCATCCTTTGCATTTTTAAAAAATCTTTTGTCTCCATTCTTTTGTGGTCGGAGGCTCCTGTATCTAAGCCAAACAGTGATACATTCATTGCAGGCTTCAGCTGCTTTGCAGAGCCTAAATAGACATTGAGGCTACACGGGCGACTTCAATTAAGCAGTTCTATAGAACTGACATTTTTTGTTGAAAAACAGTGTCTTTTTGCAGGGCCAAACAAAGTGGCAATTCCAAAGATGCAAATCAGAACAAAATACTTATAAAATAATAACTGCCAAGGCAATTAATTGTAAGCATTCAGCAGAGAGTACAAAGACCCATTTACCCAGTTATTTCCTTCTTTTCCTCTACCATTGTGAAATTTCAAGTATGTACATTACAGCAAAGATGCATATGATAAAGTAAAATTTCAATGAGAAATTTCCAGATTTTAATAACCAAATTGCAGACTTTTTGAGACAGTAAAATTCTTTTTCTTGGAGAAGTGTAGCTATGAAAATATACAAAAGCCTTTTATTCCTACGCACATGTATGCAGCAGAGATTCTCACTGAAGGACAAGAGTGCAATTATTTTTCTTTCATCCTGCTCCTAAGACACAAATACATTGTACTTCATGAAGTGCCTTAGAGCAACGTATGCCACATGCTGATGCTTTCCTCTCAACTACCTTAGACTACAGTAAGTGCTTTCGTTCTTTTTCAGTTCATATTTTTAAATTCAACTTTTGGAACTTGCATCTATATGTACTTTTTCTTCCCTTTTTGTTTCTTTTTATAATTTCTATGAGTTTATTTGCTGAAAAGTAAAAGAGGAGCTTGGTTCCTTGACTTTCTGAGGAGAATTTCCCACATGGCTTTAATTCCTTCTGCACTTCAAATTATTTGGTCCACTTCATTCTCCCCTCCTCTTTGTTTCCTTCTTCCCTTGGGTCCATCAGCCAAGCAGCAGAAGTCTTTTTGTGTGTATGTGTGTGTGCTCTGATCTGAGCCAAATGATCACGAATTACTCTGTCTGGCCTAGGCTATTATTAAACTTGCCAGCAACTGTGGCTCTTTTGATTATTTCAACAGCTGGTTTGGTTGCTTGTCTAAAGACGCAAAAGCACAGCTCTCTTCTCCCCGCAGAAAATGCTTACCCAGATAAAGGGCTGTGTAAGGGTGTGTTCCAAGACTGCTAAGGCAGATCTGCCATTGCTGCTCAGGAGCTCTGTCAGAGCTCTCTGTCAGAGCTCTACCTCCTGCAGACTTGTTAAAGCATACCTCCTTCCTATTTACACACCTTTATCAGGTATCAACCCAGTGATGTGTGGCATTTGACAAAAAAACCCCTAAAGCTGTTCATCACTTGAAAATACCAACATAAACTAACAGTGAGTCAAAGCTCACAGACAGAGCATGGATGAATGCGTCTGGCAAGCACTCACTAGGAAAGAATTACCTGCAAGAAATGGAGGCATTTAAAACCTAAAAACCACTTCTAAGCTTGAATGCTTGTGGTGTTCCTCAGGGGTCTGTACTGGGACTGGTGCTGTTTAACATCACTGACATGGACAGTGGCACTGAGTGCACCCAGTGAATTTACCAATGACACCAAGCTCTGTGATGTGGCCTGTGCAAACTTCACCAAGTGGGAGGTCCCACACCTGGGCTGGGACAATCCCAAGCACAAGTATAGGATGGGCAGAGAATGGATCAAGACTACCCCTTGGGTGAAGGACTTGGCAGTGTTAGTGGATGAGAAGCTTGACATGTCTCAGCAATGTGTGCTTGCAGCCCAGAAACCTGACCATATCCTGGGATGCATCAAAAGAGAACTGGCCAATGGGTTGAGGAAGGTATTGTCCCCCATTATCCCACTCTGGAGAGACCCCAGCTGGAGTGCTGCATCTGGCTCTGGGGTCCTCAGCACAAGAAAGACGTGGACTTGTTAAAGAGCGTCCAGAGGAGGGCCATAAAGATGACCCAAAGGCTGAAACACCTCTCCTATGAAGACAGGCTGAGAGAGCTGGGGTTGTTCAATGTGAAAAAGGGGAGGCTTTGCAGAGACCTCACTGTGGCTTTCCAGTACTTTAAAGAGGCTTTAAAAAAGGAGGGAGAAGGACTTTTTACATGGGCAGACAGTGACAGGACAAGGGGGAATGGTTTTAAGCTGAAAGAGGGTGGGTTTAGATTAGACACTAGAAATAAATTCTTTAATGTGAGGGTGGTGAGGCACTGTAACAGGTTGTCCAGAGAGGTTGTGAATGCTCCACCTCTGGAAGTGTTCAAGGCCAGGCTGGATGGATCTCTGAATAACCTAGTCCACTGGAAGGAAGGTGTCCCCTGCCCATGGCAGCTGGGTTGGAACTGGATGATTCTTAAGGTTCCTTTCAACCTGAACTATTCTTTGGTTCTATTACTGGTACACCGGCAGTGTGAGTATGCCTACAGATGACTACCCTGAAGAATTTTATCTACTAGTAAGCAACCTCCTTTTGGATGGATTGAGCATTATTGAGTATTTTTAGCAACAAAAATCTCAGAAATATGATTCGAGCATTTAATTGAATGCTGCCTTGCATTTTAATTTTGTTTAAATTTTCTTGTTTCTAGTAGTACTGATTGGAAATTGTTTCCAGTACTGTTTACAGTAATATGTCAGTTATTGCTATTTGAATGTTGTATCCACATATGATTTGTATCAGTTTCATCTCTTCCTTTCTAGTGAAATCCATCTTCAAACAGTTACAGTCATTTCTACGTGGCTCCTCTAGCCCTTAATTCAGTCACTGTCCCAAGTGCATCTCCTGCTGGCAGAGCTTGATGCATGGCCAAGTGGTTGCTTCAGGGACTTCATCATTTTCTATAACTTGGTTATGGCACTTCCATTTTTAGATTGGACTTTCCCAGTGATCGCTAAGAACTCTTGACGATCATCAACATTAAATACTCATAATCGCTCTATATTGCATAATGTGATGTTTTTGAGAATGTTTTCTTAGTCATAGCTTGAGCTACTCTGTTCAGCATGATTTTCTTAGGCCTAAGATCTGTCCAAATGTGTTTTCCAATTTTGTATGCTTGGAAGCCTCTGTGTCAATCTCATCAACAGCAACAAAAGAAAGTTTCATCCAGTTTTTGAGGGCTCTTTGTGTTACGTTCTATGGTATATTTCTGGTTTTTCCTTCCTTAGGAATTTTACATACCAAGTTTCCTTTCCTTTCCTGAAAATAGCAGTGAAACACATAGTATGAAAAGGAGATATTCAGGAAGTGGAAAATGGATGGTCCTAGTTGTTCTTTGTGGTGAGTGGAGTTTAGGAGCTGAATACAGGTGCTGTAGTTTGGCTCCACAGTAGAGAACCAGAATACAAACAACACGTAGTTTGTTTTACATGGGAGAGTCTCTTTTGTCTCTCACATGCACATACCAACAGTATGTACCTGTGATAGCAGTGCTCCACTGAAGAATTTTATATCTGCTGTAGATCATGTACAAGGCTTGTTGATTTTGCACTGAAATTTGTAAGGCGATTTCCTTGAACTACCATGCAATCTATCTACCCATTCAGAGGCCATCCAAAGCACAAGGCTTTTGAGAACACATATTTGTAGTGGAAAGTTTCATTTGTCTGTTATACAGTCCTGCTGTACATCCAGTTTTATTCCTGGCCTTACATCTTTTTACAGTGTAAAGCCTTATGTCCTTCAAAGCATAACTGTTGGACCACTTGAACACTAAGAGCTGCAGTGGAAAAAAGCCTCTGTTAAGGAACAATGATTGCAAAGCCAAGAACTAAAAACACTAAGAAATGCACAGACAATCATTGTATTCATGCATTATATATTTTTCCATTTTGTGATAGCGTTTTTTTTTTCAACCGGTACAATATGCTTTTATTCACTGTGAGCACAGAAGGTGCTTACTGTGTCAGCACAGATATTGCTCAACATTAGGGTTACTCACTGTTTAGCTGTATCTTCCTGCTCTAATTTGTGCTCATATGCTTTATTGATTTACTGTCCCTTGTTCACTTGTTCTGAAGCTGACTTTACCATTCTTATATCCTTTTTTAGTAGTACCTACAATGGAATAACATGTAAAAACATTTAAGATTTGGTTTTACAGTTACCATATGAAGTGAAGAAGCAATATAATTTATATTTAGATACAGGCAACTGAGGCCCAGTGAGAAAAAAAATAGAGGTAAAACTACACGTCTGACTTGAAAAGTGGCCATATTTTTCATATCACTTCAGCAGTGTAAGTGTGTACCTCACTGGTTTCAAGTAGGTCCTAAGATGACTTCTTAAGTAGTTCAAACCACAGTAATGAACTCAGGCCAAGACACACATCCTCCTAGCCGTGAACCACAACTGCTGCCAGTCAAAAAAGAAAAGCCTGCCTTCGTCCAGCTCTCAGCCAATATCGGGGCCATAATCTGCTGCAGCCGCAATCCCCACAGCTCCCGGGGCTCCTGACTTTCTGGCCACCCACAATAACTGCCCTTCTCACCCCACAGAATCAGAGAATTGTTAGGAGGTCATCTAGTCCAACCCCCCTGCCAAGGCAGGGTCCCCTAGAGCAGGTGGCACAGGAACGTGTCCGGGTGGGTTTTCAGCGTCACCAGAGAGGGAGACTCCCCGGCCTCCCTGAGCAGCCTGTTCCAGTGCTCTGCCACCCTCAACGTAAAGAAGTTCTTCCTCACATGGAGGGGCAACTTCTTGTGATTTAGTTTATGGCCTTTGCTCCTTGTTCTGTCGCTGGGCACCACTGAAAAGAGTCTGGCACCATCCTCCTCTTGGCATCTCCTTGTCCTCGTCATGAGGCGAAGCAGATCTCGCACCCCCTCGCCGCAAGCCCCTTCTCCCCTTTAGGAGGAGGCCGCACGGGTTCGCACAGCCCACTCGGTGCCAGCGGGGGCCGCCCCGGCCCTCGCTCGCCGGCCCATCCCCGCACGGTGCCCGCGGCCACGGAGCTGCTGCCCGGCGGAGCTGCTGCCCAGCCGCGGCCGCCAGGTACCTCCCCCCGCCGCCTCCTCCGCCCCCTTTTGTGGCGGTGCCAGGCGGCCGCCGGGTTTCCTGCTGACGCCGAAGAGCCGCGGATGGGCAGGAAAGGCCGCCTCTCCCCCCGCCTCGCCCCGCCGGCAGGAGCGCGGAGCGGTCTCCCGGAGAAGCGCGGCGGAGAGGGCGCAGGTGCGGGGCGGGCCCGGCGGCCGCGCCGAGGAGAGGGCGCCGGCCATGGCAGCCCCCGCTTCTTGAATGCTGCCAGCCACCCCTCCGCTGCCGATGGCCGAAGCCTGGAGGCTGGAGGAGGACGAGGAGGAGCTGCGGGAGCTCGGCAGGAGGCACCGGAGGGTCGCGCTGAGCTCGGCGGCAGGTGAGCGGCGAGGGCGCGGCGGGCCGCGGCGTCGCTTCCTTTGGGCTGGTCCTGGCCCGCTCCCCGTGCCTGGATTCCTGTCGGGGGCAGGGCGCCGTTGGCGGTGCCGCCCCGAGGTGTGCCGGCCCCGGCGGCCTCGCCCCAGGGCAGCTCGGTTCAGCTCAGGTGCATCCGTGCCGCAGGCGTGTGCCCGCGGGCCGTCCCCAAAACCTGCTGCTGCTCCGAGCTGATCATAGTCATACAGTGGTTTGAGTTAGAAGGGGACTTAAAGATCATTTGGTTCCAACCCCCCTGCCGTGGGCAAGGACACCTGCAACTAGACCAGGTTGCTCAGAGTCCCATCCAACCTGGCCTTGAGCACCTCCAGGGATGGGGTATCCACAGCTTCTCTGAGCAACCTGTTCTAGTGTTTCTCCACCCTGATGCTAACATGGGTATATGCTGACCACCACAGACATGTCCAGGTACATAGGGTGCCATATTAGGAAATTAAATGCCCATTTTTCTTCGAAGTGCCAAGGTGGAAGAACGTCTAGACAGCAAAGTTCTCCATATTTAGCTATTTCTATGTAGGCAGGCCCTGGCAAACAGGCAAGAACCAGTACATATGAGAAGGAATGGAGCTTGGGAGTGAGGAGATTGATACATCTTTGTAGAGGGACCTGGACATCACAACAAGCTTTTATTTGAAATTATGAACTCGAGTGGACCCTGGCAGCAGTTGAAAGTATTTAATTTAGACTTGATTATTAATTGAGGGGCAACGTGCATGTCATTGTCCTGTAGTCACTGAGGTGTGAATGCAGCATTTCTTTTTCTGTCAGTGTAAAATCCCTTCCAGAATTAAGCATTTTCCTAAAGTCTGTTTTCAGGTAAAATCTCAGCCATGGTACATAGTTGAATTCTGAATATTCTGATTTTTAGTAATTATGATACAACTGTAACAATATAGCACCTTCTGTAATTCATGTGAATTTGCATCCATTAGAGCAACAAGAAATTGAGTGTCCCTTTGTAGACAGCAATGTGAGGGATCCCAGAGGAAAACTTGCAGCAGGCAGGCCCTGTGGCCTTCAGTGACCCAAGTTACGTCAATACCTATCTGGGCAGGTGCAGGATTAGTAGGACCCTATTGAAACCGCTCTGGTTTGGCATGTGTGCAGGGTTTTGCCTTGTCTGGGGTAGAGTACAAAAAACCAGTGCTGGTTCCTGTATGCTTTCCTCAACAGTGAAATGATTGTGCTGGTGGTTATATCTATTTTCTAAAGGTGTTTCTTCTGGAGGCTTTTATTAGCGGAAAACATAGAATTGGTTCTACAGTTTATATATGTGTATAACCTTTGCCGCCTTCTTCTGGAACAAAGCTTGTTCCCAGAATTTGTCTTTGTTGCAATGCTACTAACCAGTAATAAAAGGCCTTTTTTCAATTTTTGTTAGTATTTTTTCCTGACAGCCACCCTTTGAAATGGGCCCAGCACTGTTTGTTTACGTTACTGGTGTAAAGTATGTGTGAATGAGTAGCATTCTGCTTTAGTTGTCTCGCCTCCTTTCCATCTGTTTGCACATCTCCACAAGTAGAAAATAGCACTAAGACTCCCAGCAGAGTATTCTTAAGGCATCCTGAAGAATATCATCCAAGGTAGATGAGTTTGCCATTCTTCCCGTACTTGACCTTTATTTACATACTTTATTAAAAAACCTATTGAAAGTGAGTGGGGTTTTTTTGCATGTAATGTGCGGTTACACTGCCAAAATGGTAATATAAATAGGTGCTAAATAAGCCTGCAAGATATTTTTTGTAGGGTTTAAGAAATGTAGTGGCTCCTTAGCAGACTGTCAATTTAAGCATTTCAGTGTGTTAAACTAATTGCAAATGCAAGTGATTTAAATTTCTAGTATGTTCAGCTAATGCATGGAAGTGCTACCGTAAGGGCAGTTGATCACCTTTGTCCTGCTCATGTTAGGCATGTATGCTGAGTGGGAGCTGAAAGGTGAAAGTTCACAAATGCTTCTGACTTACTAAACACTCAGACATAGTTAGCAGTGGTTCGTTGGAGAAGCAGAGCACAGGAGGCTCTGGAATGGAGAAGTAGTATTTTCCCTTGAAGCCAGTCACAGCTGTTCTGTGCCACATACTGTAGGATGAAGCCAGCTAAACTGAACTAACAGCTTGCTGCTGCTCCGGAGCTGTGATTTCCTTTGTGGATGTGCACTTCTGCTCACTCTTATGTGTCAGCTCTGCTGCTTGTCCAACCTGTTGGTGAGTGCAGTCACTGAAGTTGTGGTTTGGTGGTAGCCTGGGCTGATGTACTGGGTGGCTGCCTTTCTTGGAGCCCTTGTGGTTGCTAGAACCTGCACCAACCTGTTCTGGTGCATTGTCCAAGCACAGGGATATTTTTCTAGTTCTCTTCAGTGGGTGGGAGTTTTCTGATTCAGCTCACTGAAATGGTTTTGCACAGGTTTGGGTGAATGTTGAAGCTGGCACAAGGGAAAGAGTAGGAACATGCAGCCGGAGGGAGGTAAGAGGCTGTGCCAGCCTGAAGTTAGTTTGGCTTAGATTGCTGTGAAACTGCAGCCTGAGAGCTGTTAGAGACCTACTCATGGGGGCTTTTTTATTTGGTTCACTGGAGGGTTGATTTATTTGTTTTTTTGTTGGGTTGGGTTGAGGGCTTTTTTGCTGGTTGAATGAGCTGAAGATGCTTGCTTAAGCACTAGACTGCCAGAGCAGATGTTGAAGCAGAGAAACTTGGAGAAATTAGGTAGGCAGAACCATACTTGTCCATGGAGTAGTTGTAGGTAGCTCAAGGGACTTGTCTGACTGCCTGTTTCTACCATACTGCTTGTCATGATTCCATGTCATGGCATTATTTTCTCTGAATTCAAGAAAGTTTTTTATTTGGCATGTTCTGGAAAACCTGAGATGATATTAAATAGAGCAATTTGAAACTCTTCTAAAGAAATTATTTTCCCTTTGAAAAAACACTGATTGAATTTATTTTTTTTTATATATATTTATAGGTTTGTTAGGTTATAGGGAGGAGAACTACAATACATTCTTTAAAATTGAGAACAATGAAAGTAGCCACATAGTGTCATTAAAACTGAATCATCTGATCGCCTGCTCTGGGAAGGGAGGACACTTTTGTTGGAAACTTTTAGGGTTTTTTACTGCAATATAAATAAGTGCAATAATGTAATCCATTTCTACCTCCCTTGTTGCATATTTCTGTCACATAAATTATTGTTCTGGGAAGTTATAGAGACCACAGGATCTTTACTGGATTTCACTGTTTACAATGTTAGTATTTTTATTTAGTTTGTTTTTAATAAAGTGGAAACAAAAAAATTCTAAACAAATCAGAACAACAACCTCACTAAAATGCTATTTTTCCATAGACTTATATGCTCTCTCCAGTCTAACTCTGGGCCTTGATCTGGCGTGCTTTCCTATTTTCACTACC
Organism: Pardalotus punctatus; assembly: GCA_013400915.1. Taxonomy (NCBI): domain Eukaryota; kingdom Metazoa; phylum Chordata; class Aves; order Passeriformes; family Pardalotidae; genus Pardalotus; species Pardalotus punctatus. The sequence continues at coordinate 658,446 of VZTX01005853.1, forward strand.
TTTTTATTCTGTGTCGACTGACTTAAGTAAGTGGACTTGCAGGAAAGTTTATAGTGAATATAGTAAATTTTGGTTATGAGCTACATTGGTTGATTATCTGTCCTTGCTGTCACATTAGGGCTGAGTACCACAGTATTTTGATATTGTCTAAAGCACACAAGAAATTTTTAACATATTCAGTATCTGCATTGTTTCACTTCGAATTCTGGCCAGTGTTCCTTGAGAAAGAATAGCCCATTATGGATGTGCTATTACTTAAAAATAAAATGAAATTGCCAAATATGGAAGCTAATAATGAAATTTATTTGAGTTGATAATGAAGACCTATTGTGATTTCTACTTTAATGTATGGTTAAAAATACAGGTGGTCAATAGTACAAGGAAAGGCTTTGGTCTAATTTAATATTACTTTGTTTTACTTACCACAAATGCTTGTCTGTGGTTTACTCTCATACGATGGCTGTAAATTTTGCATGTGAGTTTTGCTATGCTGATTGAAACATCTCTGGGTTAAGTTTTGTTGAGGTTTTTTTCCCCCCTCCCCTGTTTCTGTTTCTCCATAGTAGTTCAGATGGTCCCTGGAACTTTTTCAACTCTAGTGAGCAGTTTTTAGATTATGGGTGAAATCATCTATTTTTGGTTGGTTGACTGACTGAGTGCTTTGGGGTTTTTTTGGCAAAACAAGATCTAGCTCAGAGCTGGATCAATTCTTTATACTCCCACAACTCCCACATCAAACTGGCAGTGACTTGTTTTCAAAGCTGAGAACAATGAGCCATATCCAGTAGAACAAATTAAGGTTGAATATTTCACTGCTCAACATGCTGAGAGGTTATGGGGGTACATTTCTGTAGTGTGTCTGACGAAGTTCAGCGAACATTAATTTGCAGGCATCACATTTACAGGTAAATGAAGAATTTAATACAACAGTGCTCAGCAGTTGTTCCCATATTAATGCAAAACTACGTGTTTGGCCTTAAGAAGTAAAGAATAAGATGGTCTGAAATTCTTCATTGAATTCTTGGGTCTGAGGCTGTTTCGGTGATGATGTTCTTTAGGGTTCACTGGATCATAACAAGAACAGTTCAAGCTTAGTCCTTCCCAAGGGGTGCCAGCAACCCAGGAGCTGGGAGAAAGCATGATTAGGAAAAGGGTAATATGAAGACTTAGTTGCTTAACTGAATCTTATATTTAAGAAGTAGAAAGATCTGCTTCTTACAGAAGAGAAGTCAGCATTGTTCAGCTGGAAACTTCTTTGTTTGCATGCCTGTGTCCATCATTGATGATTTGGAAATTGTTCTGCTTGTCCATACCAAGTGTGACCAATTTATTCTCTTTTATTCAGAGAAGAAAAAAAAAGTCCCTATAGAGTAGATCACCTGTCTTAAATAAATTCACAGAGTCTACCTTATGATCTGCTAGCATCCATGTGTGCACAAGAAATCCTTTGACTAAGAGGAGCACTGAGGATAGGGGAGTGGGTGCCACTGCTTTATTTATTTCTTTCTTTAATCAGTTAGCTCAGAAATTAAAGAAGTGGTGGAGTTAATGGCCAGCTGAACATCTCTTCCTTCTTTTCCTTGGGATTCAGTCTGTTTTGTTTTGGTAGTCCCAATGCAGATTTAAGAGCTTCAGTTTTAATAACTGCTTCAGTAAAACACTTAAAACCCAAAGAGCAAAATAATGTAATTCTACTGTAATAATCTCTGACTGGTACTGGTATATTGTGTCTTGTAAGTATTAAGAAGATTACATGATTAGACATTTTTCGTAACCCATTGAAGTTACTGCACGCATTTCTACTATATTTCTTAGTCTTTGACTCTAGCTTGCTTGAGGTAGATATAAATACTAATTAAAGCTTTTTGGAAGTGAAATAACATAGCCTATACATAGAAATTCTCCAACATATCTTGAAATTCAAATTAGTGTCAGTGGCAAGAAAAAAACCTGCTTGCAGGTACTTGGCCAGGAGTGTAGATGGAACCCCAAAGAATGTTGAGCCCTCTGAAGAAGCAACGCTTCTAAAAATGAAGGCTGGTCTAAGAAAAATAATTTAATAACTTCTGATAGCCAGGAGGGTGATTTCCTAGCCAAGGAAACTGTAGAAGGACAAATAATAATAAGTATCATTATTAAGTGATTAAATGGACCTTCTTCATTTAGGTTAGAGCCAAAGCAAGGTGCAGAAGTATATAATTGTGTGAGGAGATGTGACTTTGTAGCCAGAGAATGACCCAGAGAACTGTGATTGTCCAAAGACCTTGCTGTTACCTGTGTTGTAAGCAGTCATTTCCTTTCAGGGCAACAAATGATGACTCAGGGTTGTTGCATAAAAAATAGGGATAGACAGCAAAGGGTGAAATGAGTCATACCCTCATTGCAAGAAGCTTTTACCGAAGTGGTTTTTGTTCACAGATGGAAAAAAATGTAATATTTGTAAATAAATTTGTCAATATTTGCTTTTGAGAGTCTAGCCTTTGTTGTCCAGAAATGGGTCCTTTCACTCGGTGTGCAAGAGGCCAGTCCACAGAGTCGAGGTATTTGATTTATTTGGTTCAGCACAGAAAAGGGTCCTAGGTGGCAAATTCACAAAGCCAGTACACCAGTTATCAAAACTTCTCATTATTTAAACATTTTGACAAGCAAAAGCATTAATATTTATTTGCTATAATTTTTATAGTTCTTTTGTAAATTAGTATTTTATTTCTGTTGGTTAAATGACTCTTGCTTTTTCTGCTAATCAGCCCACATGCTCAGCCTTCTTTTGAGTATGTGGGTTTCTGGAGCTGGTGGCTGTGAGTCAGTGGTTGTGGTCTTCCCCTGCCAGAATTGCCTTTTACCTAGTTAGCACATTAGTTTGATGAGCTGGCTTTGTTGATTCCTCCTAATCTGGTTCCTGCTGGCCTTATCTTGGACATTCTGTCCAGTGTCCTTGCAGTCTATCAGTTCAGCATCCCATTGTGATTCTGTTTCTCCAGTTTTATACTCTGAAGTTCTCCCTTTTTTTCTTTCTCTATAGCTGCAGTCACTGAGGCATGGTAATCTGCAATTACTGAGATGTTACATATAATTTATCTATTTGGAAGCCGTACATCACCTTGATTTAAAATCTAGAAACAACAGAGTAGTGGTGTTGATGCTCTCCATTAAAAGTTGATGTAGTTCTGTGTGTTTTGTCTCAATAAGCATCTCATACAATATGTGCCATATGCAATTATATTTTGATAGCACTAAAGTAATTTGACATGAACTTCTTTTCTTGATACTTATTATCTGTAGTTAAATACAGTGCTTTATCATGGTTTAGTTTCTGCGCTTTGATGACTTTGTGTTTGTGGCCATGGAAGTGTTGTCTGGAAGGGAGCTCTGGGGTCACCTACTCCAGCCTTGTTCTTGAAGCAGGCCTGTTGCCAAGGCTAGATCCATCCAAGATTTGTGTAGCTGTGTCTTGAAAAGTCTCCCAAAAGAGAGGGATTTACAGCCCCTGCAGGTAGCTTGTTTCAGTGCTGCCCTTACTCCTAATGGAAGAACTTCTGCTCACATACAACCTGAACCTCTCAAGCCACGTCTGTGAACATTGCCCCTTGCAATATTGTCCACTAACACCAGGAAGAATTTGCATTTGTGATCTTTGTTGCTACTCTACAAGTAGCTGTGTGCTGTGGTTAAATAGCTTCTTTGCCTTCTCTTTCCTGGGGTAAAGGAGTCTGGCCCCTTCAGCCTTCTCATTGCACAGTCCTGCCTTGCTTATTCAGGTTCTCAGACTGTACTAAAAATGTAGTGGATGTGTTGTTTTCATTGCTGGCCAAGATTTTTTACTCTACTCTTGAAAAACAGTATGCACACAAGGTACTGAAGCATTCCAACAGCAGATTTGGGAACACAGTATATCATCTGTTGATCTGTGGTTTATGCTTGGCAAGCATCCTTCCCTTTAGTGAAGGACAAAAATAAGTTTTGTGGGAAAGTATAGATGTAGTGGTTGATGGCACATACCAAGAAAACTTCCTGTTTTTCCCCTTGACATTGCATGAATTTCGACAGACACGGAATCTTAAGTATATCAGTATTTTTAAATTGACCATTTGATGTAGTGCTGTTACACTAACCAGGTGATGTTTTAAATCTGTAGAGATTTGTATGGATTTCATATGTTATTTTAAAAATATCAGTTTGAAATTCTGACTTGAGAATATAGACTTTTCTGACAAAAATTAATGGAATGATAAATAAGATGCTTCAAAGGTGAACCTAATTGGTTTAGGAATTCTTGCATGTGTTACAAAACAAATCTATCCCTGCTTTCCTGCTTTCTATGGCTGTATTTGAGTCCAGCCTGAAGGGCTGGATAACAGCAAGGCTGAAAATACCTTATTTCACACTGGAGTAGAAGCTGAATGCATTTTACTGTTTTTTACTGTACAGATTTTACTGTTCATTTCCTTTCCTGCTGCCTTTCTTTTCCATAAGCTCATATAGAGGTCATAGCATTTATTTTGTTTGTGTTGCTACCTAAGTCAGCTTGTTCAGACTTTTGAAGAAAATGTGATTGGATCAGAACATGCTGAAGATTTCAAACGATTGACATTGTTACTCCTGTGACTAATAGTGGGCACATGGTCAGCATTTCAGAGCTGTGCAAGTAGCTTGCGTGTCCCAGTGTGCAAACTGAAAAAACAGGAATTTTATAGTTTTCATTTAGAAACATAAACTGGTCATACTTCGTCAGACAAAGGCTCATCCTCTCAGGTAGCCTGTTTCTTAAACTTGCCTACAAATGTCTTCAGGAAAGTATGCAAGAAGCACCTCCTAAGATTCAAATTTTGCTTCCAAAAGAGATTCCTTCCCCTCTGCAATCAATTTCTTAGCAACTTCACAGAGGCTGCATATGAAAGGCCCTGCTAAATTGTTGCAAATGGATTTACCTTTCAGTAATTCAATTCCTTTTTTGAATCCACTTAGACTTTTAGTCTTACATGGTAGTAAGGAACACGATCATTCATTGTATGAAATCAGTTACCGCCTTTTACGTGCTGGTTGGTATTTCTGCTGAGGATTCACTGGTTCTTGAATTATGATGAAAATTTTCTTATCTATATTCTGCTTTTTAATGTGGTCTTTATCATGGTGATTTACTTCCTTAAAAACTTTGGTAAATTTTCAGGCACTGTGTTTCCTTCAAAAGGGTTTCTGATCCCTTCTATTTCTAGACAGAATGTTGTATGCATAAAAGAAACCATTTGACTTTTTTTCTTCAGTTATAGCATTTAGATTCTATTTATATGAGATAAGCTAAAATTAATATAATTTGTTTTCTCAAGGTGTTAAATTTGTATTCATCATGAATTCCTTCTTGCATTAAAACCTGAGTGCTCAATATCACAGATCTGTACATGAAAATTGGTTCAGGTTGTGCACATCAGTGCTAAATCATTTACAAGAATTTTTGAGTGTACAGTGTGCTGTGCTGTTATTTGTTATTAAAATATTGTTGTTGATCCTGTTGGAGAGATGGGACATAAGTGTCTGGAAGCAAGCTCAGCATTTCAGTAATTTTCTCATAATAAATTACTCCATTGGTGTGCTGTATTCATTTTATAACTGCACTGTAAATTTAGGGTACAAAACTAATAGAAATATAGGACTTGGGATCAAAGTAGAAGTTTTATTAGAAGTCTCTCTCTTTCTACCTAGTGCTTGAAGAACAGCATTGTCAGGTGCCACAGTTCAACTAATGGCAAATGCAGTACACTTTGTCATTGTCTTAAGCTTGCCAGTCTTTGCAAATGTATCTGACAGAACACCCAGTGACCTCCAAACTGGGATGATGAAGTTCACCTGAGAATGGAGTTCCTGAGGCTGGACACCTGCTATAGGCTACCACATCCATTGTTTAAGCAGGTCAAGTCTGTGCTTGGAAGAGCATCGCTGCCAGCATGGAACAAGTATCACTGAATGATGAGATGGGATAATGCTACAGACCTCACGTTTTCAGCGCTCATTGGCCTAGCTTTATGAAAAACTTGCATTTTCTTTGCTAGTGTGCAAAGCTTGCTGCAGATCCCCACTACCATCACTGAGAAATGCGTGGTAGCAGCTGCCGTGACATCAGGCACATTTCATTTCTCTAATTGCTGTCCACTAGCTTGATGTTTGTGGATCCATTATCAAGAACTATTTGAAGTGTGTCATTATGGTATTTTGGTACCATAGTAATGTGGAGGTACTTATTAGTGTATTTACAGAGGTTGAATGCCTCTGACAGGATCTGTATGCCTTTTTAATGAGTGCACAGCTTTGGGGAGAGGTGTAGGAGCACATGGGAGGGTAGTTATTTCCTCCAAGGTACCAAACAATTGGAATTATTTCTGCCAGCATTACCAGAGTGTTCAGAAAATCTGTGTTTATCTGTGGTAAGCGCAGGATTCTTTGTTTTGAGGGTTTCTGGATGTTTAATTGCTTTGCTGTCTTTCTGCTTGGTCATTTTAAGTTTCCGTATGATTTTTGAACCCTCTCATTGAACTGTGGGAAACTGCTTTGTGTTACCATGAGTAGAAATTGAATGGATGAAATTTGCATTCAGAAGACTGACAACAAGATGCGGTAGCCTCATGTCAAGGGTAGTAGCAGCCAGCTTTGTCTATATACAAGGGCCACATGAGAAGAATGAAAGGTGTATGTATCTGAGTGCTTGTTCAGAAGACATTTCTTAGAATTGTGACCTACAGCTTTTATTTTGTACACAGAGAACTCCAGTATTTTAATTATTATTAGTATATGTTTTGTAAATTTAGCCATGTTTTCAATTTTTAAATAAAAAATAATAACCAAACTTTTTGTTGTGACCCATACTTATTTTTGGTGAGCATGCTTGAACCTGCTGCCAAGTGGTAAAAAAGCTCTGTGGTTTTATAAAACCCCAGGAAGGGTTGCCTATCTCTCTTTTATCACAGCAGGTGGTGTTTCTGTTCTGTGAGTTGCTATTTCCTTCCCTGTCTCCTTTATAAAACATTGTTATTTTCTTCTGTTTTGGCACTTAGGAGGGTATGTTTCACATTGGTTACACAAGTGGGCCTGTCTTAAGAAGGAGATGGCAATGCTGTCCAGTGACTGCATCTTTCTGTCCTTGTCTCAGACACTGAGGATCTGTGGGCTTCCTCAGTAATCCTGTTCTCTCTGGCGCTCTTACCTATTAGTCAGGATTTCCAATGTGCTCCCATTGTTGGAATTGAGCTTCCATTTCGAATTCCTATCTCAAGTTATAGTAAGACCCTAATTTAGTGTTGTTCAGATAAGTGTACACCTGCATTTTCCCATGAACACAAAAGGCGTGGCCACAGAGGGGTCAGTTGGACTGCACACATGGGGCTTCTACACGAGATGAAATCATGGTGCAAGGAATCCAGTAGGGACTACTGATCAGGATGGTCTTCCAGGACCAAAGGGCACACATATGCAGATATACATGCGCGTGTTAGGCCAGTAATGAAGGACTCTGAAGTACCTTAAAAGGGATTTGGTAGATATTTAAGACTTACCTTGGACTAGATGTGGATAAACTCGTGGCACGCCTCAGTAACATGTCTTCAGAATGCCAGGTGATTCACATCTTTAAAAATTGGATGCTGATCACTGCAGTATTAAATAATATGCATTAAAACATTATGTGCTTCAATAACAGCAAAATGCTGGGCTTCCTGTTCTGGGGAGTACTGGCAGAGAGTTGCACAACTTTTAAGTGTGTGCTCAAAGCTGATATATGAGGGTTATCTCAGGGTTCAACAATTTATTCGTATATGCCAGCATAATTAAACAAATCCATTTTTTGCACCTTCATATTAATCCCTTTTATCATGTGTCTAGGTCTTGTAATCTTTGTTTGATGATAAAGTGCAAGAGACCTTTTTGGGAATTATCCATTTGATGGTACTTCAGGAGAATCCAGTGCATATGAGAAGCAATTTTTCCATTTAGTTTCCCAGATTTTTTTTTTTTTTTGTGTTGGGCAGAATTACCAGTGACACTGGAGGGAAAATATTTTGTTAGTAGGGTAATTTCAAATGCACTTCCCTAGCAAATTAGTACTTGTAACAAAATCGTTGAGATTTAAGATTGTTCTCATTAGGTGAACTGGGTAAACAGCTTGGGGATTCTTCTATCATAAATAGTGACAAAGGACCACAAAATATTCCAAGAACTAGCTATTGAGTATTTCAGTAGTATCTTAAATAAATACTTTCATTTGCCTGGTACATTTCTTCTATTTTTAGAGATACGGGGTTTTTTATGGTTGAATGTATTACAATCCTTTGTTTTCATACACGCTTTTCTTTCTCTCTGTGTCATTTCATCTCCCCAGTTTCCAAATTCCTCCTGCAATGCAGACCTATGCACTTACTTGCACTCATTATCATGTCTGATATCTAAATTGGAAGCAATGTACCTTTATTCTGTCAGTGGCTTCACAGGGTGAAATAGTCAAGAAATAAAATTTCTTGTTTGTTTTAAAGCTGAATTGGTTTCCTAATATACAGAAGGGGGAATATCTTCTGAATTGCTCTTCATCATGTCATTGTGAATCCATGTCTTGCCCATATTGAATATGACTTAACTTCCAAGTGCTTAATCCAGTAAGATTACACTGGCTACTTTTGTTGAGATTTGCCATCTCAACAGTGAAAAAATACTGTTTCAGATTAGCAAATTCAGAAAACTTTTAATTGTCCAATGGGACAGGATTCTTACTTTGGTAAGAGGGGTGGAAAGGGTGAAATTTGCAGTTCCTTACGTCCAAGAATAAATGGTCTTACTGTACAGAGTAGTAGATGGAGAGTCTAGCTTTTGAAACTAGTGGGATAGACTAGAGATAGCCACATAGAGATTGTGGCTTCTCAAAAATGCTAAATGATTATCTGAAATGTATACAACAAAGGGTCTTTCTACAACATCTAGTTTTGTACTGTGTGGATCAAGGGAAATTGTTTAGATTGTCAAAGTGATATCCCCTGCAGTAATAGCCTCAAAGTGGCCAGAAATGTTTAGGAAATGGATTTTCAACGGGAAAATATCCAGAACAAACAAGCTAAATGCCCTATGGAAAACTGAAAGAAAATGGTTCTTTTCATTATTTTTAGAAGACTTTTATCATTACCTTAGTCACTCCACAGTGGTATTTCTCTGTACGTATCTTAAGCCTCCTGGCACAGAAAGTGCCCCTAAGTTGTGTAGTAAGGGGCACGTTGTGACAGGTGAGCGTGCCTACGCACACGTGTTCAAAGCTGGAGGCTCTTTTGGTGCTGGATGTTCTGGTTCTCAAGCAGGGCAAACCCGTGAGGAGGAAAATAATTGAATACATTTGGATCTTGCATATGGTGTATGAATGTTTATAAGATGGTCTGTTAATACAATGTCAGAAGGACAGTTATTTACACTCTTGCATTTATTGCATATTATGTATCAGCGCCCTGTGACAGGCTGACGTAGGGAAGACTGAGTGAGCTCTGTGGTCTAGCTGAGGAATATACAGCGGCTCTGCAGGCATGCTAAATCTGATTTGGGAAGAAAAAGATAGTACAGTGGTCTTGAAAGATAATTTCCTTTTAATGGCCATGCTTGCAACACCAAAGAATTTTTTTTCAGAGATGTAAATTTAACATTTCTGAAATGTCTAGAGAGGAATGTATTTTGTGGTTGTAAGTCTTTTCTTCATCAGAATGTTGAGTCAATTGATACTTTCCTTATGAAAGTATCAAAAAATTAAATAGTTGGTCTCATCTAGAGTAGCTTCTGCTGTGATTCTGGTGGTGTACTGATGCCTTTGTCTGGTTGTACCTGAAGTACATAATCTAAGAATTACATTGCCCTCATCAGCTGGGACATTTTTTATGAAGATGTGGGGATTTGTACTTTCAGGAGTTGCTAATTTGAAAAAATAGTTTTAGAAACAGCTGAATCCTGAATTGCCTTCTTAAAAACTGTGGTAGAAGGCACAAGTGTGGTAACATATGTATATAGTGGGTGTATTTGGTTGCTTATATACTTTGTTTATCGTTTATGGCTTCAGAACAAGCCCAGTCCCAGTGCTGAGTTTGGTCTAGGTTCTTACAGCATGAACCTTTTTGAAAAATTGTGACAGCTTACACAGTCTGTTTCCTTTCTCTTTTGTTTCTGCATCAGCCCCGTCTTACGCTAGCACATATGTTCACACTGATGCATGCATGCTTTTGCTGTGGCAATGAAGGAGAAATGTAGGAGCAAGAAAGAGGGGGTGGAACTTCAGAGTCACAAAAACAAATCAACAGCAAATGTAGCACTGGCAAATGTGGCCTCTGCTGTCCAGTAAAATCCTTTTTTTCACTTATATGTTGTGCACTTATAAGTGCACTAAAGGCTTTAAAGGTGATTATAGTTATTTTTAATCTCTTTAGCAAGTTAAAGATATTATAACTTAAAGTCTTTGGATAATTACACACTTTGTAGTCGTTCAGCATGCTCTCAGCTATGTGTTGGAGTCCATCCCTAGCTGTCTTTCAGTCGTTTTTAAGAGTGGGGGGAAAAAGCATTACTCCAAGGATAAAAAACTGCAGGAATGCTTTGTGCTTACAGACTCAGTTACTGTTTAGCATTAAAACTGACAGACTANAAATGTTGGTTTTTCCTCTGCAATGTACTGCTCTGGAATTCAACAGCATACTGTAGAATTTAAAGCAAGTATAAAAACTGTCTGCCTTTACAATTAAAAACTCTGACTGTGTCTTCATTTTGTGGCCTTCTATAGTAAAGGGAAAGCTATACATAAAATAAATTTAAGAAGTTTTTCTAAGCCTCCTGTTAATCTCTTCTTGAGCCTTCTGCCTTTTAAATAACTGATAAGGGACTCTGCTGTTGAAATACTAAAATACATTAACAAATGTTCAGTTTTATGGGTTTTGTTTTATAGCTGTTCCTAACAAAATTGACCAAAATTTATAGGAGATTCTACATGGTGGAATCAGTTTGCATTGTTCTGACTCCTTACCTGAGGGAAGTGCTGAAAAGAAGGAGGAGTTCTTTGAGCCACATTATGCCTTAACAGAGACAAAAATGTGGCAGTGGCAGTGGCAGTTATTGCTTGTCGCAATATAAAGCAAACTAGCAAATAAAGCAACTAGCATTGAAAATCCTGCACAAATGCAGATCTTTTTCCCAGAAAACGTGCATTTAGTTTGGGTGAGAGCCCCATCTACATTGGCAATTAGAAATGGAAATTTGGGGCTCTTGATGCAGGTGGCTGTCAGGGACTGTTGCACCGTGTAGCTATGATTACCTGCGTCTAGATGCATGTGACTAAAATAGTGGCAGGAGCCATCATGTTTCTGCACAATTACTTGGAAAGCTGCTGTATTTGTCTTACTGTCTGGGTTTGTTAAGGCCTGGCAGCTTTCAAAGCCTGTTGGGGATTGATGCATTCAGATTAGACAAGTTGTACATCCTCTTTCAATAATTTGCCTATCCTGAAAATATGACTTTTCTCTGTATTTTGGTGTTGCCAGCACTGTGTAAAAGCCTGTGGTTCCCATTGCTTTTATCTGGAGATTTGCTGTTGTTACAGTAGCATGTCATGCTCTCTTTCCGTGGGAAATCACTGCTGGTCCATCAGCGGCTGAAAACTGTGGGGATGGAGGCTGCTGATTGCTCTAACCGCCCGTCTTCCTGAAGAGTGTTACAGTGTCATGCTTCTTTTGCTGACTGGTAAATTCAACAGGCATAGTTAGATGAAGATACAATATTTCCCAGAAATGGGAATGGTACATGCCTCGCTTTTCTCCCTTCAGCCAATTCCGCTTTAAAGAGATCAAGCTGTGGAATGGGGTTAAAAGTGGGAAGTTACCAGCCTTGGAGGCAATTGCACTGGAGGTTTCCCAGTAGTTTTGCAGTTCTGATGCAGCAGAGTGTGTGTTATCTTTCCACTCATTTTTCAACAACATTTTATGTTTATGCTTGCATTTTTTTCTAGTGAGAGCAAACTTTTCAGTTGAAGTCACTCTTAGCAACAAGATGCTTTGAAGAAGCTTGCAAAATAAACAGAGGAAAATAATGGCTCTGCTTAGTGTGAGTTGCCTTTTTCCTTTTCTTTGCTTGTCTTCCAGAGACAAGAGTGACTGCTGTAAAAGATACTGTTTCCTGCATTGGTGGTCTTTTTGGCAAAAACTGAAGCTATTCTGGGTTTGTGAAACAACTGAAATAATGCTGACTCAGTTATTTTTCTCCTGATAGTTTTGTTTATATTTTCCTTGAGAAGAAAAACTGTTCTATTGTATTAAAAGCAAACAACAAAAGAAGCTAATTTTCCCATGCTTGAAGTGTAAGAGAATCACCAGTTAAAGGAACCTGACCCTTTCTGAAAGCAACTGGAGCATGGCATTTCTGTCTGCCATTCAACCTCTGAATGCTGAAAAAAGGCATAAGCTGTCCATGCTGCTGCTGAAATACACAGAGCAAAATTTTGTAAATAAACACTAGATTTGCTAAACAGTTGTGGTATGAAGAGCAGATCTTTGTGCCCTGATGTTTCCTTGATTCTTCTGCTGGGCAGCAGTCTTCCCAACTTCAGACAGGAATTTCTGACTTCTTCCACCTCATCTGCTCTGCCTGCTAGCTGCTTGGCTTCTTGCACTACATCCTGCTGCTGAACAGGGATAATATATTTCTCCTGCATGGGTGTAATGTTATGAGGGAAAAAAAGGTTTTGTAAATAGTAGAATATGAAGGGGAGAAAATCCTAAAGTATGGTCTGAAGGAGGCTGGAGCATGGTCAGTTCTTATGGAGTGAGAGATGCAGGTCTCTGACTATGCAAATTGTGGGTTGGAGGACAGGCAGAAAGAACTTCATTAACTAAAATTAACTCAGAATCGTATTCAGCTTTATAGCTTGTGAGTTTGAGCTGCTTAGGAATTCCTAGCCTATTTTACTACAGCTACATACACAGTAAGGAATTTTATTACTTTTAGCAACAGAATGGTAGGGAGGGCAGTACTGGTATCTCATGTCTGGAAGGTAGTATCTGTCACTGTAAGTGGAATTTTTTCCTGTGTATTTCCCATGCCAGAGTGCAGACTGGCCTGTTTGTTCATTGTAAGTGCTAGTCCGGCATCATTCAATGTTTCCTCTAATCTAATGCGTGTTTTTGGCTTCCAGAGTTTACAATTGAAGGATACACGGTTTTCTGCTAGGAAGGCATCATGTCCCATAATGTTTTATAGCAATTTATGTTTCTGATATAGAAGAAAATCCATAGTGCAGGATTTAATTTTCAGATCTTTGCAACTATACAGTCTTTTTGCTTATTTCTGTTAGAAAAGATTACAGAGAAGTCTCTCAGTGCTTGAGGTAACATGTATAGAGAAAAGATAATCAGTTGTGGGCATGCACTTTTGAGACTCAGCTTTTTCAAGCCAAGGATTTGTCAACAGAATGGAGAGATAAGACCTGCATGTGTGTGTGTTTAAATGTAACATATGTGTGTGTGTATTAAAAAAAAAAATCCTTATTTTTCTAGGCTTTCATATTCTGTGGTTGTCATTACTTGACTTGGTCTTGTACCTAATGCCAAAACAGCATTTAGAATTGCAAAATGTACAGAATCATGGAATCAATTAGGTTGGAAAAGACTTCTGAGATTGAGTCCAACCTAGGACCAAACACCACCTTGTCAACCAAGTGCCATGTCCAGTCTTTCCTTAGACACCTCCAGGGATAGTGACTCCACCGCCTAGTTGACTCCAAGCACCTAACCAAAAGACTGAGTTCTTTGAGTCTCTTGTTACGCTTGATACTAAAACAGATTTAAAGGACTAAGTTCACAGTAAACTTAAAGAGGTGTGGGGTTTAGTTCTATTTTTAGATGCTACCTCTTTGCTTGTAGGATTACAATTTTTCTTTTCAAGAAGACCAGTATGCACGTGGATGGTGTGCTTTCACTAAGTTTATCAGTTAATAAAATGTGCAAAACCAAATTTAATATTCAAGTGTTGAAACAGGAATGAAAATAAAAGGGAAAAGGGAATTGCATTGATTTCCTGAAGAGCAAGTTGCAACGATGTGGGCCGGCTGTGGTGGATCTGCCAACTGGACATGGGCTATGTGGGAGAGCTCCCAGATGCTGGACTAACGTGTGCTCTGACTCGGTTTCTTCCTTCTCACTGGTTTATTCGCTTGATGGTTTTAGCAGTGGGAAGGCTTTGTCTGAATACTGTTAGATTGTGGCTGCGTACAGAGCAGAGAACGCCGGTAACAAGCAACAGATGGCAAGCAGATTTCAGTAGGAAGTCGGGTCTCATTTTTTTCAGTGTTCACAGGTAAGGAGGTTACATGATAAGGATGGAAGGAGTGTGTGTTTGAACAACTGTTCCTGCAGCTCTGGTTTGAGCTATTCCAGAGCTATACCATGCTCCTTCTGCTACCAGAGTTGCACACAGTGTGATGAAATGGAGATCACTGTGAGTCAGGAAGACAATGTTTTAACTGTGTGGCTATGACAGCTCAGTAGGAGCACCTATGGATGGAAAAAGCATTACATACTTTTAAACAATGTTGACATGAGATAATTTTTTATCACTTTAATGAAAACATAATCAAATGAGCATATAAAGCTTGGAGAGGAAGATATTTCTTTTATACAGGAGATAAAACTGCACAAATAAATGTGTGCTGTCAACAGAACAAATTTTATTTCAAATGCAGAGCTTTAAAGTTGAAATACAATCTGTGAATGTGAAAATTTTTTTAGGAAGACTCTTCTGTATAGACAAGCTTTTCAGTAAAGTCTTTATTAACACCCGAAAAATTGCTTTCTGTTTAAAATACACACAGATCAAATTAGAAGCAAAGTTACCATGATCAGGGGAGATTATATGTAGCCATAGGAATTACCTTCTGCTTGTACAGTGGATATGTCTGCATTTAAAGATTAAACCCCCCTCTAATTTTAGAGTATATACATTTTAGGTAGACACCAGTCTCAATTTTTCAGGTAGTTCAAAAGTCATGCAGTAAAAGATATTCTGGCCTTAAAATAGAATATCATAACTTAAAATTCTAATATCATAGCACTGTGGTTATTTTGTAATGCTTGTATGATGATCATAACTCTTGGGAGAAGTATTTTTATACTTTCTTTGCATACTGGAGCTTTATGTGGAGATTTTTGTGAGTCATGGTCATTAGTCCAAATAAGCTACTTGAAGCACTCACAGGACAAGTAAAACCCATTCTAAAAACACAGAAAGATTCACTTTCTGGAACCCCCAGAAGCAGGAGAGTTAATGGTGGGGCTGCCCTGGGTTCAGTGTATTTGCAGATGTTGCTGCAACCAACTGCTGATTTTTCTCCCATCTTGTCAGGGAACTCTGCCAGCTGTGATTCATGGAATGATTTTTTTGCGCTGAGTAATCTGTGGTTTTTCTTTTTTCCTCTTCCCTCTCCCTTATTTTTACTCTGAACTAAAGCCCTATTCATTTCAGCTAAAGGGAGGAGAAGCTTCCAAAGCGTTAATACAAAACATTAAGTACACTGTATTTTGAGTGGAGGAATTGTAACAAATATTAAACTTGCAGTAATTTTACTTGGTCTTAGGCAGTCTAGTCCAGTGTGGGAAGACAGTTTTAGAATAGAATCAGCTTTTGGTTTTGCTAGTCATATGGTTTCACAGTTCTCTTAAGACTTCTGTACAAGTATTGCTAAAGAACATCCAACTTGTATGCTGATATTATGCCTCCTTTCTCACAGATCGCTCAGAAAGAAATAAACCAGACTGCCGCTCTTCAGGGTAAGAACTATATTTCTCTATTTATTCTTCCCTTCTTTTTCCTTTTTTTTTCCCTTATTTTTTCCTTTTATAGGGTAAACTAGGAAATTGGCCAGAAAAATAAAAATACCATTCTTCTACTTCTCTGTTTTGGTAACAGTAATGTAATACCAAAATAATTTTGTGTTAAAAGTAATTGTTTTATATTCTTTTTGGGCAAAATTATTTTCAGTAAATTAATGGTACTTGCTGCATTTTAATTGTGTGCACTTAAACTCCAAAGGCTTGTTTATGTGTCACGCACAGGGTTGTTTGGTAAAACTGTGGTTGAAAACAAGAAGCCCCTCATGACTTTTGCTTCTTTGAACAGTTTGCTTCTGTAGTAAGGAAAATAGTTCTTGTTTCAGTCAAGAATAGTAACACTTTATTATTTGTTCCATGAACTCTGATCCTATCATACATAAGGTTTCACAAGAAGCAAATGACAGTGTATTAAACAAAACACACACACATACACACCGACATTTTGTGAGCCACTCATTTATAATTTCTATCAGCAGCTATCATGAACTTCTAGGCTATTGATTTGCAAGGCCATGTTTTCCCTTAAGCTTCTGAATATTCTTTAGTTCTTACCCTCTGATTTCTAAAAAATCCTTTTCTCTATTGCCTCATTTTCAAACTCTCTCTCTTTCAATTCTCCACTGGGGAATAGGATTTTGTTCATATCACATGGTGGATAATGGGATTTTAATGAACTAAAGTGATAGAGCAGACCAGCGAACACTGGCTCTCCCATTCCTTTGTGAAAAGTCTTTCCAAAAAATGCCCCAGATGTCCAGTCTTTTGACATGACCTGACCTTTTCATTTGATTTTTACAGTCTACATTTTTTCCTTTCTGGTACATTTTTACAGTACAGTGGGGTAGCTTTTATAGACGGAAGAACAGTGTAGCATTTTCTTACAGCACACTTGATGTGTTGTATCTATTGTGCAATGTGATGGAAGAGAGGATGTTTTTCGCTTCCCTCCCTTATCTGCCACAGCACTGTAGCCGATTCCAGCAGTGTGTCTAAGTTGCGGGGGAGTATTGCCTTTGTCTTTGAATACTTTTATCTACTTAAAAGCTCAATCACTGCATGTCCTGATTTCTTTTTATACTTAAAAATACTAAACTTTTTTTTTCTTAAAATGGTGCAGTTACAGTCTACATGATAGAACTTTCTTTAAATCATGTCATATTATAATAATGTCAAATAAATCCAAATCATTATAAGAAAGAAATCAAATTTTATCAAAATGTTTAGTTTAAGGGTGAAACAGCTTCAATCTCTTCCCCCTTCTTCTGTCTGGTTGTTCTTACCAGTACCTTTTTGCTCTGGAGTGTGTTTTAGAAGTTTGAATTTGGAAGCAAAAACAAAGTAAAATTTCAGATTTTTTCCATGGAATTGGAAAGTCAAATGTGGACCAGCCTTGACAGTAAAAGACTGCGCTAAATTGTCTGGACTACAGACTCCAAATTCTCATGTGGACAGTACAGAGTAATTAACAGTATAATGTAGACTGTAGGCTCATAATATTGAGAAAAATGCAGCTTTCCCTAGTCTTTCATTCCTATCAGTAGTGCATGTGCTTTCTGACCATATCTGTATATCTTCTACCCCCTTCTCAATCTCACTGGCCATCGTGTCATGAGCTGTGAGGAAGAAAAGCCACCATTTAAAGGGTAGTGTGGTTTTGTGCATGTCTCACTGCTGTTTCTAGACTGGAACAGGAGCAGCCTGCCTTACTCTAAATAATGTACGCTGCTAATTGATATTGCTACACTCAGTGGTTCATCTCTCATTATAATTGGAAGAATAATTCTGTGGTGACAAATTGCTGGGCAAGATTCTTATCCCTAGTCTGGCCATATCATGCCTAGGAAAAGAGCTGCAGCTGCATCAAGGCCAGAGTCCCTTGATGTAAGACCTGAGAGAAGACTAAACAGTGAAGTATGCAAGGCTAAGATTGAAGTGCAAAGCACGCTTGGCTTGTAACATGGGCAGTATTTCAGAGCTTTTTGAATTCCACTGGGGACAGTTTTATGCCATTTTATGATGAGCTACTGCACTTATGACACTGTCCTCTCTTGGAGCAGTTCATGACAAGGGAAGAAGAAAACACAATGGTTCAGAGGTATCTTAGCTACTTTTTCCTTAAACTGCATGTTATGGGATACATATCTTAAAAACACCAGACACTATCCCTCTCATGATCTCAAGTGGAACAAAAATGATGCTGCAGGTCTTGGTACTTGAACTCAAGGTCTAGAAACAAGAATTTCTGCACTAGAATTACTATGACATTTTGGAGGCTGACATTAGGAGACCAGCTGGCAAGATGAAGGAATATGCAGTGAGACTTAAGAAAGGTAGATAACTTTAAGATGAAATAGAAGACATAGGTATTTCTAAGAGAGAGCCAGAGAAGTAGTTTATTGTTTCATACAAAGCTCTGGTGGGATCTTGCGCAGAAGTCTGTCAAATATAAGTACAAACGTGGAACACCGGGATAAGAAGAGCCAAAGAAAAGGCCCAAATACCCACCAACAACTCTTCCTCATGCATTCTAAGTTTAAGTTTTGGTCTCAAACATGATCATCAGAATAAAAAGATCACATAACAATTTCTTGTGATTTCAAGGGTATAAATCTCACCCTTTCCAGCTTCCTGTTCTTACATATTTCTCTGCCTGTGTATTTCTAGAGGTACTTCAAGTTTGTGCTTGAGTCTTTGCAGTATTAGTGATGAAGAGCTTATATACAATGAAACAGGAACAGTTTTAAAACATAGCTTGGGCATATTTCATTTGCAGTGAAAGGCACATAAAAAAACCTGTTCTAGGTAGAATAGTATATAAATGGTCATTATTATAGTTACTTTATGCTAGGGTGATGCCATTTAGAAGAATTTTTATAGCAGTATCAAGAACTCTGACAAATATTCTGGTTTTGTTATTAGCCTATCAAATATTTAGTATGGAAGAAATGCTACAGAAAGGGGGAGCATTCTGAGTGGTGATACAGGGATCTATCATGGTGTGGGAAATAAAGCTGGGGAGCAGATGAACAAAAGAACATGATTTAAAGGGAGGGAAACAGATACTAGGTAATGTTTACAAGATGTGTATTATTACATTATCTTTTGCCTCTTTGGGTAATTAGCAACCATCTGACACTCAGGAGAGTTTAGATGAAGTGAGGAGTAACAACAGGGCCTGTGGGTATCTCTTTCATGTACTGCTCTGCGCTGATTTTTTTGTTAAATATAGCACATTAGTAAGATCAAAACAAATGTTCGCTGAACCCAAATAATACCTATTGCTATGTTAATTTTTTATCAAGAGACATTTAATTTCAGGACCTAATAGCCATCCTTCCATTGTTACATTTCAGACAGTGTTAAAGTATGTCTCTACTGGTAACAGTGCTCTGTAATTAAAATTTTCTATTTTATTGTCAAGTCACTCTTGTACTGTTGTCTCTGATAGCTTCAGGTCATGCACTGCTGTAACACAGGTCAATTATGTCAAAAGAATATATCTTTATTCCTCTAAATGTTTTCAAACTGAAAATTATATGATAATAATAGAATAGAAGATTTCAGGCATCTGCATGTTTGCAGTTAATCCCTGAACATGAGTAAAGCTTGTAGAAAGAATTGGATACATTTCATTATGCTTTTTTTTTTCCCCTTTTGGTTAAGGATTATGGATCAAAAAATCCTGAAACACGGTCATGTAATTTGATACAATTCATTGTAGTTGCCTTGACCTTGGAGATGGGAGGATGAAGGTGGCTAACAACTGCAACAATTTATTGAGAGATTTAGTTAGGGTATCAATCACTTGAAGTCAAGTAAGAGATTCTGATTTTTAGAATATCAGTGTCTACTGTGAAGAATGAGGAGGGGGATGAAAATAATTAGTTCATTTCTAGAAGCAGATCTTAGGCTTTACTGGCATATAGTCTGCCTGCTGATTGTAATGTGCTTAAGTTCTTTTACAGCTGGTTGCTTTCATTTGATTTAACTAAATTGAGCTTTTTTATTTAAAATGCATAAAGTCAACAGTACAAATAGACACAAGTCTTCTTTTGTTCCTTTATAAACAAGCACTTGAAGTGGCTGATCAAAGGGGCTACTGATCCCTTTAGTGAGGCTCTGGTAAATCAAGCGATCATTTCTATGAATGGTATTTTGTATCTGACTTTGGTTTTAGTTGTTTGGATTTTTTTTTAATGTAGCAGAATTTCATTAGTGAAAGCTTCTCTGCATTTCTACTTCCTCTGCTATGTAATATTGATTTTGTGAAATTGTGTTTAATAAATATTACAGTAACAGTCTAACTATATCATAAGAACGTGTTTTCCCAGATCATCTGTGAAGCCTGAAAAGACACTCTTTAATGAAGATCTTAAGCCTTTAACAGAGCATGAAGGGAATCTTAAGGCACTGGCCTGAGAATGTAGTGGAACTGTCCCCACTTTATAATTAAACTGAGGTGGTTTTATGAATCAATATCCTTTTGAGGTCTTGATAAAACAGACAGTAACAGGATTTTCTATATTGTAACTATTACAGTCAGTCATTTAGTAGTTTCCTAGAATCGTAGAAGGTTACAGGTTACTCTTGGTCTAAGCATGCTTTTAGGCTAGGAAAACAGAAATATCCTGCTTTTATACACTCCCAGTAGGTCAGAAGTTGGTGTAATTCTAAAAAGTATCTACTCTCCTTCTCAAATCCTTGGGGTGCAGTTTCACAGTTGCCCTGAGCTGAGCTAAGCCTGTGTTGCTGCAAGAAGGAAAGGTCTCATTCTCTCCTTTGGGCTGCTGTCAGGGCTCATGTGGTTAGTTGGATCAGAAAGCTGATCTCCAGGGAAGGAATGAGCTGTGTCTCCACAGATGAAGCAGGTTCAGCATAGGGGGGCAGAGTGTTTTCTTGCAAGTTGCACAATCAATCAATTGCAGAACTGGAAGCAGGGGCTCTGAGTTGTGACTTCTGTTGTCGCTGTCTAAAAAGTGGGGTCATGTGACTCAATTTTTTTTTCGTTCTGAGAGATAAATTTTGGACTCATGCACTCAGTGCAATTCCACAGGTTAAATATAGATTTAAACTGCTGAAACTTGAGATTGGAATCTACTTATGTATCTTTCTTTTGTTTATCACGTGTTTCTCATCAGCACGTGCTTTCACATTGGAGCTGTTGCTTCTGGGAATAGAATAAGCTAGAGCAATTTTGAGCAGCATGTTTGGTAGCTTCTTTGCCACAATAAATCATTATGCTTAATTTTTAATTTGCAATGTTAATTTTTACCCTGCTCAGTTTATACTTATCTGTTAAAGAGGAAAAAAAGAATCACAGGTAGAGCAGAGGAATAAACTGCAGATTGCTTCAGTGCAGTTTTTGGCAGTTAGGGATCACAGGAGTATCTAGAGCCTGTTCCTGGGGGTGTTTGTTTTAATGTTGCCAATTCATCACTGTTGTGTTGGGGATTTTTGGCAGTTCATCTCACAGATTGCAGTAAAGAGTTATTGTGAAGGGTGCATCCTCACCAGCCTTCTAGATCCCTTACTCCTAAACAGAGAAGAAGGATTTGTTTTAATAAAAGAGTGCTCTGTTCCTGGTTTCTGCAAAGGGAATTCTGAAGGACGCTTTGCTCTGGTGCTCTGAACAACTCCTTCCATTGTCTGGGCTGCTCTCCAGTGCTTATTCTAATTCATAATGGAAAATAATGCCGCAAATGAGATGGCTGTTGAAAGAATAAAGAGAAAAAGGCTCACACTCCATCTCCACTGAAAGAATTTCACTGTTTGGGCATCTTGTGTACATGAGCAAGTTTCACCATCCCATCATATTTCAGAATAGACTCCTGTAGAAAGTACTGAGGACCATCCAGACGCACGGCCACACTCCTTGTGCATTAGGAGAATTATCTGGGTTATGAACAATCATGATAGACATTAGTTCTAAAAAAGGTGGTTTCAGGAAGGACACAATTGCACATCTAATTTTTTTAAGCCAAATTAATTAGTCATGGTTATAATTCTGCTTCTTTATAATTTATTTTTTTTCTCCTCAAGACACTCAATGACAAGCAGCAGATGAAATTCATGTGGTAGCTGGGAAGGAGGGCTGGGAGATTATTCTTTCCAGAGGTATTTGTAATATTCTCAAAGAAAACGGAAAAGGAGGAGGAGCTGCTAAGGGGAGCCTGTAGGATATGTGTCAGGGCTGAGGAGGCAGACTCAGCAGGTTGTAAACTTCCAAGTCAGAAGTAGTAATTGTTAGGTTCTCTCTGAAAGAATTTCGTGTTGATATTTTAAGAGTGTTGGAGCTTTGGTTCATTTCCCTAAGGATTTATGTAGGTTTCTGTCTAGGCTCAGTGTCTACATTTTCCTTTGCCTCTGGAATTTGAGTGGGAGAGCTCCGTTTGCAGTTATATTGTGTTCATTTCCATGGCCTCTTACTCTGATGTGCACAGAAGAGATTGTTATTTCATTCTCTTTTTTTATTCTCTTTTTCTGTACTGCTCACCTACTTTGTAATTTCACCGTAAGTTATTCTTTGGTGGCTTTGTTCTTTATTCTAGTATAGGGAATCAGTCAACTTAAGTAGCATCTGATTTGGCAGGTCAAACATTGAAATGATTGATCAAGTACTTTTTTAAAGCATGTTACAGTTGCGTTTTTACTACATGATGGGGGTAAAGGGTTCCTAGTGAGGCCTGTCACATTGATAGTTTCTTCCTCTTTAATGTATTTCAGTATCATGTACAGTATAATGTGCAGTTTGCACAGCTGTACTTTAGACTCTGATCCTGTCATTTGTAAGAGATTGCATTTCTGATTTTGCTACAAAATTTTTTTCTAAAGTGGTATTTGGCTTAAATTCAAATGCTTGCACTGAACAATGTTTACATACTGAGTTTGTCCTAGTTTTGGCCATCTGTGACAAATCATCAGCTCAACTCAGCTAGTATTAGGTCCTAGTGTAGACAAGGATGAGCTGCTTTTTCATCTGTTTCAGCTGCTTCAGCTTCAAGAAGGGAGCCAAGAATCAGTGATAGAAAAAGTCATGTTGCCTGTTCCCTCAGAGGCTACAATCAAGGTGGGTCACCGGCAGGTCTCTTCATGCCACAAGAGACCCTCTTGTTGCTACAGAGGACTGAAGTTAGACCGTGCACACCTAAATGTGGAAAGTATTCATAGAAGTATGGTCTTTATAAGTATGCATAGCTGCATCTTCATTGTGGGAGCATTGTTACAAGAGGGTTGTCATCTGACTGTGGTGGACATTGCCATCTCCTGAGGCTTGAGGCAAAGGTTGACTAGTAATGAAAGAGAAGGTCCAAATCTAATCAGGTTGTTCCAACCACAGACACTAATTACTTTGTTAAATCTCTCTTTTGATCTGTAGCATAATTTCTGGTTGAAGCAAAATAAATACCTCAGTGATGTCACGTTTTTATTAGGCAATACTTTTGCTTGGAATAAATGCTTAGTAAAAACAAACAGCTTTGATTTTACTATTATAATTCTTATATTTCATGTCGTTGGACTTCTGCTCTCCCATCCACTCACACACCAGTATCTGGTATCAAGTATTAGAACCTGAAAGCAGGTTGTAGAAGTGAGAGGGCTAGAAGAAATGACCTTAAGATGAGACAGGGGAGATTCAGATTCAGGGTGATCAGGCATTGGAATAGGTTGCCCAGGGAGGTGGTGGAGTCGCCATTCCTGGAGGTGGTCAAGAGATGTCTGAATCTGGTGCTGGGTGATACTGTTTAATGGTTTAGTGGTTCAGGGGTTACAGTGGTAGTGCTGGGTTGACAGTTGAACTTGATGATCCTAAAGGTCTCTTCCAACCTTGATGATTTTATGGTTCTATGAATACAGTATTAGTTCAAACAATCCTGATACTCTTTCATGATTGGACCAGGTCCGGAAGTTTCTTTCCTCTCCAAAAAACACCGTTTCTTTGGGCAGCTGTTTTTAAGACCATTGGGTTGTTTTATTGCCTTCTTTCCACAGCCCCTTCTAAAATAATAGGCCCATGAATAGATAAAACATGTAGTGCTCTTTCCAGGTGAAGGTTGGACAACTAGGAAGAAAGAGAACAATATCACAGGGCAAGTACATTAATGAGAGGTGCAGGAGAGGCTTTCTCACCACACCCTACTGGTGTATAGGACAAAAGATTATTTGCTTTACTGTTTAATCTATCTTCATCCTTCTAAGGCTGTTGACAAGGAAATGAGTTCTCTTAAATGAACTTTTTACAGTGTGAACTGACTAGAAGTGCTTTCTGCAACACAATTGTCTGGTGCAACTTGAAGCCATTTCCCCTTGTCCTATTGCTTGTTACTTGACAGAAGAGACAGACCCCCACCTTGATACAACTTACTTTCATGTGGTTGTAGGGAGCAATAAGGTCTCTCATGAGCCACTTTTTCTCTAGGCTAAACACCCCCAGCTCCCTCAGCTCCTTGTCACAAGACTTGTGTTCCAGACCCTTCACCAGTTTTGTTGCCCTTCTCTGGACACTCTCTGGCACCTCAGTGTCCTTCTTGTAGTCAGGGGCCCTAAAGTGAACACATGAGTCAAGGTATGGCCTCACCAGTGCCAAGTACAGAGGGACAATCACTGCCCTGGTCCTGCTGGCCACACTGTTTCTGATACAAGCCAGGATTCAATTTGCCACCTTGGCCACCTGGGCATCTTCTGGCTGATGTTCAGACACTATCAACCGACATTCCCAGGCCCTTTTCCACCAGGCAGTTTTCCAACCACTCTTCCCTCAGCCTGTTGCAATGCCTGGGGATTGTTGTGACCCAGGAGAAGGACCCTGCTCAAGCAGGGCCATCCTAGAGCACATTGCACAAGATTGTGTCCAGACGGTTCTTGAGTATCTCTGGTGTGGGGGACTCCACAAACTCTGAGCAATTTGTTCCAGTGCTTGGTCACCTGCACAGTAAAAAAGTTTTCTCATGTTCAGGTGGAACTTCCTGTGCATCAGTTTCTGCTCCTTCCCTCATGTCCTATTGCATGGCACCACTGAGCAGTGCCTGACTCTGTCCTCTTGTCACCCTCCCTTCAGACACTTACAGACATTGATGAGGTCCCCTCTCAGTTCTCTCGAGGCTGAACAGACCCAATTCTCTCAGCCCGTTATTTTAAGAAAGATGCTCCAGTCTCATCATCTTCATTGTCCTCCTCTGGACCTGCTCTAGGAGCTCCATGTACTGTGTAACCCCAAACTGGACACAGCACTCCACATGTGGCCTAAGCAGGGCTGAGTGGAGGAGCAGGATCACCTTCCTTGCCCTGCTGGCAATGCTCTCTGGAGAAGTGATATTTTGTACTTATTAGCCAATAGTGGGTTTTCATTAGGTTCTCTTTGAATTCCTGTACATTTTTAGCACGTTCAGTGTGTTGGGGCAAGAGTGTCAAAGCTTAACCTCATGTTCCACATTGAAAAGTCTCTTTGGCTCTTTTGAGCTTGGTAACTGCTAGTTTTATATAATGCTTTCTGCATTCTGTAGTGTAAGAGACTGAGCTGTCATTCCCTATAGCTTTGCTGCTTCTTGAAAAAGTTAAAATGCTGGTGTTCTGCTTTTCAATAGATCATGTCAATTAATTAGGCAGCCTTAAGGAAAAGGTCACTATCACTTTTGGAGGTCCAGAGGCGTGTTAGCAAGGGGAGAGAAGGTTGTTGACTGGTATGAGAAAAAGGACAGGAATGATTTGCTGCCTTTGGAATTAAGGACATCATTGAGAGTGGAGATTAGCGAAATTACCTGCTTATGTTATCTGAATCCAGGACCTTTGACTTGCACTAGAGATTGAAAAAAAGTAATTTTTATTTTCTACACCTGTCCTTGTAAAGATTATGGATCAAGGGTTAGAGGTCAGAGATGAAGTGGTTGTTAAAAGAGAAGGGTAACTCCACTGGTCCCTGTTTTTTCAGTTTTTTTCAGTCACTCGAGTGAGCTGATACTTTGTGGTTTATTAATTTCCTCTGCCTAATTTACCTGATGACGTGGTGCATTGATTGAAGTGCACGGAGGAGCATGTGATAGAGCTATGTGTTTGGGGGATACTTGCAGGTGAGGGAAGGGCATTGATTTCTGTGGCTGTGAAATGTTTTGGAGAGGTATTTCTTATAGCTGTTGCTCCAACAAGGTCTGGTTCTCTCTGTTCTACAAGGTGTTTGTTTCTGAAGCTAAATTTAGTTGAGTGGCAAAAAGTGATGATAGTGATTATTTCTTCCAACTTGTAATCATCCATTAGAGACTGCAGTATTTACTGACTTGCTATATAATTTGAGGTCCATGATGTTGTAAGACAGCCAGGATATATGATTGAGGGTGGAGGAAGTTCCTTTTGTCTTGTAGTATGTTTGCATAGGTGACTGGCTCAAAGATGAGATCGCTGGAGAAATGTCCCCGGAGGTTAAAGGCCTTCTCTTGGTTGTTGAGGTAGGTATTTTGTTCTTATAGCAAATTCAGTGCTGTTCCCACCTATCAGGATTTTGCAGTAGGATAGATGCAGGTTTTGTAGGCGTAAGAGTGATTTTAAAAATCTCTTCTGCTCTGATGGTCAATGCTTCTATTTCACTCTTGGAAAATAATTCGAGTATGTGTAAACTCAAATGCTTTTTCCTGCCTTGGATTAGCAAAGGTGTTAACTTTACCTATATACTACACCTTACCAACATTCTTGTAGAATCAGAATTAAAATACTTGAAAAATAATCTTTGATGCATATCTTTTAGGAATGGTTGACCTTAATCTCAGAGTCACTGGATCACTGTGAATATATAAAAAGGAGTGAAGTTTAAGGTCATATTTAAACTCAGAGATAAACATTGCAGACGCACAGATGTGTGGATGTTGTGGTTTGTTGTTGTGTAGTGCAAATTTCTGGTGAATCATTATCTGTATTTTCTGTATTTTGTAACCAAAAGTTCTGTCACTATCTGTGGTACAGAAGAAAAGGAAACATTTCAGGAAAGGCAAGGGAAAAGTGTTCAGGAAAACATGCCATTTCTCTGACTGAGCAGCATGCAGGGCACTTTCTGGAAAGACAGGTCCAATGAAGGGTGTGGTTATGAGATTTTATTTGACAATTTCTGTGCACTGTGCATTCTGTAAGGGCCACGGTTATAAGTTCATGGATCTCACGTATTGTAGGGTGTAACTGGGTGAGTCAGCAGTACATTGCAACAAGATGTGATCATGCATGAAGATAGTTTTACTTTTGTGAGACTTTAATATAAGGGGATTGAAAATTCGTGCTTCTGTTGCTTGTTGAATTATTTATTTTCTTTATAAGTACAAATGGCCTGTTCGAAGCCTGTATGTTTCTTTATATGCATTACCTTGTAGTGTTCTTAACACATCTTTTGGCTTTTGGTTCGCATTTACATTGTAGAAGGGTTTCTGTTTTTTTTGTTTCTCATTTTTAAGCACTGAGTTAAAGCTTCACTATGTTTGGTGCATATGTATTAATATTTCTGTCTTGTAGGCTGTCCCTTCACAACAAAAGCCTTTGCTCTCAATACACATCTATAATTAAAACAATGAGGAAATTCCTTTTGTTTCCTCACTCAGCTAAAGGTTAAACTCCAGCACATTTCATGCTACTTATTTGACTCCGATGGATTATGAAGAAGTTGAATCAGGCTGAAGGAGTACAGAAATCCTATGGCATGGACTTGTCAAAGAACTCAACATTGGCAATTGTTGTACTTTGAAATTCTCGAATGTACTCAACTGGTTCTTTGGCACTGAGGTCAAACCAGTACTGAACACTCCTTGTAATCCCACTTCTGTGGGTTAGGTTGAACTTTACATTTTAGATCCCAAATATCTGTCTTTTGTATTACAGTGCTGGAATCCTGCTGATCTTGACTAGGCAGGATCCAGATACTATTTCAACTGCTGAGTGTAAAACCTATTTGGTAGTGTTCCTGGGAAGTGAGACTCAATAATTCACCTCTAGGAGGCCTTAGTTGCCTCAAAATTCCCCAGGAACTCCTTGCTTATACTCTAGTTTCCTTTCAAAGGATGCACAATAATTGAAGCAAATGGGCATATATTTTACAGATTATTTTTACATAGGAAACAAACAGATTTAGGCAAAATAAGAAGCACCTATAGCTTGTTCCCTTGGTCTGATTACTGCTGTGATGTCTTTGAAGTCTGTACACTTGCAAGTACCTGAGCTTTCTCCACTGCATTTCTCACCCCCAGCATATGCATCCTCTGGGTCCTGCGGAGTTCTCGCCCTCACAGTCAACACCCTTTTGTTCCTGCTTGTTCTTCTCTGGAGCAATGCTCTTTTGTGTTTCTATTCCAAAGCTTCTCAGCCTCTGTTTTCAAAAGTCCAGCCAAAATATACCCATCTTTTAATTCCTTTGGGTGATTTCCCTGCCCATCCCCTATTGTTTTCTGTTTGCTGATCTGCAGATAACTGATTTAGTAGGGATTTAAGATACTCACTGTATAAAAGAAGTGTTACCTCTATTTGGTTATAGTCATTGATGTTTCTAGTCAGATGAGAACATTGACATGCCACTTTTTCCCTTTACAAAACTTTAATCTTACCACTATACTTATATGTTCTGTGAAATATAGAAACGATTTTAACAAAATCTAATATTCATACTTTATAATAGGTAAAGCCCTGTAAAGACATCTTGAATCCTGTGGATCCAGATTTACTGGTTTTCTTTATGTCTTTGTTCTGCTCATCCTTCATGATTAAACCAGGTTTTATTCATCTGTTATGTCAATTACAAAGGTTCTGGAGCTCATTTAGCCACCAGGTTATATTTGATGTACAGAAATGTATGAGGCAAGCCTCATGTCCTGTCGGTGGCTAGAGAATGCTTTGATTTACTGACTAAAATGCAACTGCAAATAGTTGAATCAAAAAACCATTCTTCAGAAATAAGCTTTGTTTTGTACCCTTTAAGTGTAAAAGTAGGGCACAGTCATCTTTCCCCATGTGCAAATGCAGAAACTCTGTAGATTTTAATGGTAAAGTATTTCCATCAGAAGCTGCACTTTACAGCTAAATTGTTCTATATGAAAGGGCTGGTTCCTCCCTTCTGTTTTTTAATGCTTATTTTTGTGTCTGAATATACTGCTGGCTGGGCCCAAGTATCCTGTCCCTATCACTATGACGATTCAGTGATTCTTTCATTTACATTTACAGTGCTACATTGCTATTATGCTATTATTAAAATTATAGGTGTTTTCTACTCCTAGAATCATATACTACCAAGACTAAATTCCCATTAATCATAAAGACTATTTACTGATTTTAGTAAAAACATACTAGCAGGCTTATCACAACAGTGAGTGTGATACGTTGATAGGTGGCATAGCGGGGAGTCTTTTTAGCTGTTACAGGAGGGCCAAGGTCTTCTTGCAGCATACATTTTATTGGGAGCTGAAATCAGTCAATATACAATGAAGACTGAGAATGATTTAAATCATGCTCTAAGGATTTGCCTTTCTGGAATGGGTGTGTTTATACAGTCATCCTGGGGCAAGGGGCAGTTCAACTCAGGTTGTTGACTGAAAGAAAATGCTATAGGAAATCTAGCTAGAATGTCTGTAGCCCTGGATCAGGAAACAGTCCAGGGTGCTCACAAGCCAAGTGACTCAGATTCACAAAAAATCTGGGAGATGTTTCAGCTTCAAAGTCTAACCTGGACATTATTGAATGTGGGAGCTGTTGTAACCTCATGAGTTGGAGGTTGCTGTGATAATTGAAGTGTGAAATGTTATCATCTGCTGCCATGATTTGCTTTGACTTCCTGCCTGTGTTCTGCCTTAAAATTGAAGGTTTGGTTGCTAAAATAGGATCCCAAAGTATGACAGTGACAAGCACATGAATATGTAATAAGTGGTTGAAGAAACAGCTAGAGAGCAATTCCTGAAAGGATTTCCCTATGCTGATCAACGTGAGCTGTTTTAATTAGCGGAGCAGCTGGATTTTAGCTGCTGCTTAACTACATCCTCACTTGTCCAGACAGTGGGACGTCGCGGTTGTGGCATTCATTAAGCGATGCAGAAGTAGACTTCCTCAGCACATTGATGAGGATTGAATTGTCACTGGACTTAATTACTGGTTCAGGATTTCTTGCTTTTGGGGCTGGACCCAAGAGAGAAGTAAAGTTGTGCTGGCATAAGTCTTAATTTCTAGATGACCTGATTTATACTATTAAGCATGTGATTTCTTAGGTGACTAGATCTTTTTTAGCCTCCTGTACCTGCAGGGCCATGACAGTGTTCCATGATCTAGCAGAGAACATGCAAATGTTCATTTTACAGAAAGGCTGTGGGGACAGGTTGCTGCCAACTGTGTTTTTCTGGTGCTTGTCTGATCTCCTAGTGAGTCAATATGGATGACCAGCACTAGCAGGAAAAAAAACAACAAACGGAAGAGTGGATCAGCTGATAGTGAAGGATGAGATGAACAGCTGACGTGAGGTATAGCCAGTATGTGGTGATGTACTGTCAGATTAGCAGCAGAGTCATGGACTTAAGGTTTGTGTTTGTGAGTAGAGGCTGAGCTGCTTACCCCAAGAACTGCTGCTGGCCTCCCCGTCTGTCTGCTCCCATTGCTTCTCCGGTGCCACCCTGATGCTTGTGTGGCTCTGCAGCCAGCTGGAGCAGTTGGCCTGTCTGGCTGAAAACTAATCAGGGTATTTGGGGTGGAATTCTTTGTTGTTAACAAAATCACATGGCTGATCCAGCAGACTTGTGACCATGCCAGCACCAACAGAAGAGGGCTGGTGGGTGAGCATGGACAAGGCGGGAGCACTGGCTGTGCAGTGTCTGCTTCTCTGACGCTGATGGGGAAACTGCATCTGGACTCTGTGTCACATCAGGTAACTTACAGTATCAGCTGGAGGACTGGGACTCCTCAGCAATGGAGGCATTGAAGAGGCTGACCACTGTGGGTGCATTTTCAGTGTAAATTCACATAATCCACAGGATTAATACAGTTCTGTCTACTGCAGCCACATCATGAATTTGGGATAGTTCTGTTTTAGCTAGGAACTTTTTGGTAGAATTAGTAAG
Organism: Pardalotus punctatus; assembly: GCA_013400915.1. Lineage (NCBI taxonomy): Eukaryota > Metazoa > Chordata > Aves > Passeriformes > Pardalotidae > Pardalotus > Pardalotus punctatus. The sequence goes on from VZTX01005853.1 coordinate 689,374, forward strand.
TCTGTCTTTGGCCTGCAGGGATGGCAAATCTGATCTTTTGCATCACCCTTAATTTAGCTATACAATTATTAACATCTTTCTGTGACTCAGTCTGCAGTGAAATGATTTAGGTGACATTTAAAACATTTTGTGCTTAGAGTAATGTCTTCTAATAAGTTTTTCGAATGTTGCATTGCAGTACACTAGCTATTACAAAGATGGCATGATTTCTAAAGTAACTGAGAGGAATATATGATGCCTTTTATTAAACTAGTGTTTTGTCTCACAGTAATTTCAGCATGAGCTATTTTAAAATTCTTGGCTCACGTTCCAAGAAGTCACAAGACATTAAAAATAGCAACATTTTAATTTTTACTCTGTGTTTGTGTGTATACTGCAGGGTAAATAACCATCACAGTTAGAAATACATTGAACTTTTACACGGGTGTGTGAACCTAAGGACTGATACTTTATGAAAAGCTTCATATAACTTGACATAAAGGATAAATTTTGAGACCTTGGAATAGATGCTTCAGAATGCTAATTTTTTAGAACAAGGTGGTCATTCTTCTTCATTATTTTTTGTTGGCTTTTTTTTTTTCCGTCTAGGTTTCTATGTGTGTCTAGAGTGATGTATGAAAAAGTGCAGTCAGTTTTCCTGTAGAATAGTCATTGTTATGACAGGTTAGATAAATAAACTAAAGGTCCTGGTTCTGATAAAGGCAGCAGGCAATGGGGAGGACTGCTCAATTCCTGCTGAGAATCCCATGGAAGCTAATAGGAAGGTATGGAAGTAGATGAAGAAGAGATGCTGAGAGATAGTAGCTTGGAATGTCTTTTGTATCCCAAGCAATATCACAACCTGTACAGCAGAAGACTGTAGATAGCCTAGGGAAATCCTCCCTAGATGGCTATGGGTAGGCTTACAGGCAGGAGGGGGACAGTCACAAGCCAGTCCTGCCTGTGCTCTCCAGAGGGAAGTAAAATCTATCAATCCTCTACCTGTTTGCACTCAGCAGCCAGGCTGCCTCACCATCAGCCAGCTTGTGAAAACGTGTCCATGAGGTGCCCTCCACTGGGCTGGAGGCTCTGCTGCTCCTGAACCAGCTAAACAGAGAGGTGGGTGAAAAGGTAGCCCAGAACCTCCAGGCCTCTTGGCTTAGGTAGCTGTCCTGTGCTGGGCAGACACAACTCCCTGCCTGCTTGCTTGGAGATGGCTGTGTGATTTGAGCTTTATTCCACTTTAAACAGCACCTCCCCTCCTCTGCTCTATGGGGACTGTCGGGGTGAGTGATGCTCACATAGTTGCTGTGTTGGGTCAGGAGTCACCCTGCAGGAGCAGCTGTTTGAGAAACCTGGTAGCTACACTGAAATTGTGTTTGAAGAGTGACAGTGCTCAGTCAAGGAGGTGTCGAAGCAGAGCCCCTAATGAGGGAGAGACTGGTTTATGCACAGTAAATGCACTTACTCCACTAAACAGTCTACAGCTCTTTGCCTAGTCTACTTTGTGGCATTTTTATTTCCCTAATGCACATATTCAAAATATGCTTTTGAAGCATTTTCTTCAAGTGTTTATATATAGAAAACCTGTCCTTGAAACCCAGAGTAGAGCCTGCCAGAAAAAGTGAGTGTGTTTAACAGCTTCAAACACACCACTCCAGGTTCTTTATCTTTCAGAAACAGTGACCCATGGGACCCTTTTCATATTGCTGCCGACTTGAAGTACCCAACTGCTTTCAGCATAGCAAGCACAGCATCTTACAGATCCCCTCTGGATTTATTGAGTAGGTTTTTCTGGGTGCAAAGAGCACCAGACAGAAGTGGGTTTTGAGGGGCTGGCAGGAAAGCTCAACAAAGCTTCTGCCTTAGCTGGAAATGAAACAAAGTTTGTGCTTTGAATTAACAGTGAGCGAGGTCTGTGATAAATGTGCAGATGTCAGAGGAGTTGCTCTGGTTGTCCACTTCCCCATGCTAAATTGGGGGGGGGGGGTGTGTGTGAATAGTTTGTATCTTTATTTATTCCATATTAGTTATGTGGTGTTGTTGCTAATGTTTACAAGATTCTTCAGTGCTTTGAAACTTACTGCTGTCTGCGCTGTTTTCTTCCAGCAGTATGAGTTTGGACTTTGCTTGTGTACATTGCAGGGCAACATAGGAGCTCCTGTCTCCCATCCCCACAGCTAGTTATTGTCACACTGTCCCCTTGGGTGTTCTGATGTAATTGTGTGGGGAGTCGCATGTTGGTTGGATTAATTTTTCCTTGGCATGTGCATTTGTGAGGATTTTTTCTGCCTTCTGGTTCATTGCTGTGCCTTATGAACAGGAGGAGGAGGTGGGAAAGAGGCAAGTACCATGCAGTACAGTAATTGCTGCAGCTCCCACCTCATCAAATAGGAGAATTAAATTTGATTTGGTTATGTTAATTATTTGGATGGCTTGAGAGAAAACATGTCATTAACTGTGGAGCAGAGGAGGTTATTAGTAACCTTATCACTTCTCTCATTGCAAGACAGAATAAGAGACCAGAAATTGCTTCCTATGGAGCAGGGAGGGGTAGGCTCAGCCTAAGGTGTGGGTAAAATCACCAGCTGCCCCAAAAACAGCATCTTATTTAAATTACTGGGGTTTAGTATATAATGACGTTACGAAATTTACATGAGGAATTTTTAATGAGGAAAAAAATAATGCATCCACTCTTATTTCCATGTTTTTAAAGGGCTTAAATAATTGTAAGCCAGATGTGAATAAGCCTCTCCTGGGGGTAGGAAATGTAGTCCTTTGCCAAAAGGTTGTTGACGAGTGACCTGTTAATGGAAAGTGGAAAAGAAAAACTGTCTTCTAACAGCTCATTTTGCCTGTGAGCTCATAAATTTTCTACTAGAACCATGTTGTCCTGGGTTCTAAATTACACAGATAGTTGCATATCTGAACTGCCTTGCCCTTGATATATCCATACTTCAACTTCACTAGGTTGGTTTCATGAGAGATTTTACTTCCTTGTTCTTTGCATTTTGATTTTAAAAATGTTTTTTCTATATCCTTTTGGTCCTCATGCAATATGGAAAGCTTGAATTTGTGTCTACATGGTGACTCCTGTGATTTCTAGTTTTTAATACTTGCTTTTATATGAAAGTGCTTATCAGATTCTGAGGCAAATTGCAATGGGTCAAAGGGCTTTTGCCAGTGGAAGAAATAACTTGTTCCTTTTCATTCTCATGGATACTTGAGTATGCATACTTTATAGATTTCCTAATTTCTGCCTATAAAACTCAAGTAAATCCTGAATTCTGAGTATAGAAAGTTATTGCTGCACCAGAAGATTTCAGATTCATGTTATCAGACTTCAGTCTCCTTCCTGTCTGATAACAAATATGATTAAACTCCTAAAGATTGTAGTTATTCACAGAAATGAAAGCAGAAGAATAAAGCTTCAAAAATGAACATCCAAAAGAAAGACACTTGAGATATGAGAAAAAAGAATCTGGGGTGCATCTGTGAGGAACACACAACTAAAAGTGTTTCTTAAAGATAAGGCTGTTTTGTGAGGGGACTCTGAAGGAAAATCAGAACCCTTTTTCTGCTAAAAATGCACAGTGAAATATGACTGATAGAAGTGTTTTCTAGCACAGCTTTGCTAGCAGTGTGGATTGGGGCCAAGCCACATTTGAACTGTTTCTGAAACCAGACAAATAGGCATTGTTTATCCTAGACTAGCCAGACTGTTTCAGAAAACGGTTCAGTCAGAGCAACATTCATTTTTAGTCTTAATTAGTTTCCCGAATGACTGTAGGGGGATGACGTTTTTCATCCACATCCTTTTTGACTCTCTTTCTTCTCTCCTCCGAATCCCCCTACTCTTCATCGTATTGGAGTAACTGCAGCCATCATATGCATGTGGAGCTAAGCTGAGCCCTGACAGAGTTGGTGTGCTGCGCGCCAGCAGAGCCAGAGCAGAGTTAAAATGCTAATGCACTCCCTGTGCTAACATTCCTGCTGTTCTACTGCTGATGCAGTCTGGTGCTGGAAGATTTCTGGAAAAGGCTTGATTGGTATACCTTTGTTTTGTTGTCAAGATACTGGATTAATTTGAACCAGATACAGTCTATTTATTTTCAGCCTTTAAAAAGTGTGTTCAACACTTCCAGAGGCTTCTCACCAATAAGTATTCTTTACCTCTTGTATCTGAAAGAAAAAGAAAAGAGGGAGAAAAACTTATTTTTTGAACTGGTTGGTTGGTTTTTTTGTTTGTGATTTTTAATTCCTCTGTATCTTAGCACAAAGTGGAAGATTATTAATACCATGTTCTTCAAGTTGCAACATTTCTGAAAGTGGTAATCCCAAGTTAGATTTTATTTTTACCTGCAAAAATAGTAGGGACTGCTGTATCTGTTAAATAAGACATTCAGAAGAGAGGCATCAGAAACATTAGTCTTACTAAGAAAACAGATGAGTTGGCAAAAGGAAACATTCTTCTGTCCTTGTGTATCAACAAATATTTGGTCATGTTGTCTTCCTAACCCCACCCACCAAGTTATTGCTGAAAAATGCTATCTCAACTAGAAGGGAAGACAAGTTGTTAAGTGATTGTTAAAAATATTTAGCAAAAGGGTTGTAGGCTTTTACTTCACTGTGTAAGTTTTCTTTATTTACGAGAATGTTAAGTCATTAAAAATGCTGATAGTCTGTGAATATGCACACCCACATGAGACAGAATGTGAACTTCAAGACAGAATTGAGAGAAATAACGGATTTAATAATTGGCTTTCTATCTTTGCAGAGTCTTGAAGCCAAGCTGTAACCTAGTTTTCATTAAAAGGGGTTGGGTATGGTTGTATACTCCAGGAGTTTTGGACAAATTTCTGTAAGATAACAAAGTAGGGGGAAAAATGGGCTTGGCAAACCTTTTATAATATATGGGGAATTTTTGCATGATGTTACTTAATTGTTTTCTCTTTGAGACATTAACTACATTTTAATTTTTTTTGTTCAATAAGCCAAGGACCCTTGTCATCCATAAGAGCAGCAATCAAGAGATGTAAGTCTACTTTTCCTATTCAAGCACTATAATATTGTCAGATTGCTACATCTTTATTTTTAGTAACTGTTTAACTTGGTATGTGAAAACCAAGTAGCTGCAAGTAAGTAAGCAGTAAGCTGAGTTGCTGTAATTCCTTTCTCTTTCTTTTTAGACCATCTTTTTGTTCCTTCTTTCCAGTTACGAGCACTTTCTTATTTATGCACTAATGCATCTGTGCACAGATGTGATCCATTTCTGAAGAGCTTGCGTTAGACATGCCCAATTTTTAGTTCATTTGACAAAATAGAAGATTGTTTTATTTTAGTAGAAATCTGCAGCAACTGCTTATTCACTGTACTGGGGACAGAATTAGACTCGTACTGGGTTTATTTTGGAAAATAAAAGATTGTTTATAAATCTTGAATGAAAGTCCAAACTCTTCTTTCTGATTTCAGCATTTAAGTTCTTTTCCCCTTTCCCTGCTCATGATGTTTCTAGGCAGAAAATTTCTTTAGATGCATCTTTCAAGCTATTTTATGCTGTTACTTTCTTCCGTTTTTCAGTTTTATTTCCTTTCTGTCCATGTTCAATTTCATATTAATGAAACAACCCTCAGGATTCTGCTATGGGGAAAAATAAATTAGTAGTACTGATTTGTTTCTCCTGGATCTATTAGTCAGGGGCTCATTAGTGTGGATTAGATTGGAAATAGTGAAAGGGCATCATGAAAGCTTTATTCAGAGCAAGTCTGCATGATGCTGTAGTTAAAATGCAACAATTTATTCGTGCTGTTGCTGCCATAGATGTAAACTGGAAAACAGAGAGCACCAGATCACAGAGGGCCTTTTGTGGTGGAGTCAAAAATTGATTCAGACTGCCTAAGCCCCAGTACCTTGCCAAACTGAGAAATCATCTAAGGGATCATTAAACATTTGATATCTATGTTTTTGAAAATGTAGTAGCAAGTGATACTTTGATAATAATCACATAAAAATCTAGTCAAGAAGCTGTGGCTCCTTTACTTATTAATATTATTATTAAGTGTTATAAATAATAAGTTAATAAGTGTTATTTACTTATTAACATTAACATGTGAATAACTATGATGAAATACAAGTACCATGTGAATTATTCAGATAATAAACTAGGAAAATAATATCCAGGTACATAGCAAGGCATTGTATATGAAACTATAGTTCTTTGTATGCCAGTACTCAGTGATGTTAGGATGGACCTAAATTAAAATGGACACTAAGTAATTCCTAATTCCCCTTGGCATTAATTTGGAAAAAGTATGGTATTCTCTGGACAACAAGTGTATTTCCCTAACAGAGTTAGAAATCAGTCTTTCTTAATCCCAGATTCTCTGGGCTCTTATTCTCAAATTTTCAAGAAACATGATAAGTATGTACAGGGTTTCAATTTGCTCATGTGTGGACAATGTTGTATATCTCTTTGTTTTGATAACTCTCTTTGTGTCTTGTGGCCAAATAAAAGAAAGGTTTATTTTCCTTTGTTGCCCTGACCACAACTTCAGATAGAAAGATGGTGTCATTTTCAGTTGTCTGGACTGCTCCATAGGGTTTGGAAAAGTGAGCCCAACGTAACTTGAAGGAAGCAAGCATGTGAACATGAGATCTGCTCAGGAGTAATCTTTTAATTTCAACTCTTAAAAAGTTACCCCAGGATCTTTAATAATGGTCTCAGGCCTGGACACACCACTTAATCCAGCTCCCAGTAAAATCAGTGAAACTGTTTCCATTGATGCCAGCCCAGCAACGTGCACAAGAATGCCAAAGAAAATAGAAAGAGGCAAGCCAAGTGCTGCATCAGTGAGACAAAGGGGAACAATGTTTTCATTTGCTTCTCTGCTCTTCCAGACCAGGATGTTATTAGGAAGCAGGGTTACAGAAGCCAGTCTCTTTTCCTAAAATGCTGGAATAACCTGTCGGCTTGTTCTATTCTTATTCTGTCCTAAGCAAATGCATGGCTGAATGAAGGATATGTAACAGCTTGTATGCACTCTGAGGCTGTGGCTTTCCATTTGGCAGTATTGCAGCCATTTTTGGCTGTGGGTTTTGTTTGTTTTTCTTTTTTTTTTTTGTTTTGCTTAGGGGCTTCCTAGGTTCTTTTGGCTCCCACTTTTTTCCAACCAGATCAATTCCATGACCTCATTCTCTTCCCCATCTGCACAAACATTTGAGCTGGCATAATGCAGGGAATGGTGCAGGGGCAGGAACAGACAGCCCAAGGAAAGGTGTAGGAAGGAGTGAAGTGCCTTCATAAATCATGATTGTCAAATTTGAGTAAAACTACAGGCTTGCTCTTAGGGTATAGTTATGAAGATTTTATTCAGCAGCAGTGCCACCCTTTATGATGCCTAACAGATCAGCTGTGAAAAGGGTATATATGACTGCCCTGGGGGTGGAAAGAGGAATCCCTGTTACCCCCTAGGTTATTTTTTATCAGTTCCCTCCCTGAAGTGGCATAGAGAAGCACTGGAGCCAGGAAACAGGCAGGAAAGAGACTGATGTTGGGGGTGGCATGTTTCTTCCCCTGTGCTTCTGGTGGTCTGAGCCCAAGATGAGCAGGTTCAGGGAGAAAAAGTGAGATAAAAACTGTACAGACAGGGGTTATTTTTTTAACACTCTGAACTCACTGTGGGGTCACACAAGTGCTGACATTCATTCAAGAGGAATCAAAAATCCATGTTTAGAAGGGGAGTTGGGCATCACCATCTCTTTAGCCACATTCAAGCATTAAATCAGCCCAGTTCTAATGTCAGACAACATAATATTTCCCTGAGGTGCCTGGAAACAGAACCAGAAAAGGAGCAAGACCTCCCCCTTGTGCCAAGAAACAGTTTGGGAGAAAACTCTCTTCAGAGATGCATGAAAAATTCCAATTAGTTTGAACCTCCAGATCTCCAGAAATAGTCTAATCAGATGTTGGGTGAAATCAAGGCTCTTTTTTCTGGTGTTGGCTTGAGGCTTATCTGGTCCTTTTAGTGTTCCCTGAAGAAGGACCTCTGCAGTCATGAAACGCCTTTGGTATTGCAAAGACCACAAGCATGGCCTCTTTCATGGGACTATTCTGTCAGTTCTTTGTAGGTAAGGGAGGGAGTGTTTGCCCACCCTTGAGGTTTTCCTTGAGATACTACAATGCATAACCTTTATTCCTAGGCCTCTATATAGTGAAACAAATAACTTCTCAGTCTAATAGTCCCTATATTTCATAGGTTTGGTAGAAATGTCTAGCCTGGTGTTAGAAAGCATTGAAAGAAGATGTGTTTTTAAATATTAGCACATCTCCTTGTTGTAGAAAAGCTTGTGTTATTTGATGCTGTCTTCCCAATCTTCAATGCAAAATTAAACTTGCTTTTGAAACACTCTGCAGTGACAAAACTTTTCAATATTTCATACAGATATGCTAATGAAAGCACGCAAATATTGTTATGTAGTGTGTACATTGTGGAAGCACTCAGTGCTCACAAGAAAACCTAATCTTTGAGCACATCCTTGAATTAACTTCGGTTGTCTTTGTATTACCTTAAAAAGTTGCCTGAAAAACTGTATTTTCTAGCCCAGCTCTCTTCCAAAGGCTCAAATCTGCATGTGAGGCTTCTGTTGCCACCACCTTGTCTGTAGCATGAAAGTTTATGTGTCTGTGGTATAATGGTAGTTGTTTATACATGCATTTTGATCCCATGGTTTAAAACTCCCCCTGTACCATAATCTCTATGTCTTTCAAATACAAATGACATATTAAGTCCACTTGAAAAGTAGGAGCCAGAGAAGAAACAGTAGAGGAAAAAAATTGAAACGTAAATATGCAGCACAAATAGAGTACCCTTTGCCTCTGCACATTTAAAAATAATTGGAAAAGGTCCACTAAATAATTCTTCTAAGAAATATGTACAAAAGAGGAATATATAGGTCACTGATCTGCCTCTATTTACAGTATTACCATTAATCCTTTATGCTATACTAGGTTAAAAACATTTAGATGCCTCATTGACACTAGCTAATAAAGTGCCTCATTGATGCTAACAGAAATAAATAATGACAATGGTATGAGTTAATTTGATGCCCCCCCGACCAGTAAGGTTATAAGATGAAAAAGTAGGGATTTTATGCACTGAGATTTTCCTCTCCTACCGATTCTGAAGCTCCTTGTTTATGTTTTACTTAAATACCCTTAAGCATAAGCTTCTGGAAATGGCAGTGACTCTCATCCTGAGCGTTTCTTATTGTCGAAGCTGAGAAACTAGCAGTTTTCAGTTGTCAGTATATAAATCAGCACTGAAATGCATTTCCATTGACTCCTCTGGTGGAAGAAAGGTTTTTTAAATCTTAAAACTGTCATAATTTGAAATCTGAGGGAAAAATTAATAGTATGTTTTTTCAAGGCAATCCGCAAAGGGAATGAAGAATGGACTTAAAGGATTGAAAGACCACAAGGCCAGAAAAATGGCTGCAGGTTTTTTTCTTGTGTTTTTTAAGTCAGATGTATACTATATTTTAACAATTCATGTCTTCTTTCATGCACTTTTTAATTTAAATTAATTTATTTGAAATGGTGAAGGAATAAAAGCTGTGCAAATCTGGGGACAAGGATTATTTAGAAAGTTTACTTTTTTTTTCTCTAGCATTTGTGGAATACCTGAGAGCAAAAGATGCAGTAGTTCTCACCTCTGCTTCTACTGTGTATTTAAATCCTCTTAAGAGCTTCTAAATCAAAATGTGTTCTAAAAGTGTGGTTGTAAAAAAATGTGACAGCAAAAGCAGAGATGTTTACAGAAGATGTTGACACTGACCTTTGTCAGCATCATTAAAAAGTAAATGTTTATATTAAATGTGCATACACATGGAAGTAACTTGATTCCATAAATGCCTGAGATACTCTTTTTTCCAGAAAAATGAGTACATTCTGAAAATATATATGATGGCTTGGATGTTAGTTCTTTTAAAGAGACATATTTATATTGACTAGTGAAGTTATTTTTATATAAATATTTTAAATGTGTTATTTTCAGGAGCGTTTATTTGTTTACTTGAATTTTGGAGCTTGATGGATTACGTGGATACCTCATTGGATTTTTTTTGCCTATGTTAAGAAAGGAGAAGGTTTTTCAGCCCTTTTTTAGGTTTTTCCTGTTTGTTTTAATAACTGATAAGTAGAAACACATTTAGAGTCTCACAGGAGGAAACAGTTTGTAGAGTTTATCTAGAAATGAAGAAATAGTGAAGAAGGTGACAGGTTTATCAATTCAGTTTTACATTCCTCATTAATTAGCCTTTATTTCTCCTGCCTTTATCATTGGAATTCGGCTATAACCCAAGCAGTTGTATTGAATACATTTACCAAAACAACACTTTCTTCCATCGTCTTTACAGAAGTTATCTTGGATTTGATTGGTTTGAGTCAGTTTGGGTTTTTTTTCCTCTATTGTGTGTTAGATCAGTGCTGTGTTATGATCTGGTAAGAAGAAAGTGAAGGCAAGGTGTTTATTTGCTTAGGCAATTTTTACAGAACTGATTTAGATGTGAAATCATGCCCAAAGCTTTGAATTGTGCCTCTTACTGGCATCAGTCTTCCTGCCCATACCTCTTTGGTAAGTGGGAGTAAATTAGGGGATCCTGATTTCTTTGCACCTATGGTCCTCAGTGTAACTCATTATATTTGGAAGGGAGAAAAGGTAGACCCAAATAAACCAGAATTTTAAACTAAAGAAAGTGTTCAAAGAGACTTGAGTTCTCTTTCCTCGTTCCCACAGTGGATCCTTGTTGAAGCGCACAGTGGACATTTCCATGTTCAGTTATATTCTTCATGGTTAAATTATTGCAAGGAAAGCTTCTAAACAGTCACTGTTAAAATTGGCATGACTAGAAATAAAATGTACTTGAATTTTCATTTTTTAAGGCACTATATTGTGAATAGACATTACAGTTGGCTCCTTACAACACTTGCACATGCACTATCCTTGCATGACTAACCCCTTTGACCATGGCTTCTGGCACTCTGAAGCCTTGGTTTGTTCTCCTTCACCTCCTCTTTGTCTTCTGTAACCCCTTCTTTTTTTCCTCTAGCACTCATGACTAGTGCAGATCCAAAATGCCCTGTCGAAGAGGTATGTCTGACACAACACCTTGTGACTCTTCAATCAAGTATGCTTTGCTGATTTTGGCTAATGATGCTGTCATGTTACACAATACGATGCTACCGCTTCCTTAAATTGCACTAGCTATGCAAAAGATTTTTCCCTTGGATAATTTGTTTCTCTCTCTAAAGAAATCCAAATGAAAATACAATGTGGTCATTGAAAAAAATTATTTGTAAATATGGCAAAACCAGAAAAATGAAGAAGTCAGGATCTGCTTGTTTTATGTAACTTAAAACACATGGTTGTTTTTTTTAAAATAAAAAGTGTTTCTGACTCTTAATCCTCAAATGATTTAAACTTTAGAAAATATCTAGCTGGGAATTTTTAATATTTTCTTTTTACATGAAGGAGGGTGAAATATCTTTTTAGATTTTGTGCCTTAGTACCTTTCCCTTCTATTAAACAAACACAGAGGGACATTAAATAAGATTAAAGAGCACATCTCAGAAATAATCCATCAAAAGGAAAAGCCAGATCTGTTTAACACTTCTTTTTGTTTAATTAATGTATCATTTTAATGAAAGGAAAAGAAGTTTCAACTCTAGGGTCCCCACAATGCAGAATGCAAGAAATTGTAGGAAGAAAGAAGACAGGGGACAGGACTGTCTCTTTTGGTGGTAACTTGGGCATAGAGTGACATAAAATTATTATGAAATTGCACTCTGAACATCTTAAAAACTTCTCATATTTAATACAAATATTTTTTTTTTAAACTTGGCCAGTCTTAAAATCTGGGATTTAAGATCAGATGCTCTATGTTCTCCATTTCATTGATAGTAGATTGGTAAGGGCTCTGCTGTTATCCTCATATTGCTGTGACTGTACATTTTAACCTCTCCAAAACTTTTGTTTCTTTTCTTTAAATAGCTTCTCGGACCTCTAGCCATAGCGATCAACAGCGGGATAGAAGGTATGATGCTGTTATTTATATTGCAATTAGGCGTTACTGTAAAACTTGTTAGATTGTGTCACAGTATTACTTTTTATGGCTTTCTCCTCTAGTTTACATCTTTCCTTCTCTCTATCCTTAGTAGGTTTAAAGTAGACTTGGAAAAAAATAGAAATACTTTGATTTTTAGGTATGGGGTAGGTTAAGAGTTTGAGGAATTCTGTCATCAACTTTTGTATGTGCACTCAAAAAGAGAATGCAACCAACCATCAAACCTCTGCAGAACTGTTTTATTTTCCTGACATCTATTTACAGGATCACTTCACAATGAAAATAAGCACACTTTCAACCCTCTTTTCAGTTTCTCAAAGGGTATTGAGAAAGGAGGTCACCAACCTGGATGACTTGTGAACTGAGTCTGCCATTATTTTAGATGTGAAGGAACTGTACCCCTGTTTTTTAAAATTGTTTTTTAAATAGTGTTAGAAGTCACGCTTCTTGCAGGTTTACTTCTGTCAGCAGACAGAAGCTTGTGCAAGCAGATGCTTTATCTACTCACAAAGTCCCACCCTGAAGCATCTGCTACAGTGATAAACCAGGGGTGCTACCTGCGGCTCCTTCACTGTCATGGAAAACACTGTTGTACTGGATGCTGGAAGGAAATAGGTGCTGTTCCAAAGGCCTTGTGAGGCTTGTTCTGCCCCACTTTAGCACCCTGGAAGGTTCCCCTTGAGGTCTGAGGATACACAAGCTTTTAGGTATCCAGCGAAGAAGCAGTTTTAACTACCCTACTGTTTTCAGATTGTAGCAGGCTGAGGGCAAACACATGATTAGTTCTCATTATCCTGTGAACACTACGACTTCTGCCATCTAATTGAGTTACGCTTGTGTTTAAGTGCTTTAAGCATGTAAATTATTTCACTGAAGCCAATAAACCTACTTTTTGACTGAGGCATTTAATTAGGTGCTTTCAATTGAAGCCTAAGTGTTTGTTAGAAGGGTCAGGTAAGTTGTTTTGAAATCATGGAAAGACACCTTCGGTTAAATCAAAAATACCTGAGCTATTTTGATTTCCCGTTCCAGGAAAACCTTGGACCGTTATACTTAAAAGAGCTATTTTTAAGTGTTTTAGGTAATTATTCCCCTTTGCCTTCATTTCCAGGCGTCCTGAAATTACAATCGTTGCTGCTGAACCCCTCCGGCCATCCTCCTGGTTTCCAGGTGCAAGCCCTGTCACTCCTCAAGGATTAGGATTCCCTTCTGCTTCATCTCATGCCCAGTGGAGGAGAAATGAGCATCTTCCAGCTGAGGTGAGCATGAATTTACTTGAGGTGTATTTGATTTACAAAGGTAAAAAGCACATTAGTTTAGAGAGGAACAGTTTTTGCTTACTTCGACTTTCATCACATTGAATAGAAGACTATGACAGTGTTCTTTTCCTCAGCATGTGTTAATTTAGTTTGTTTTAATTTATATGCTACTTTTTCTTAGAAAGTATCATATCTGGATGTACATTAATATTTATCTCTATTTTGTAGCTTCCACCATCGTATGAGCAGGTGATAAAAGAAATCAATCAAGTGCAAGTCAATACAACAAATAACAATAATGCTGCTGCTCCTAGACATACCACTACTTCTGCAACACAAACTGACTTTCCAGAGGAACTAATCAGCCATTTGCCTGGAAGTAATGTAAAAACTAGTGTGCCTACGCACTGGGAATCTGCAGGCTGTCGAGGTGAGGCTGTTTTGGATTTCTCCTTGATAAAAACCTCACTCTGTCTCCTGAAGATGTTATTATTGGTCTGTGCAGCATTTAATATGAATAGCAGTTAAATTTCTGTGAATTATTACTACTGTACATTTCTGTAAAAATCCTTTCTTCTGAAAAGCTACCATTGCACTCAGACTATAATTAAATCTTGAAAGTTTTGGTCAATTCAGCTGTAATGACAGTCAGAACTTTGGGGCCAGCAGAGCTCAGGTATCTTATCAAAATAGCAGCACTTCATACATTCAGACTGAAAAGTGTGCAAACCAAGCTGGGCAAGTTACTGTATCTTTCTTGGGTCTGGATTTTGTTTGCATGCACCTCAATACTCTAAGTTAACAGGAAGTTTTGAACTTAACTTGTAGATACCATGCATTTCAGCAGTCTTCAGTTCATTCCTAAAGTTAGTGTATTTTTCCATTCATCTTTTTAGGAACAGAACTGCATTTTTACAAGCATCAATAGTTTTTAGTGAAAGCCATCATGTTTGCCATCCTGATGGCTGTCAAAAAATAACACATATTAAATGTTCCAGAATACATAAGTAAAACCTTTTATTTTCTGTTAGCAGGGCAGAGTCCTCTTAAACCTCCTAGGCCTCCTGCATCTCTTCTGAGTAAGTCTTCTGCAGAAAATGAGAATCCTTTAGTAGTCTTTAAAAATCCTGAAGGTCAGAGGTGCCAAGAAAATCCTGATGCTGTGATATGTCCTGTGCCAAAGCCAAGATCAAGAAGCAACCTCAGACCTGTGGTCAAAAGTACTGAAAGTAAGATAGACAGTGGAGGAGAAGTGAACCAGTCTACTGCAAAAGAGCAGCAAGCTCCAATTCAGCAGTCCTCTCTTCTAGATGACAGCTTATTAGACAATCATTTGATGATGGACAGCATGAGTACGGAAAGGAGCCAAACTAGTATTGTTTCAAGGATCAAAGTTTTTGAATCCCAAGGAACTAATGATACCTCAGGATTATCAAAAAAGCCAGAAATTGCCCCTCGTTCATTCATGCCAAGATCTGTTACTACAAAGAAGCCAGTAGTTGCTCCTAAGCCAGGGGCAGGCAGAATTTCAGAAGACTGGGATGCATGGACTGAAAGCAAATCAACACCTTCCAAGGAATTGCAGCCTCAGCCTGAGTTAGTTGGGAGCAGTGTTGTAACCAAACCTGAGCTGCCAAAGAAGCCAAAACCTGGCCTTGTTAAAAGTAGCAGTAGTGATTTTCTTGATGCAAGGAGTGGATCAGTTGCAGAAAACAGCGATGGACAAAAGAGATTTCCTGTTCCTGCTCCAAGGCCTCTTGTTCCTAAAAAGTCATGTTACCCAGAAAATTCTGCCCTTTCTTTGGGCTCGCTGAAACCGGTTGCTGCTCCTCCACGGCCTTCTGTACCTGCCCAAGAAAAAGTTCAAAAGTCTCTGGGGGAATTGTCCCCTGCAGCCAACTCCTCAGCACCTGCTTTGCAAGATAAACAAGATGTGGAAGGAGATCTGATCAGTTTTGATGATGATGTTTTGCCCCTAAGTCCAGTTTGTGTAGTTAAAGATAGCATCAGTTCTGAAGCAGCAACAGGTAAGAAGAAAATTTTTTTGAACTGTCACTATGGTTATTCTTTGCAGGTGCATCCTGGGTGAGTTATGTCTACCTGTCTTGTCAGGGTTTATGTGTATGTAACAAACTTTTGGTTTTCTGTTATGTCAAGATCACTATGAAATTACATGGATTTTGAGACTCAGGAGGTTTCAAGGCTATATAAATCTCAGAACTTGTCCTCTGGATTTATTACATGATTACCCAAATAATGATAAAAGACTTGATGTTACATTCTACATGTGACCTCCAGAATGTGTCAGTATTCTCTCTGGGAAACTTGGGACAGCTTCCCTCTCACCATCTAATGTGACTAATTTATTTGGGTGCCTGAAGTTCTGTAGTGGAAACCTAGTCATCTGAAGAAGTAGCAGTGTTTGTGGCATTTAGGAGCAGTCGTGATCAAACACACTGGGGTAGTCTGTCCGTCTCACCAGGGCCTACTTATTTGCTCTGTCCTGTCTTTGTCTTGTCATGTGACTGCATTGTTGTTACACAACCACAGCTTCAGGGGTTTTTTAATAAATGAAAATAATTATTTCATATGGACAGATCAATTACTACAACTACATTGCTTTCATAAACTTTGATACCATTAGGCACTTGGGGTCAATTTTTTTTTAGTGCTGTTTTAGGTAGTGTATGACACAGGTGGGTGTTGGGCTGTCATGACATTTTATAGTAGTAGGTTTTGCCTTTGTAATATTCAAGTACGTCCTGGTTTAAATCACAACCCCCAACACAATCCAGGGAGAGTTCTGTTTTAAAGCAGAGGGTGTGTAATAAAAAATGCTTGTTTAAGGAACTAGCTATGATTTTAATTTTTTTTTAACCTCCTCTATTGGGTTTATATGGCCAGGTTTTGGTATTGGGGGGGCGACAGGGGTGGCTTTTCTGAGAAGCTGCCAGAAACTTCCCCTATGTCTGACAGAGTGGGAGGGATTCCATGCTGAAGTAGGGAAGAGTGTGGGAAGTCCTCCCCCTGAGGAGGAAGGAGCAGCAGAGACAACATATGATGAACTGACCAGAGCTCCCATTTTCCTCCCCCTGTGCTGCTTCAGGGAGGGGGTGAGAAAATTGCAAGTGAAGTTGAGGCTGGAAAGAAAGGAGGGGTGGAAGTAGGTGTTTTTAAGACTCAGATTTATTTCTCATTACCCTTCTCTGATTTGATTGGTAATAAAGGCAAGTAATGTTTCCCCAAGTCAAGTCTGTTTTGCCATGATGGCAGCTAGTAAGTGATCTCTCCCTGCTCTTATCTAGACCCAGGAGCATTTCATTACATTTTCTCTCCCTGTTCATTGGAGGAGTGGAGTGATAGAGTAGCTTTGGGGGGCACCTGACATCTAGCCAGAGTTAACCCACCACACCTCATTAATCATCTTAACTTTTGGAAAAGAGAAGTGTCAGATGCTATGTAGTTGTCATGGTAAATCAATATTAATGATTGTTAACAAATGCAATTTCTTCACAGTTAGTGAATTATGTTGTTAGATGAAGTTCCAATTTATTATTGTTTCTCCTCTGTATTGTCATAAAAGCCCCAAGGCAGATGTAGAAAGTTCCCTTAAAGTCCTAAATTGTTAAGATTGGTGCATGCAGACATACAGTTCTCAGGAGAGCTTATGAAAGCACTGAAAATAAGGCAACAAAAGATCCTGCAGGAGAGGTGATTATCTCAACATGGATACTAGTCCATTTTTTCTTGGGCTGACAGATTCCAGGAACACAGCAAAATTGTTACCAAGGCTGAAAGGAGGCAGGAGTGCAGGGTGACTGGAGAGGTGTTTTGTACTTTTGTCAAAGGATATATATGACTGGTGATGTCCAGGTGGGAACAGAGGCATGATCATTGTGTCTGGAGACTGGAGTCATGGAACAGACACTGTACATGTGAATGGTTTTAGGAGAAAAACCATTTCGGGTAAAACTTTTTTAGTTTCAGCCATTTTATTTTGATTAATAGATGTAACAAATAGAAGGAAAATGTACCTGTTCTAAGTAGCAGGCAAGAAAAGAGAATATTTACATTTTGAAAATGAATAGAAAGGAAAATCATGTTTTGGCTATGTATACTAAAAGACAGAATTGCCCTCAACCTGGAAAAATTAAGTAATATTAATTCTTCCATTAAATCAGAGGTTGAGTGATCACAAATGAAAATTACCAGAGAAAAACAGCTTTCATGATGAAATGGTAAGAATGTCATTCTTACTCTTTCTGGTTGGTGTCCTAGGTGTTATTCTTCATTTAATTAAGAAGAAAATGCTTTCCATTCTCATGGTTAACAGAGGAGTGATTCAGATAATAGTTTCCTGTCTTCTTAAGTCACCTCTCAGTGATTTTATTAATTCAATAAAATGTCATCTTTGCTGCAATCACATCTTGCCTACTAAAGAGAAAAAGGTATGGCAGCATAAGCACATTATTATGCCGTGAAATTAGGATTAATTCCAGATTTTTGCTGGCATTTTTGAGCTCAAGATCATATCCTGTACTCTGGATAACTAATACTGTGCAACGTCTTGACAGAGTATCCACAAGAACAACACTGGCTTTCTGAAAATGAGGCAACACAGAGCACTAACACTAGCTATTTCTCATGTTCCCATAGGAACATCTTAGGATTTGCAAGATGAATCCATGGTAAAATGCTTTGTGAAGGCAGGAAGAGAAGCTCTAATCTTGCTCCCAGTTCCCCAGACCTCTGCATTTCTTAGATATTTGTCATTGTCATTACTTAGCAAAATGACACTGCTCTGCTTGTTGTTATGGCAACTCTAGGAAAGGAAGAAGGCTTTTATGCAGTGGCATTCAAAACCAAGCACCAATATCTTGTTTGCCAGAGAGCGAGCGGTGTTCCATCACATATTGCAACGTTACCAGAGCTTCGTTGTCTGATGCAGCACAGGTGTGTTAGGCCAACGTAAATGGAGCTGGATGGATCAGTCCCTGCTGCTGGATCAGTCCCTGCTGCGAAAGGAAGAAAGGGAAGCGTTCAGTGGATGATGAGGGCGCACAAGGCAGAAGTGCACATTTGAATGAAAAGGTGAAACAGGCTAAAAACAGTGTCTCCACAGCAATTTAGATGACTGATGTAAGACATCAGCTTCCTCTAACAGAGGAATCATCTCCATCTCTACCATCTCCACAGTAGTGAAAGATATTTGAATACACTATATATGCTAAGAGCAACAGTGTTGGCAACAAATCAGTTTATACGTCCATCCGTTTAAGTGTCGGTGTTTAACTGGTAGTTTAACCACCAAAACTAGCTGAATTATTCTCTTTTGACTTTACCTCAAGCAATCCCATGGGTTTTGCCAGTGTTTGACAGCATCTCCAACAGCACAGTTGTTAGTTGAGTGAATTTACCTTTATCCAAATATTAATGGTTTTATCCTTATCCATCCTGTATGAAGAGGGGGAACTGTTCTGGTGCAAATAGAGACTATGGATACTGAGATCTCATTTTAAGATTTCAGCATCCACAGCTGAAGTCTGTGGGAGCTTTGGAAGCTCAACAGCTTCAAAATTCAGAGGTGAATTGCGATAGAATCTTGCATCCAACTCATGTCTCTGATGCTGGCCCAAGGGAAGTGCCGGGAAGGAGAAGTCAGTAATGACAAATCTGTAGAACTGCTTTGTCATTAGCCAAAACTGATGCCAGTTCTAAGTGCCATAATTTTGGACTCAAAGGCTAATGTTCTAAGTAACTTGTATCCTAATTAAATTACTTCTATTCAGGTCAGTCATTTAGAATGTGAAGGCATCTGTTTGGGACTCTGCACCTTGAGGTTCTAATGCTTTGATGATAGTTGTGATAGTTCAGACCATCTGGGATACTTTTGCATTTCTTTTATGCCTGATAACAGGGACTTGTGCAGTTCCTGAAGGTTAAAAGTTTTAGTAATCTGTCAGGTGGCCTCAATTCTCACTTATCCATTTCTACAAAGGCTTGGAAATTAAATCTTTGTGCAAGTTTAACTGTGTAAATTTCACAGCTTCTGATGATTTTACCTGTAACTTGTATTAGTTGCTATGTCAAAGCATGTCGTGTGCCTGCTTGCTAAATATTATGAGAATGTATGTTTTAGACAAAGAAAATAAGGTAATGGTGCATTTACAGCACATATTTAAATTAAAACCTGGATGTGATCTTGCTACAATGTTGGCATGTGGGGAGCTCTTCTTCCTTCTCTCTTCTTCCTTCTCTCTGAAACAGCATATAATTCACTGATTGCTCTGTATCTGACATAGCAGAACTCAATTTAAACCAGATGCTTTGAAAAGTAGTAAAGTAGTTCAGAGTGCTTTACCTTACCAGCCAGAGACAGCTCACATTTTGATATCTTCATTATGTTCAGGTCGAACAGTAGTACAACTACTGAATTTCTTAATTCTCTGTCTGTCTAACTACTTTATCATACTATAAAGGTTCATTTCTGCCTGTCTGCTGAGAAAAAAACCCAATCAAACCAGTGCTGCTATCCATTTATATGTATTGTTGCTTCTTGTGGCATGAATGGTGGCATTTGTGTGACATTATAGACAATTCAAAAAAACTGCTGCTTGAGTAACTCCAGATTTGTCTGATGTGGGGATATTGCCCAGCTGCTTGATTTTAATTGCTTCTTCAGGAAGGAAAAGAAAAGGGGGGAAAAAAAAAAGCAAGAGAAAACTGAAATACTTTTAACTGGTGGATTAATGCAGACATATCTTCAAAATAATGCAGCTTTTCTTAAGGTTCTGCTGTGTTTCCGATGACTGTTATTGCACTTATTTTCAAGACACCTGTCTCCTTTTTCACTTACTGCCAAATTGTCAGTCCCAGAAAAGAATGAGCTGTCTCATCTATTTGAATCTGATCTTTGGCATAAATCCCTGTTAACAGTTTAACCTGAAGACATGCTGCTGTGGAGTTTTGGGGACTGGGGTCTGTGCTCTGTCCTGTTGGTTCTGCTGCAAGGTTGGCAGTCTCCAGCAAAAGTGATAACAAGCATCCATTAACTCTTCAGTCACTACAGATGCTTGCTTAGTAGATATAAATTGGAGCCTTCAAGGACTTTGAAAGTTGGCACAGGAGAGGGCCTTATATCTTGGTTCAGGAAACGAATAAGGTTTTTAAATCATAGCTGTGTAATAGATGAGTAGCCCTTTAGGTTGTCAAATGTAAATTTATTTGGTTTTGAATTCCAGGTCTATAGATGCTTTGAAGTAACGCACAGGTAATAATGTTCTTAATAAGATCCATCTTCTCTGGTAATGAAATCTATTTATTTTACAATATTTAAAGTGCAGATATCCATTGTTCAGAAAGTTTGTCAAAGAACAACAAAATACTTATTTAAAAGAAAATATTTATAAAAAAACATTTTTTCTTTGCTGAAAACATTTGAGATTCTTGCAAGGGAGTAGATAGGTATTTTAAACAACATTATAAATTGCCTCATCCTTCACCTTTTCAATTTAAAAAAAATATATTTTGTATGTCCAACTGCTTTCCATTACCTGCTTTGAAAATTTCCAGTTTGCCTGTTTTGGAGCACTTGAATCTCTTGGCAATAAAAAACCATTCATTCACCTGCCAAGAATGGACAAGGCAATGTTTCTTAATCTTCAGGGTAGTTCAGGGGTATATTTTCTTTGTCACCCATTGTATGTCCAAATACCTTCTGGCATCCAATTTTTGAAGTCAGACCAGGTTACACAACCAGTTTCTAGCAACATGCCCTCACAGCCGACCTGTTCTGGGCAGGAGGTTTGATTAGAGACCCAAAGGCTCTTGCAGTCTGAACTATCCCAGTCTTACTTCAACTAGCAAAATTGATCAGTAATGGAGGAGTGGCCTCCAAACTTGCACGTAATAGTTTGTGCTGGTATGCGCAGTATTTTTGTGCCAAAGGCAGTGTAATTTCTATCCCCTTTACTAGTACAGATAAACTATGAACTAAACGGTGATGCTTTTAGATACATACAGGTACTAAGTGTGGGCATTCACACACTTTGAGAGAGAAGTGCTGAAAGCTCGGAAAACGTCCACCTCTATCTCTCTATGTGCACGAGTAGTATGTGTGTAGTTTTCCACCCCATGAATGCTTTTATTGCCATTAAGTGTTACAAAAGTCCAAGAAGTTTTGCTATTCTATTAGTAGATTTTATCTGTTCTCCAGCTTTCTGACAATGCGGATGAGATTTCATTGCTCAGTTAAGGACAGCTTGCATTTTCAGCAGGTACCTTTAAGTCAAATGTTTTGTGGCATGTCTTGGCAAATTTTTTCTACACTTTCCAGAGAATACAAAGCTCTCTGTAATTCTTTGTGCACTTTTGTCACATTGATGGATAAGTGTGCAAAGCAGATTTGCTTGCCTCTCCTCCAATTTTAAGTCTGAAGCAGTACTAAGTCTCCTCCTGAATAATACTGCATTCCTTTTATTTGAATGAGCTGGTCTAGTCTCCTAGTGTTGAGAGAATACTGAGAAGCCTGAGTATCAGATCAGATGCTGAAAGAACCTGCATCCCATTGTCTCTCTCTTTTTTTTCTTTTTTTCTTTTTTTTTAAATTTATTTTCCAGTCTGTTAAAAAATACCGTCATGACCAGATCATGGCAATGTTCTGTGCAGAGAGAGCTGCAAATTGCATATTTTGTGAAAGGTGATGTAGTCTATATTATTCTCTTTGTGTCAGAAATCCATTTCTGAAAACAGTGAACTGTTAATTTTCTTGATGAAAAGTACTGTGGAAAGCAGATTGGTAAAATCACTGATGCTGGAATTTAGATAGGATACCTGTCTAATACATCTCTTTATAGTTGTAAATAGGTTGAGATTCTAAATGTCTGAGTGAACATCAGACTTTTGATTGTGACATTTCATGGTATTTCTTGAGCATGAACCCCGTTCTTTGGGGTTATCTGTCAGGTTTCCGTTGAATCTCTGGCTATATTACCAGGAGGGGCCTGTTGTTAAGAATCTTCCCCCACACATGGGTTGAGATTATGCTTCCATAAACATCAGAGTGCTTTCACAGGGCTAGATTTTAATAAAACCATTTAATGATGAGGTCTGTTTCTATTCTCTGTTCTTGGATGACTCTTATAACAATACTGGTCTGCATGAAGAGAATGTGTGAGTTTTGGCTTTAACAGCTGATTTAGGCTTTTAAATTAAACCTTGAACATAGACACAGTTGCATATTTCTGTAATGACAAGTGTTGTAACATCAGCATCCACACCTTCGTGTACTACATTGTTCTCATGGGTACTGAGTACTTCTTGCAGGACTGAGCATCTTCATAGCAGATAGTGCTGGTCTGGGCTTCTAGCTTTCCACTTAATATTTGGTTGGAGATTCCCCTTATTTCTGCTGAGGTATCTATTACCATCTTACTACCTCTCACTTAAAGACTACCAATAAATATTTTGGGAGGATACCCAACTGTCCTTGCATGGGCAAAACCTACTTCTTCTGTAGCTTCCTAGTTTTTAATTTTAAACAAAGGTGGTCTATGGAGGGGGGGGGTTAGGGGGAAGGTTGTTTCTCCAAAACTGTTAAAAGAAAAGAGATTATGTGTGGTTTATTTGAATATACGGCTTTCATTTGTCTTTGCCGGAAACAAGTACACTAATACATGCTATCACATAAACCTTTGAAACAGAAACTCTAGAAAAATGAGACTAAGGAAGACACAGACTTTAAGCATAATTGTAAAAGTTTAATAAAAAAAATCAATAGAAGTCTGTTGATATGTTATGAAAAATTACTTGCAGATTAATTTCCTTGAGCTGAGAAGCTTTAAATGAGTATATTAACAATTCTGTTTTCACACCTCCATGAATTATGCTCAAACGATGCCCAATTGTTATTAAACAACATAAAAATTTGATATGTTGTCAGTCCCATTGCACAAAGCAGCACAGTCATTTTCTCAGCCAATTTCTGCTGCAAACCCAGCACTGGGGAATGGAATAACACAAACAAGGTAATGAGTTTTAAACTAATTATGAGGTGACAACAGTATAATTGAACATAAGATAATGAGTGGAAAACTAACGTTCATCAAATGGTTTTCTCTACCCTAGAAATTACTTTTCTCAGACTTAAAAACTGTCAGATGTACTGATGCAGAGACCTCTGCCAACTGCTGAATGGTCAAGAAAACTGTTTCTATGCATAGCAGTGATTAACAGCTGACAAAGAGCAATTTTGTACAATTTTAACTCGCCTTTAAATTTACGAGAATACAGAACTGTGATTGTTTTGGGTGTTTAGAGCATTTCCACTTGGTCTCACAATGTATATCTTCATAAGATGGAGGCTTTGGAAAATTGTTTCCTCGTTTTTCATGCGAAACTTCCTTCACCTCTTCAGAACCTTACCCTGAGAGGTGCTTTGTGTGCCAGAGTGTTCCTTATGGTCATGCTGTGTCAAGGAGCCCA
The DNA here is from genome assembly GCA_013400915.1 of Pardalotus punctatus. Taxonomy (NCBI): domain Eukaryota; kingdom Metazoa; phylum Chordata; class Aves; order Passeriformes; family Pardalotidae; genus Pardalotus; species Pardalotus punctatus. Next base: position 713,214 of record VZTX01005853.1, read on the forward strand.
TGACGTAGCCCTGCTCACCTTTCCTCTGCTCATCCTGTGTCTCCAGCTTCCCAGCACACCAATGCAGCTTTGAGGCCTCGCTGCCTCACCAGGGTCACTCCTCAAATCTGATGTAGAGTTGCCAAATAACTGAAAGAGAGAAGAAAGCCCTGTTTCAGGTTTGGGGGTTTTTTTCAGCTGCACTCAAAGTCACTCTGAACACCAGCAAAAAAGTTAAGGTTTGATAAATCATCATGTTTTTTAATGCAATTCAACTGTTAGCATTGTAGCTAGGTGGAGGTATATAAAAGAGTAAAAGAAAATTTCAGGCTTGCTCCAACGCTGGGATTTTGGTTTCTTGGCTGTACTTCCAGAAAGCTTCCACTCCACTTGTGGTCTGTGTTTTCAAGTCCTCTACCAAAACTCTTGCTGTGATGCAGTTTTCATTGAAGAGACCTAAACCTTCTTACCCTCATGTGCTAATCCATAACTTGAACAAGATGTTAAGTTTCACCCATACATTCTAAAGCATTGTGGGTTGCCTTTGCCCAATTTCCAGATACACCAGCATCTTTGGGCACTACATGATGGAGCCATCTTTCATCTAGATGGTAACAGAATTTATTTTTAACTGTAGCCTGTATACCTTTATCTGTAGACAAATTGTTGACCTGCCATGATCCTTTGTACCTGAAGTGTACATTTGCAGCTGTTGTACGAGCAGCCTGACAGAAGGAATTGATTTGCTCGATTCCTGATTAAAATGTGATCTGAAGGTATCCGGGAGGGTTCCTGGGGAGCCTGTAGGCAGGGAGATGTGGCTTTGGGAGAGGACATGGCACAAACCCACACAGCACACCTGTATGGGATGGATCTGCCTGTGAGGAAAGCCATAAGCAAGGGGCTAGTGGGAGGTGGACATCTGAGCAGGGTGAACATGCACAAGCCCTGTGGCATGTTGTCCCTGCTGTTGTGACAGCTGCATGCTGGCAGCCGGAGCTGGGGGCACTGCCAGAGAGGGCTGATGGCAGAAATACCCAGCAAGGGGGAGCTGTGCCCACCAAGTCATGTGCATGCAGGAGGTCATGAGGTTGTTCATAAATAAACACAGCATTTCTGGATTTTCTTAAATCTTATGTGAATTGCCAGGCACAGATTTATAGTGTCTTGCTAAACTGCATTTGATTGCATTGTCCAAAATTATCCATAAGAAATTGTGCCTTCATATGACATAACTGTTTTTCCTAGGTGTTGAAGGTAAAATTTTATCAAATACAGATTTTTCCAGCTTTGTCAGGAAGTATGATGGTATTATTGGGAAAGGGTATGCTTTTATAAAGTCCTGAAGAATTCAAAGAGATGCCCAGCATAATTCCTCTCGTAGACTGTGACACTCCATAAATAATATCTCATTGAGCTACACATCTGAAAAGGCCAGCAGAGGAGATCAGACTCGGTTGTTGTGGCTATGAATATGTGTCATGGGGAATTTATCATCCAGAGTCCTTCTCCAGTTTCTACTGGACACTTTTATGATACTGTTAAGCATTGCCATTTTACTGCAGAATTTGATAATGTCAGAGAAAGAAGTAGCAGTTGTTAACAAGAGAGAAGTGTTGTTCTTTGACATGAAGTTGTACCTGAGAAAGAACATATTAATTTGGTTTTTATTTATGTACAAGTATTTTTACAGCTGCCTTCTACATGTGCCTATGTTCCCATGTCTATTAGTAAGAGACCAGTGTTTAAGGTAATGAAGCATGGGAAACACTGCTCCTGTCTTATCAGTGGAATGATTGGGCAGGCTTGTAGAGGAATGGGTGATACAGGCAGGGGCAGAGCTCAGACACATCTCCCAGACCTTGGTCTGCACCAGTTCCCTCAATATCACCAGGTTTATAACCAACAAAATTATGCAGAATCTTCAAAGGAATTAGCTGTTCTACAGCAAAGACATTTAAATATTACTGAATACAAAATGTTTTGTATGTTTCTGTAGGTATTTTATCTGCTGCAGTGCTGATTGTTTAGTTTTGGCAAGATTGTATTGATTAAAACTTCTTAGTGAATGTGTTCACAGCTATGTCAGTGCATTAGAGCAACTGCTTTGTAAACATTTCCCTAAAGCCATTCTGATTTCACCTCCCTGTTACTAAGCAATGCAGTTCCTCTTGGTCAGTGGCTCGTAAAATCCCAGAAGGTATCTGGAGCATGTTTATGAATTCAACTATGAATGCAGATGTACAAAAAGACCTGTTATTTTCAAAGAGCTGGGTACACTAATTGCATCAGCCTGATCTGTCTTTTTTTTTATTACTGTATTGGGTGTGAAATATAAATATCCTTAATAATGAAAGTAATACTTGGTAAGATTTGTGTTCAACAAATAAGTATTAAAGATGTTGGGTTTTTTTCCCCCTTTTAGATCCATTTAAGTTCCTAACCAAAAATGAGCCTGCCAAGGAACAGACAGCTCAACCAGCTTTAGCTCGGAAACCCACTGTGATCCGAATCCCAGCTAAACCCGGAAAATGTAAGTTCTTCTCCCAAGTGTCTGAGAAATGTGTTAGAAAAGCATTTCAATTGGGACTTAATATTTACTAATTGATTTGCTGTTTACCAGCTAATATTAACTGCCAAAGAAATCCTGTAGTACTGTTTGACAAGACAGAGTAGCCAACCTAAGGGCTGTGGAGGGAGGGAGAAGTAGATGAGCATCATGTTACGCTCTCCCTGCCTCCCAGCTGCTTCATTGGGCTCCCTCCCTTGAGTCTGGTATCTCTCAAACCTGATGGAGCTGATGCATATCAGAGGTGAAACTGTAGGTAAGGGACAGATCTAAAGGCTGGCAAGGAAGACTTGGAGCAGACCCTTGCAGCAGAAGCAAGGGTCTGCTGAACCATATCATGCAGCTGCATGTTTGGCCGAAAACCACCTGGTGCTGACCTCAGCTGAGGTTATTTTAGTGCTACTCCCCAGGCTTCCTTGTCAAAGGAACAGCGCTGGTGCATTAAACTTTCCTTCAAATACAGCTTTGTTGGGATGTTTAGGAAAGTTTTCATAGTTTAAATCAAGAACTTCCCTTGATCCTTGCTAGATTTGAAATCTGTGGCCTTTAAAGCAAGAATGTTTAGGTAGCGGTTTGAGGGAATTAAAAGAGGCATATGAGAACTGGGATGCAAAAACCTGATGTGTTCAATTTTATGTCAAGGTCTTGACTATAGTTCTCTGAGAGTTACCATATTCCTAAAGCCTTCCACCTCTAATCCTTTACAGCTTTACAAATTACACTGACAGTGTCTTAGGGTGGGAATTTATCAGAGACCCACAAGTTCTTTGTGTCAGTCTTTGTAGGCTGGAGTGCATGCTTGCAGAATTCTGTTTAGCCTTAGCTTTGATCCTCAAAGCTTAGGGAAAAATGTCACAAGATGGCTTTTAAAACTCATGTTTCAAAATCGTGTTTGGCCACACCTGGTTGATATAGAGTCAACTTGTAGTAACTATGTGGCCAGGTGGCATTTCTCCTAAGACTTTCACTCATTATTTCCAATCTCCCCCTGTCACCAACCCAGTACTAAAATACTAAATTTTCTTTTCCCCTGCGTATGTGGGAAAGGCAGTGGAAATTATTAAAAATGCAGAGAAGACTGAAGATAAAGCTGTGAGGAAAAGCCTTTCTGCTAATACTTGATTATAAATAAAAGGCTTTTTCAATTGGAAGAATACATTTATGAACTACTGTAAAGAAACCATGACATAATTCTTTTCTATAAAGGAAATTATAATTACATTTAAAAATGAAACAAAAAGCCAACCAACCACCTGACATTTTTTCTTTTCCTTTTTTCTTTCTGAGATGGATTCCCTTTTGAATTTGTAGATAACTGGTCCCTTGCTGCTCTCTAGTGGTAATTGAACTTTCCACAAAGGACTGCAGGTCCTGTACTTAGCTACAAACATCAGGAGGTTGTGAAGGACTGCCTGCCTTACAGGAATCAGTGGTTGGAAGATTAATAGGATATGGAGGAACAGAAGCAGATTCCGAGAAAGCAGAGTAGCCTTTTGTCAAATAGGAGCTGCTGCAGAAATGTAACCTGTTAAAAGAGAAGTACAACTGGGCCAAGGTATAAATGGATATAGTAGGATTTACATTGTAAAGGGGCCACATAATCTCAATACAGGGAGTCTTTCACCATCGTGTTTATGGAGGGAGATAAATTCTGTCAGGAACCAGCAAAAACTGAAAAGAAAACCCCCAATAAACAAACAAAACAAAGTAACAGCAATTTAAAAAGGGCCAAACACACAAATAAAACCCCAAAAAACAGCCCACCCAGGACAACCGAAAAGGGGACAGAACTGGATGCATAAGTATTTGAACTCCAGTGATGTTTTCAATTAGGATTAACATTTTTGTTGAGGTGTAATTAGACAGGAAGCATTAAACTTCCACTTCAGTTATTACACTTAGAAATCACTGAAAATAACACCTGCCTTCTAGCTGTTGGGATTATTTTTTTTTGTTTTATTCCTCTCATTCCTTTAATTTTGACCTAAAAAGGGTGAGGGAGAAGAAATTAGGCCATCTGTGTATATAGCAAGATTTGAAGTGTTAAGTAAATGTCTCATGCTTTTTATATATCAGTAAGATGTGACAAGAGAAGATTTCTTTTGCAGTTAACTGCCAAGTATTGTTTTTACTTTTCATCCACCGCAGTAGCTTAGAAGAGTAATGAACTTCCTAACTTTTTTTCCTCGTGCTAGGTCACTGCCAACACAGTAACTGTGACCTTCTCCTAAGAATTGAACTGATCCATTGAACTGATTCATTTTTAAACATTGCAGCAGTGTTTCACATAATAGTAATGCAACAAAGGTATTAAAAATAAGCAACACTTCTCCTTGCTATGTGTTGTTTCTTTGTTGAGAGTACTTTTCTTGAAATGAGCAACTGATAGTTTTGTTTTGGATAGCATCTCTCCTCTTTTTTTTGTCGTCAGTCTATAAATGTCCAGGCTGTCTATGCATATTTTTACGTAACTCGAAGTTCAGCTGGAAGTCAGAAGAGCTTAAGTGTCTGTATTTCTTTCTATGAAATTAATTTTCTTGATATACAAGCAGATTGTAAAATACATTACAAAGTTCCAATATATAAAAACGAAGTATTTGATAAATATGCTGGCAAAACCTGTCCAAGTTTCCCAGGTTTCAGTGGCAGAGACATTGAAAGCAAATATCCTATTTAGGAGGGTTTTCTATTCTTTATTGAGTGTGGGGACATCATCACTCTTCCCTAGTAAGATCCATACTGTTTCCACTTCCATGTCCTAAACTTGCTTATCTCCTTAAAGACTACCTGGGAACTTCCATCTCTGTTTTGTGTCATCCTGAATTTTTTAGCAGGTAATTATTTATTTTCTTGCCTTTACTTTTCTGGAGATTCTTCCATCCAAGTCTCCTGATCTTTCAGGGTTACTTGAAATAACCCTCAGCTGTTTCTGAGCCTGAAGGATATTCCAGGAGCTGACAGCTGAAAAAAAGAAAGTGAGCCAGTTTAGAAATGTGGTGATGGTGTTTCAGGGTATCCAGTAATGAATCTGACCTTCCCGGGGTAGAAACTCTTCTACTCATCTAATATTATATCACCAAGTATTGCAGCTGAAACCCTGAAACTCTGTAATAACTTGCTGGTGTCCTGACAGTAAAGTGAAGATCCGTCATGCAGGATGGGAAGTACTCCTGAGTTTAACCTCAGAGTTACAATATTCCCTTCATGTCCCTTTTCTCTTCACTGTTCTTTAAGTGGTTCTTCCTTTTGGCTGCTCTGGCTTTGAGGAAGGAAGTTGCATTCACACAAAAAATGCCCTAAACCAAGGCGTGTTCCTTTACCTATTGTTGGTCCACATAAGGAAGGTATTAATTTTACTTTAATTTGGGGATTTTTGGGTTTTTTACAGCTTTAAATGACATCCCACATAGCCCTCCACCACTTCCTGCTGAAAAGCCTATTGGGAACACATCCAGTATCACAGTGGGAAAACCCAAGAGTAGTGATCTAGTGAAAAAAGGGGTAAGTTAGAACTGTTTACCTGTATTACAATTTGTTGGTTTTTTTGGTTAAAAGATCTCTTGGGATCCTCAAGCGTTTGTGAAGTTATTTGAAGGACCAGAAGATGAAAATGACTACTCAAAAATACAAGGCTTTTTTCTTTTAATTCTGTTCTCTAATTTAATTAGGTAATTTAGACTGCTGTCAGTTTTGAAAAGCACTCTGGTGATTTTACTAAACTTTGATCACACCTATCTTCAATTTTCTGTATTTATCATCTGAAATCAGGATATTCTACAACTCAGTTTCAAAAGCAGTGCAAAGTGGTTCAAAGTCCATTGGGATTTACATGGTGAAATGTTGTCTAAGTGCTTTAGAAACGTATTTTTTAAATTTCATGCAGACAATACCTCTCAGTGTCTGTGCTAATTTCCAGGTAGATTAAACTTTTCTGTAGAAGAATGAAGCTTGCTTTTTTCAGCTCTTTCCTTCTAGTTGTTTCTACTGAGTAGAACCACCTATTTTGGGAAGTAAGGCTCTGCTCCTCGCTCCGAAGCACATACATAGTAATGGGTAGGCATTGTGGCTGTATGACATTTGACACAGATTTTCAAAAGGGAATTAAAATAAACTAGAAAATGACAGTAAAATTTCCAAATATTGAATTTTCTGATGGCAAGAGTAGCAGAGAATCTTGTGAAAGCCACAGGCAGTAAAAAGGTCAAATCAAATTAAAAGCCCTCACTGGGTGGATGCTGCCTACAAATGCTTTTGTATCTACCTTTGCTATTAAGATAAAGGGTTTCTAAAGGTCATGATTGAAAAGGCTTTTCAGAGAGGTCCCACCTTGCCTGGATAATGCTGAAAAAATAATTTACAAAACAAGACATTAAGTGACACTTTATGCAGTGGAACTCCAAAACTTTTACAATGTCATCCAGGTTATTGTGACAGGATGTATAAGCTTCAGAGGATGTTTCTAAAAAAAAGATTGTATTGAATCCACTGGAACATTTAAATCCTATCTTTGGAAAGGTAAGAACTGTGCTTCTAAAACCAGTGTTACTTGTCAGTGGAAGTGATGAAACAGCAATAGCAAAACTTGTTGACCATAAGTGGCAGTTGGCACAGATTTCTTCCTCTTCATACAGAAGAGGAAAATTTTTGATACGAGGATGACATCCTCATAAGAAAGTGGCAGGTTGTTTTCTTTCTAATAGGGTCATTTAATCAGTACATTAATTTGGGGACTCAATCAATGGTCAAATGTTGTCACAAAATGTATCTAGGTATTTTCTAGGTGGGAGAAATCACGGAAATTGTTATGAGTTTCAAGCACATTCAAGCACGTAATTAAGTAAACAAGACTGTTCAGACCTATTTAAAACTTCCAGTTTAGAAAGGGTTCTTTTGAACCCAGATTCAGCACTCTGATTTATCATGCTGCTCCAAAAGCAGCTGTGCTTTTTCAGCGGACCTGGCAGAACTTTCTAGCACTGGGATGAAAACAAACAGCAGGAGGCAGTAAGGATGGTCACTTGTTAATCCATCTATCACTGTGGTCCAAGCCCTTCAGGCATGGCACACGTCCCCCTCTCCTCACTGCTGTATGGTGGTAATCTCTGGCAGGGCCAGCATGGGCACCTGGGAGGAGTGATGCCTTAATCTGCCAAAGCAAGATTCACAGGGATTTGTCTGTTAGATCTCTAGAAAACATATTTAGATGCCTTCTTTAGTGGGAGCTGATGTTACTTGCAAGAGATGCAGCCCTGTGCAAGCTGCATTAATGTCATGTTTTCTGCTTTCAGCCCGTTCAAAGTGTTCCATGTGTCAAAGTCAAAATCAATAATGTGAAATCCTGTGGGCAATGTCATTGTACATTTGAATGACTCTCCTGAAATTTGCTCTTAAGTGCTTACTGCCATGTAGTAGGAAAAGAGGGACTGGGTCATACATGATGCACAATTTAAAGTGTGTTTCAGGTAGTAAATCAGGTTATTTACCCTCCATATTTCCTTCCATGTCCAACTACGCTTTAAAATCACAGAATCAAACCATAATACTTACTACTTTACTCCCAGGCCTCCAGAAACTCTTGTTTTTCATGTCCATAGGATATAATTTAATATAAGAATTTTATAATTTAAACAAGGTCTTTTTTTGTCATTAGGCTTAAAGAAATGTCTTTTTTCTTTTGAATGGTTGTAGGAGTTGGATCACTCAGAACAGGGTGGAGTGCCTCAGCTAGAACCTCTACTACCCCCTAGGTGAGTGTGGTTTAAAAGTGGTGTTTATGAATTAATTTGCATAGTTAGTCTCAGTGTAGACACTACTGACTCCAGCCATAGCTCAATAGTCTTGGCTGGGCACTATGCTCACTAATAAATAGGCAGGATCAAGCTGGTAGCTGTTTAATACTTGTTTGTACATTATTGGTATGAGCAGGGAGATTATAGGAGAGCAGCTGTTTGACTTTTCAGCTAAAGTACAGTGGCTGCTGACAGTCATTCCTTTCTGAATCTTTAACCTTTTAACCCACAGCACTTGCACTTATGGTGGGGTTTGCATGGTGAAGGAATGGAGATGGCAGATGCTCCCACCCTGAAAAGGGCAGATGCTGGACCAGCAGCTTCCCAGAAGCACTGACTAGTTTATAGACTTCAGGCCTAAAATGCAGCTGGAGGATCAGTGATAACCTTGAGGGTTTTTATTCTTGTGAACCCAAAAGAAAGAATGTCTGCAAGGGCAAAAGATGCTGGACCAGTGTTAAATTCATGTTTATCAATGCCAGAGACACAGTGGAGGGAGATCAGGCATTAACTAGCCAGCCCACTGTGGGTATCTCAGCGTTTGCATTCTAAATCTGTGAGTTTAAGCACAAGAGTTTGCTCTGTTGTGTCAGGACAAGAGAATATTTCTGATATTGAACTGAGTCTATCAATAATAACAAGTATTAATTAACAGGAAAGAATGTGGATGTACTACAAGGGAACACCTCATTATTGTTCCTTATGGACTTGTTCCTTTCCCTCATTCAGTTTAGCATAACATTCAATTCTTATGAGGGTCTCTGGGACTGCAGTGAATGTTTTGTCCTGTCACTCTTCTGCTCAAATGGATTTTTATTTTTTTTTAAATGTAAGCAGTAATAATTCACTGAATTGCTTGTTATGGTCTTCTTGTTTAGTTGAGTTGCCTTTAAAAAGTATGGGTTAGTCTGTTTACAGATTTTAGGCAGTCTAACTTGGAGCTTCCCCTTTTGTCAATATTAGAAATATTTTGTTTAAGATAAGGCCAAGAAAAGGGAGAGATGGATGTTGAACAGAAGTGGAAAATTTTTTGAGATTTAAAAGCTATTTTGTACTCAAATAGTAATGGAGAACTCTTATCAGGAGCATTAGTAGAGCACTAGTAGCTTCTCAAGTGGTGGGTGACACTCAAAATGTGTTAGAATGATACAAAGATCCACTAAAGCACGTCTGTTGGGGTTGATAAGTTTTACAGATCCATGAGGAATGCACATGAGTAAGTAATTATGCTGAATTTACATTATATGAAATAAAGAGAGACAGTTGTAGCAGAAACTTGCAGTAACGGGTTGAAGATTCTCAATCAAGTATCAAACAATACTGTATTTTTGGAATATTACTACTAATGGTAATTACTATTAAACATTACTACTGTCACATGCTAGTCTCTGATTTTGGTTTCTAAACTGCTGGTCCACTAATGAGAGTGTGATACCTCCAGCATTGCTGAGAATTCAAGTATTTTCACCAGTGTTGACTTTCTGCAGTAGACATCTGTTGCATAAAAATGGTAAATTTTGCTATTGTCACTTCAGGTAAGTGACATCCCAAGGATTGAGCTAGGCTGATTCCTGAAGACCAGCTTTCACAAAAGCTCTCCAATAGCAGAACTTCATCCTGCAGCAGCTTCAAACACAGCCCTTTCTAGAGGTAGATTGCTGAAACAAATACTGCATATTTAGTGGGCTCCCCAGAAAGCTGGCAGGCTAATGGTGAGCACACTTGGAAATATGTAGTCAAAGGATCTGTCTAAGGACTTGATCATCTGGTCCCAGTATCTGAAGAGTTCATGTATTCCTGGAAGTCTTCAGGTACTACACACTGTACAGCCCAGGTCATCACAAGTCTTGTTTCCTCACTGCACACTCTATAGCGAGGATGAGGTGGCAGGCTTATTAATATGCATATTTCTCTGATGGTTTGCACAATTTTTAGGCCTGTGGATGGAAAAATTATACCTGCTCGACCTCCCCCACCTAAAAGTGTTCCTGGAAGGCCACCTCCACCAAAACTCTCTGCAGCCAAGACCTCCTCCCAGAAGGATGTTCTTTCGCGATCTAGTTCTGACTCCGCTTCTGATAAAAAAAACAACAAGTTCAGGTTGGGACCCAAGAGAGCAAAAAGTGCAGTCTTTAAAAATCCAGATCCAGCATTACCTCCTAGACCTAAACCGGGTCATCCTCTCTACAATAAATACATGGTGAGAGTTGAGATATTCTATCTGAGAACATTGTTTTTGTAAAACAGTGCTGGTTAAAATAGTAGTGAAAAAGGTAGTTAAACATAGTAAAGTAGGTTAGTATGATGTGGCTTTCAAAGTGCATCTATCAGCATAATCTTCCTTAGAAAATGCTAGTAGATAAATAGTTAAGTAAGTAAGTCTTGTAAGGCAATACTGGAGAAAGGAAAAATACATGCAAAGTATAGATCTGTGTAGTGTATTTTTGTGTATGTATGTAATTGTTTTATATATATAACTTTTGGGGTTTGGGTGTTATTTTTACAGTCACCAGTTCTGAACTCTCTTTCTGTAAGATGATGCTTAATAATTGCATTTTTATATTGGTTTTACCCATACGTATCAAACCGCTTAAGAAAATTGGGCGAGTGTTAGAACTTATAAAGTGGTTGACCCTACTTAAGCTTGCAAAGAATGAGGAATGTAACATTGCTAATCTTACATTTTCATCCTATTGATCCCATCCTTTTTCATTATAAAAATATTTTTGATATTGTATGTGTTATTATGGAATTTTAAATACAAATGGATCAACATTACAGATAAAAACAAGAAGGTCTTTCCCCAGAAACTTGAAACTGGTCAGTGATAGAGTTGGTGACTGCTTGAACCAGTGCTGTTGTCCAAAAAAGCATCCAGACAGCCATAGCATGAAAAGCATCAATATTCCATGAGCATGAAGTGGAAACTGTCTATTGCCTTCTTTTTGATCTTTCACTTTTGCATTTAGAGTTTTGTAGATGAGAATTTTCTTCTGTAGAAGACCAATAGTAACTCCCTGCCCCCAAGTGTTACTGTCAATGAAAATTTCCTCCCAGGTTGTTTTTCTAGTGCCCTCCATGACAAATGAATATATTTCTGCATCAGAGTGTCTTTCTGAATATCTTGTACTGTATGGTGGGGTACCAGTTAGGTGTTTAAGACACTTTTAAAGCGGGTGACACCACCTGAGTTACTCAGAGTGGCAGATCGTACCACCGGCAGTCTGTTCTGAATGCCTTCCAAAGGAACCTGTCCTCTTCCACTAGACTCCTAAATCACTTACCTGTAGTAGGTGGTTTGAATAGTTCCATCATCTGACCATTTTCACTTGCGATAAAAATCTGAGGTGCTTAGAAGTGGAAAAAAACTTTTCCATTTGCCTCTGTTTCTGTTCAAGTTACCTGTGCCTCATGGAGTTGCCAAGGAAGATTGTCTTCCCAGAAACACTGGAGAACTGTCCTGTAAGGTAAGGGGCTTTTTTCTGCTGGCTTAAATATTCAATGAGCAAGACTCCTGTTGCAGTGAAGTATTAAGTGTTTTAGTCTTTCGAGGTTACACTGAAAAATGTAATAGTGATTTATTAAATCCTTGTGTTTCTGTAATCAAAACAACTGCCCAGTAATGGTGATTTGCTTTATAGCACAGGGACATCCTGCTTATGGAACAGAGCAGGAGTAATTACTTGGAGTGCCAGAAGGGAGAGGAGACTGGTAAAGTTCCACCGTCTCATAGGAAAATAATCACTCTGTTGGCTGAGTATCTGAGAATTGAGCAAGAGATAAGCGAGTACTTTATGAAGTGCTGTACATGATACATCAGTGAATTGGCTGTGACATATGGACTTGAAAGTATTTTCCTCTCTCTGCTCCTACAGATCCTGACTTGGTTTTAGGGCATGACTGTATTAATATGAAATATCTAGTGCAAATTATAGCTACAAGCAGCCTTTTTGACTGTTATCAGAAGCCTACATAGCTGAAATAGCTTTCTATACAATATGTTGTTATCTGTTGTAACTAGTATTACTCTGGCATTATCTTTGTCTGCCTTGGGCTTTTTTGGTTGGTTTTTTTTTTTTTTTTTTACACAATTAATTAATTTAAATGTAATCAGTACAGCCTAAAAATTCCTTGTGGGTGGAATTCCTTGTAGAGAAGGCTCAACATTTTGGATATAATTTCCTTTATGGAAATCCCACAACAAAATTGTCATCTCCCCTCAGGAATTGCCATCTCCCCTTCCCCTTTGTGTAAGCAAAGGCATAGTGGCTTCCTTGCTCTTCTTGGAATGTTGGTTAGTTGGCAGATGTGCTGTCCCTGCTGAGTGTGCTGCAGAGAGCTGGGTTGGGTGTTCCCTTAAGCAAGGAAGAGTGACTGGTGGCACACAGTACCAAGGACCAGTGCAAAATTTGTCCCCAGCCCTTGCAATGAGTTGCTATCAGTGCTACAGATTTCTGACCCGCAGAGACAGCTGAAGCTTTGTCTATACTTCGAAAAGTTGCATGCCTTCCCTTTCCTTTCACTGGCTCAAAAGTAGATTTTGGTGAAATGTATTCTGGTTTACACTGGCAAAAGGCATACAGAATTCAGACCCATAGCTGTGTGACCAATAACCATTTCCTTCTGCAATACCAGAACAACTCTGTGTCTAAAGTTAGAAAATTACTTAAGGAGTACATAACAGAGAATCTTGTTAGTATCTTCTATAATTTATAAGCTACTTGGATTTATTTCTTGTTGTCAGGAATCAAACCAGCCTCCAAAGGTTTCTGACACAAGTGGACCTCATGCTGTTGTCCTGCATGATTTTCCTGCAGGTAAGTAAATGTGAATATTCTGGAAGCTTGTTTTACTCCAAGACTTTCAAATGGGAATTTTCTTAGCAATTAGCCCTTAAAAATGGTGTGGAAGTTTCATCTGCAAGGTCTGCATGTAAAGTTGTTCAAATCAATGGGTTTAGCTGTAGATGGGCCAGTCTTTCAGTTAAAGCTGACTGATTTATCAAGTAAAATTCAGACTTTTTAAAAACATATTCTGGTTTTGTCTGTGGTATTTGTATTAAGAAGGTTTTACTTAGAGAAAATCAGTGAGTGTGACAATTACTGTTAACTGAAATAATGTTGTCTTAGAGCATGCTGATGACTTGGACCTTCATTCTGGAGACACTGTTTGCCTTTTGGAGAAAATTGATACCGACTGGTACAGAGGAAAATGTGGGACTCGCACAGGGATATTTCCAGCCAACTTTGTTAAAGTAGTGGTATGTAGGTTTTGTATACATTGCCACGTAAGATCCTATGGCATTTGTTTTCTGGTTCTATTTTACTAAGGCTCCTGTGTGTTTAACTCCTTTCTGTATTTAGATAATCTCTTATCCCACTGGCAGCACAGAAGACATACCAACTTGTTTGCCTGGTATTAGAAAGATGTGTGATTTAGCACAACCATCTTGTGTTACAGGGAATAATTTGCTGTTAATTTAAAGCCAAGTGAGAAAATCATTGCCCTTATCAGATTCTCTTTGGAAACATGGGTAGTTTCTCAGGGTCTACTGAGCCAGGTTATTTTTTGACAGCTGCATGTAAGAATAAACACTTCATAAAAGATGGTTGATTTTTGTGCTTCCCCCCAGCTCCCCGTCTTCTGTCATTTTACTGTCCCTTGTACCTTGCTGGAATCACCACTTTTTTGGCCATGTAGTGAGCTAGGTCAGGGAAGCAATTTGGCTGAAAAAACATGTTGGTTTTTTTACTTCCTAGAATATTGTTTTTTTTCCAACAGGATCAATTTGCCTAAGTGGCTTTCTAAGTAGCTGCACAAATGGTTGTGCTGGCACAGTGCAAGGAGATTGTGTTGTTGCAAATGAGCAGCTCAGAGCAATCCTCTTACTGAATGTGACGCTGGACAGTAAGCAGAAGGCAAGAGACAGGTGCTGTTTTGGAGCCCAATGATAATTAATTTAAAAGGGATACAATATGGTTCCTTGCAGTCAAATGCTGGGTCAAACCTATTGCAAGCCTGAGTCTGAGACTGAAGTCCATTTTGTGACAGTGGAAAGGGCGTTGGGCTGTCCACACCAGCGACGTGGGCATGGAGGAATGCTAGAGTGACACCAGGATGCTGGGAAGGTGCATGGCTTGGCATTAAAGACATAAAGTGTCTGTGTCAACCCTTACTGGGCCAGGACAGCTGGCAGAGATGAGCAGTGCTGCTACATGGGCAATACCAAGGATTTGGTAGACATCAGAGAGGGTAGGGTGTCTGTTTAGTTTGTAATGGTGGCATTGGAGAAAAACTTTAAGACTTGAGTGCTGAAAAATAAAAACTAAACTCATAATTAATAGTAATGGAACCATGCTTGATTCACTTTCACAAGAAAGATTTGTTAGCTAAATTGATTGGCTTCTTCTACACAGACCAACAATTCCATTTAAAATCTCTTGCTTCTACTGATGGCTAATGAAGAAGAGATTTTATGTTAAAGCAGTGGAGTGAGTATCTGGGGTCAAATTCAGCATTGATACAGACAGATACAGCTTCATAAAAGCTAGGGAAGATGCATTTCAGACTTCCATTTTTGTTGTAAAACATGTTTGTCCTTTGAGGACAAAAATCTTTTGTTTCAGAATTATTTTTTTTTTAAGAAAAGGAAAAATTGAGTGCAGTACATGCAGCTAATTTACTTGAGTGAACTCTCCTGTTACTTCATGTCAGATTTTGTCTTGATACAAGGTCTCGCTACAACGTGTTTTACAATATTGAGCTGGGTAGTGACTTTGACCTGGACGCCTAACAATAATGCATAGTTATTACTTCCCATAGAACATTCAGAGCACCACAGATAGCAGCTCCTTCAGCAAGAGGAATGCAAAGATAATTTGTCCTAAAAGGCATTGTGATTTCCTCCAGTGTTTCACATAAGCTAATGAAATATTCTTGTTAATTTTATGGGAACTGGCTGATAAAATAGTGAGCTGTAACCCAAAGCTCCTCATCAGGGCCTCTAGGCTTGTGGTCCTGTACATCTCACAGATCATCCTTCATGGCATACCAAAAATACAATTAAAATCCTCCTATTATAAAGGACTTGAATGTTGTCTGTTTGGTATATGTATATTGATTTTCTAGGTTGTATTTCTCCAACTTAAGTGAGATTTGTGAGATGTGTTTTTGTTTAGAGAGCAGTTGGCTACCAAAGCACAGAAGGGATAAGTGTAAACAGTAGTTTTGTCTGTCGTGGTATACTGTGCTAGTAAATAATAGAGAGCAATTACCAGTTGAGGGACTTGGGAACTAAATGCAACAACATGTAATAGCATCCAGTCACATATTCTGTCCACCAGTCATGCCACAAGTAGAAACAATAAACCAGCTTCATAAAAGAAAACATGAAATACTGCTCCTTGTTTGAAAAAGTTTAAAAAATGAGAAAACAGGCATAAGTTTATATTAATGTGGTCATATATCAGAGCATGCCAATGATTACAGAGTGTCATATGTCTGAAAAACAGATTATTTTAACCAGTTGCATGTTTATTGTGGTTAGTTGCCCTGAGCTTGATATGGAAGATATAACTTATTTTATTGTGAAGATATAACTTATTTTATTGTCTTATTAGATTGATGTTCCAGAAGAAGACAACAGGAAAAAAATACCCTCTTCATCACAATGTATTAAGTGAGTCAGATAGATCTTACTTTCTTTCTCATGTTGATTTCCAAGGAATTAAAAAGAAATGCTAACTTTGAAGTGGGGGCTCCCTGCACTGAGGTTAATAGGGTTAACAGTTTATTCACCAAAATATATTGTAAAAATTAAAATATATGCTTTAAAAACCTGAATGTTTATGATGTTTAATAACACTCATATTTAGGTAAATGCATTTCCAGCACTTTCATTTCTGATTTTCAAACAACTTGTACTAATATTTGTGGGCAAGAAACAATTTTTCATGTTGTTTCTCAGTGATTATTGGATTTTGTAATCATTCATTCCTGGAATTAAAGCAAATTCAGGCAGAGGCAGGAACAACTAGTGTCAGTGGGATGGATGGATCATTCAGTTGTTCTTTAGATGAAGCTTGGTTTGTCAGGAACACAGCTTTGTTTTAAAAAGCTGCTTCTGCAGCTAAGAAAGAAATAGAAAGTTCTAGCTCTGTCCTGAAAGACACATCTTTGCAAAGATACTGACTGGGGGACAGGGGTGGGAAGCAAACTTCTTACTTTGGTTGTGCTATGATAATAAAGAAAGAATTAAAGCCTTTTACTGCTTTTTTCCAGAATGGCATTTCTGATAAACCAAAAATTTTCTTACAGCAATTTCTTAAATTGAATTTATTAGTTTTTTAAATAATTAAATCTGTTTAAGTCAGGCAGAAAAATAATTAGGTTTTTTTCAGTATTCTACTGAAGTATATAAAGTTTATCAGATGCATTGATGTTTCTTTCTTTGATAGATAAGCTATTTCCCATATGTGTAATCTTACAGGGATAGATTTTACAGAATAAAGTAGAAAAAAACTAGCTTCTTCCTATGAAACCTCCATGTATTTTGGACAAATAAACAACACCCACCCCCACCCATGTTTGATTGCATCTAAATGGGATGCTAGTCCAAAAAACAATCAAACTCCTAACAAAAGTGTATGAGGACACTTGCTTGGGTATAGGCAAAGATATGAAATTGGATAGGTGACCCAGAAACAAGGGTTTTTATTGTTACTTGGAAGGGAAATAGGGTCTTTTGCAAAATACTGTAACAGCCAGGAATTGGGATGCAGAAATTGCATCTTGCTCTTCCAGGCTCTATACCCATCCTCCTCAGAAAGCAGAGATGAGAACCAGGGCCACCTGTTCTATCCTCAGTGCTTGCTTTTATAATTTTAATTAAAATATCAATCCATATATTGCACACAATGCTGTCTTATTATTAAGTGGACAGTAATAATAAAGAAGCAAAGTAATTTTCTCTTTTGTTTGCGCAGAGGTCCAAGATGTGTAGCACGATTTGAATACATTGGCGATCAGAAAGATGAGCTCAGTTTTTCAGAAGGTGAAACTATTATCCTGAAAGAATATGTAAATGAAGAGTGGGCCAAAGGAGAGCTCAGAGGCACATCTGGAATTTTCCCCTTGAACTTTGTGGACATAATTGAAGATCTGCCTGGAACAGGTAAAAATATGTTTGCAAAAATCTTCAAGATCATGATTTTGTACTTGTTGCATATAGGGAGCATATAGGAGAAAATTCCAAAAGGACAATGAATGCAGAAAGGAGGTAGAAAGAGAGGGAAGACCAATTAAAAAAAAATCAAAATTAACAGTAGGACTTCTGAAGAAGCTATTCTTAATAATTACTTCAAATATCTAAAATCTCTGTCATCAGTAACATTGTGAATAGACACTGCTCCTGTTCTAAGTTGTGCTTTACTTATGTAGGTGCAGAACCAGCACTGAAGAATAAGGTGGAGGTTTCGTCTTCCCTTCCTCAGGTAATAAAACTTCATAGGTGAGGGAACAGAATTTATGTATAGATTTACAGAGACTCTGTTATAATGTAAGAGTAACTGCAGAACATGACACAACTCCCACAGCACACAATGCTGCAGTCACAGCCTCAGTTCTGACTCTTGGCCTAAGCTAATTGAATTCAGAGATTCTGACAAATTAACATTAGTAAATTTTTATCCTTTGTGCTGAAGGAAATTCGTGTTAGCTCTATTTTAAGTATTGCTGCAGTGATCTAATTTTGAATTTATTAATCCTTTCCACTGCCACCAGAGGTAAAAAGGAATGTGGCTGAGCCCAGATGAAATTCTGTGGTGGTAATTGCTGACATGCCATTCTAGTCTACATCTGCAGCAGCACTGTTGTATGGGAAAATGTCAGGACACCCATGTGCTGTACAGCTGCTTTCAGCAGCATCCATCAGTTTTTGGGCTCCATTCACACTTCTAAAATTAATTTATCTCTTCTGTTCACTTGTATAGAACAACAGACGCTCAGTAGAGTGGTGTGAAGCGCTTCATGATTTTACAGCAGAAACCAAAGATGATTTATCCTTCAAAAAGGGAGACTACATCCAAGTACTGGAACAAGTAGATTCAGAATGGTATAGAGGAAGACTGAATGGAAAGGAAGGAATTTTCCCAGCAGTTTTTGTTCAGACCTGCTCAGGTACAGTGCTCCTACTGGATGGCAATTCCTGGGGTTGTGCCAGTCCTGAGAGCGTTGTGGGACAACACTATGCCACTGCATTAACAAGTCACACAACACCACAGTCTTTAATATTCTAAAGCTAAACTTAAGTTTTGAACCAACTTCTCTAATAATGGCAGTATAATGTTCTAGTCAGTAAGTAATCTGCAAGGTCACACAGACTCTGGGATGTTTTCAGGTGTGGTTTGGGCACAGGCAAAACAGGGCCATTGAGCCACCCGTAGGCAATAATTCGGGGGTACTGATGCTGCTTCATCTTGAAGCAGAAAGAGGAAAAGTCAGCTTTTATACATAACTTGAACTTTCCAGTGGTGACAAGTGAGCTTTAAATTCAGTCCTCTTAGAAGCAGAACTGTGAGAACTGTGCTTAGGTACTATAAAATGAACTGGTTGCAGTGGAGTGTTTTATTCCAGTAGGACAGTGAATTTGTTACAGCAGTAGCAATAATTTTGGACAACCTGTAGCACAGTAATGGGGAGAAAACATGAGAATGACAGGAAGCCTCTCCAGAAACAGACATTTATTTCACTCCAATGCAAGGAACATCTCTTGTCCATGTTCTGCAGCCAGCGTAGAGTTGTCACAGCCTGGAGGAAGGAAGAAAGGAAAAGCCAAAGCTCTTTATGATTTTCATGGAGAAAATGAAGATGAGCTTTCCTTCAAAGTAAGTATCTCTCTTCAACCAATTTCCAAGAGGTCTTATACTCTTAAAGATTGCTAAGAAGTAAGATTCATCCACTGTGAAAATAGACTTTAGACAAGAAGAATGAAGGACATAGAATATGCATAGATATTAACACATTTGATAAGTGGTCTCTCTAAAAAACATTTTTGCCTTTACCACTCCTGTGGCCTATTAGCAAAAATCTTCATTGAAGACGCTGAAAAGAGCGCAGGAGTTCAGAATTCTTGACTTCTCTGATCTAGTAAACATGACAAGATAAACAAACCTCATTTTGCACTACGTTCAGTTCTTGATTGGTTGATATGGTCAAGGGAGCCACTTTTTGGACTCAAAAGACAGCACTGAGTAGGAGGTAGTAGTGTGAGTGCCAGTGCTACATCAGCCAAGCCTCTAAGGAAAACCTAGTACAGCAAAATCTTGAATTGGCAATGCAATACAGAGTTGCCATGAGAACAAGGGGAAAAATTAAATACATGCTGGATGCCCAGATCATATTAAGCACAAACAAGAAACAGAGTGCCCTTGAGATTCAAAGTCATTACTCAGGTAACTGTGTTCTCAGCAAATTTCTGAGAAACAGTAGACTTTCACAGTAGCTGAAATACACAGTATTTTCTCTTCTAAAACTAGCAAAATAGTTTCATCATTAGCAGCTTGCAATGCTGAAAGGATAGATGATTCTTCAAAGCAGAAAAGGGGAATAGAGGTACTGGAAGAAAGGCCAGTACTTCAGATGAAGGATGCGGCATGGGACAGTGTAAACAAGAACAAGGATTAAACACAGGAGCTGCAGTTTAAATGGCCACACTGAGCTCTTAGATTGCTTTTCCTTCTTTTGGGAAAGTTTCTAAGTGCAAGAAAATACTGGGACTAAATTTAAAAAAAAAAATCTTTCCAGTGTTTTAAGAAAACAAGCCCTTGAAACACACACTAATAAGCAGGAAAGCAAGGGGCCCATGAGCCAGCTTTTAACATACCTGGAGAACCAAAGCAACGTGAGAAGTTATCCAGCAGTGCTCTTTTGTCCCTCCAAAGGTGGTGATTTTTCAGCATAGACAAGTATTCAACCTAAGAGAAGCTTCAGATGGTTTTGGCAAACAATCTCCAAGAGATGTAACCAACAGGAGACTGGCCACATCTTATTTCTCTTCTCTTTGATATTAATTGCTTCTAAATAAGATCAGCTATGCATGCATTAACATTGCACAGTAAGCTGTACTGACTCACATTACTCCTTCTCTTACAGGCAGGTGATATGATAACAGAGCTGGAATCTGTAGATGAGGACTGGATGAGTGGAGAGATACTAGGAAAGTCTGGGATATTTCCCAAGAACTTTGTTCATATTTTAAAAACACCATGAAGTGTTGCCTTTGTACTCCCTGCATGTGGGAGAGAATGTTTCTACCCTAAAGGCACAGCAAAGACATCAACGTGTGTTGACTATCAATGTTTTGCACTACTTTTTCTAGACAGTCATAGTAGTATCTTGAAGTCAGATAAGAAAATTTGAGTCTTTTGTGACAGTGTATGTAGTCATGTTTCATGAATGCTCAGAGAGCAAAACAAGCAGGATTTTTAGCAGTTTCCAACTAGGGAAATACTGTGGTGCAACACCATTATAACTTATATAGCATTCTAGTATGTTTACTCTCTGGTATTACATTTACCATGCACAAAATCTGCATAACATAAACTGCTTTGGCCTTCTTTGAAAACTTCTTAAGATCCAAATTTAAAGAGTTGTTTTAATATATAATTACAGCACTCAGTATGTAGATGAAGTTTGATATTCAGGTTTCATTACTGCTTGAGTTCCACATTAGCGGTAGAATCCACTTGTTTTATAATTTAGATAAGAAGAATAACTGGCATTTCATAGTAGAAAGGTATCAAATCTAATACTGGTAAGAGGGAAAACGGAGAAATAAATCTTTGTGTAGTATCTGTCTATCCTTAGCCCAATCTGCTCATACAGCAAGATCACAGAAGTAAAACTTTTAAGTATTTTGCCTCTTAATGAATTCTGTTTAAATTGGTATGAATCATATTAGACCTTCCTCCCTTTCCCCAAAACACCTTCCAAGTACAGGTTTAGTTTTTTCTACTGCCCACTATTCTTCAAGAACCATCATACTCTTCCTTCCTAGCTGAAGTTAGCGACAGACAGTGTTTATTGAACTTCCTCAGATCCCAGCCATGGAGTAACTGTTCCAACTATTTGCCCCTCCGCTCCTCTCATGGAAGTGGAAAGCCAGTATTCACTCAGTCTGCATTTTATTTGTCACTCAAGCACTGGAACATACTTCAGTAACACTATTCCTACCCTTAACATGAAGGATATTATAGAGCCTTGGGTTTAGCTTTCAGCAGACACGGGATTAGTTTCCAGTTTGTTGCCACATACCAACTATACTGAGTATCCTTATAAATGGTCTGGCGAGGCCTTAAGGAAACCATGCCTGGCAAGAGATTACTCCAAGCAGCTCTAAACAAGGCACTTGGTAAAAAGCAGCAGTGTAGCTTGACCGACAGAGATGGACATGATTGAGGTATCTTCACATTATAGGAACTTCTGGTAGTCAATTACTTCTTGTAACACTTGGCTTCTGACAAAATAGTTAAATAGTGTCCTGATTAACTGCTAATTCCACCAGACTGGAATAGAAGAAATTATGCTGCAGTTGGCTCTTTCGCTGCTGACAGTATTCCACCACTTCTGCACTATATCACAAAAAGGAGCCAGTAGGCTGATGAGTCAGTGACTCCAGAGAGCTGCAGGTCACTGGGTATCGAGATACCCCCAGCAAGACTTTTCTTTATGTGGGTTTGGCAGCTCAAGCTGCAGAAGAGCCTACAGGTGAGAGGTGGATGGAGACAGGAAACCAGAATCATCCTGATGGACCTTGAGATAGCTTTGACTGAGTCATGTCCCTGCCAACAACTTCCCTGGTGCGAGCTCTAAGCACCACAGCAACAAGTGCCTGCTGCTGTGAGAGATCAGGGTGCACCTAAACTGGAGCCTGAGCAGGCTGGGAGGTTGGCCCTCCCCTCCCTGTGCACTGTGCACCATCACAGCAGGCACAAATTCTGTTACAGCCAAAACAGAACTGCAAGACTGCCCCCCAGCAAGGAATGGGCATCCAGTCCCAGTGGCCGACTGCAGCTCACCTGAAGCAAGTGTGAGGAACCTGCAGTGCAGACATGAGGGCCTTGGCACCACTCACTCAGCAGAGTCACTGCTAGGCCACAGAACTTGCCAAGAGACACAGCCCCCACTCGTTTTCTGTTGTGTATTTAAACTCCACCAATGCCATTCACACAAGTGGGGGACAAAGACCACGCAAAGTTCTAATATGCTGAAAACTGGACTTCTACTTCCATCAGGGGATTAACATGATAAAAACAATTCTGAATTATGTTCTGTTCTAGAAGGATGGAAACGCAACAAGTTGTACAGCTATTACTCAGTTTTAGCACCCCCAGCAAGCCTATCAAGAACTCCTCTGTGGAATCACATGAAGTCCACAGCCAAGGACAGCCTGTCCCGCTCTCCCAAGTTTTCCCATTGGGAGATTCTAAATGTTCTTGTTTATTCCAAAAAAGGAGTCATCTCCTAGAGAAATCCAAGGAATAGCCAGGTCCTTCAGAGGCATACTGCACCAGTGTGGTAGTAGATGAGGCTGAAGTGCATGTTTACTTACTGTTTGTCTGGCAGTTTTCTAAGGTTTTGATACAAGTCTCAAATGCAGAACTGATTTTTTTTATATTTTTTTCAATTTCCTCTTCCCCATTTTTATAACTGTGTTTTGATCAGTTGTTTTTGTAACTTCACTGAATGCTTAAAGTCAGTGCCTGTCCGTAGACAAGACCACCCTGCTGTATGTAATCTCCTCCCTGTGGGGCAGGGCAGGAGTAGCAGCAAGGCCTTTTACTCAGAGCACTGAGTGCCATCTAAGGGCTGCTCGCATGGCTGCAGGCAGCTGGAACAGCATCTGTATGAACGCTGAAACACGGGAGATGCTCGGCTTTTACAGGAGGGGATTTCCCAACACCACGAGACTGCATACAGATCACAACATAAAATTCCTAAGATGTATAAAAAGCCGAGAATGTGGTGGAGTGCAAATCTTAACTGCAATATAGTAGCGAATTTCAGCTGTAGCCTTGAAATCCAACTAGATCCCCATACATTAGAATAAAAGCCTCACTTACCGAAGTATTTTGTTTGACCCATCCTCTGGAATTATCTTCAGGAAGATGTCTTTGTCCTGTGTACAGTTAACAGTGTCCTAAATAAACCTTTGTTAAGTCCAGTAAGTTTGTTATGGTACCGCTGTAAATTAAGAATGTATTTAACCAATAAAATTTTTATAATTAAGTCATGAGGACATCTTAGGTGTGCTCTGATGATTGCTGCTTTCAGATACCCTGAATTTGCAGCTGGTATTTGTTGAGAGAATACAGAGGATGCACAGTATTTTCCTTCCTGCTTTTCCACCCATCTGGCATCACACTACAAAGCCTATATTTACCCAGAATCTCTACATGGCAATGCACTGTTCCAAACAATACATTTAAAAGCCTGAAAAAAACCCAAGTACTTGTTCTTTCCCCAGATCCTCTTGGACTAAGATTTTTGCAACATACAGTCCTCAGACATTCAAGTAACAAATAAAACTCACACCTTAAAAATAGCTGTCTGGGATTCTTGGAGGCAGATGACACCTGTCCCAGCAGTACAGATGGAAAGAGCAAAGCAACATGATTCCCTCCCTGTTTCAAGGTTCTGAGTATTGAGCACTCACTCCACTTACTTCCTCTACACAAACTGGAAAAGGCTGAACATATGAAAACTGTAACCTGGAATCACAACACGAAATCACATCACCTGCAGCATTCTAAAGTTCAAAACCATTCTTCTCATTTGGCATATTACTTGGTCAAAAGCAGAATTATCAACTAGGAAAATGTGAAAATCCCTGACAGGGAACAGTAAAGCCCTCATGGGTAGCAGGGCCCCTCTCCTTTTCCCTAGCAGTTTTGTTGGAACAGTAACATTTCACTGTTTTCTCTCATTTCTTGTCCTAAACTCTGTGACGGCCAACTGCAAGAACCACCACTCTCAGTGACTCTCAGTGACCACTCTCATTCTGCTCTCAGGTTTTAAATCACTGATTTACCAACAATTTAACAGGACTAAGTTTAGATTTGTTGCCCTATTCTAAACAAAATACATTGATAATGCAGGAAACTCATTTTAGCCTGAAAAAGTACTCTTCCATTTTTAAGCCAGTAGTAAGTTGAACACAAAGCAAAAATCCTTTTAGATAATAGAAAATACAGTCTTAAAATTACTCAGCAAATCATTTAAAAGTATGCTGTTTTCAGAACACACTTTTTACAGAATTTTTCCACCCTGCAATTCCACAGGTTTTTCAGCTGTGATTAGTCACCCCTCAGTTCTGACAGGTTAAAGTCCAGCTCCACTGTTTAAGCACATTATGCGTTTCTGCACTGCTCAAAATCAGTGCTGCTTCCATCATCATAATTACAACTGTAACATCTTTAACCACCTTCTGACCACCAGAGACCACACCTATACCAGAAGTTGTATGAAATTACCAGCCAGAAACTAAAGACACATAATTCTGAAGTCACCTGGATAAATCTCTAAGACTTCCTGTAATACCACTTCTGACACAGGTTTCCCTGTGCAGTTCCTGCCTTCCTTGTACTGCTCCTCTTTGAGGCACCTCTCACCAATAAAACCTCTGCACACATACACAACGTTTTTTTCGACGAGGACCAAAATTACTGGGAAAAACCAACAGAGAGAACCCACAAAAGGACAACCCCCTTTCTTCCACCCATCTCCACAACAAAAGGGGAGAAATACAAAAGTACTCATTTTCTTTATAACTTTTTTCTTAAACCAAGGCTGTAGGTTTACCTTATTGAAAACCCATCCACACATCCAGTACCAATATTGTCCAGTAGCAATACAGGCAACCAAGCATTAGTTCTGTATATTAAAACCTTTTATTTTCCACCAATTTTTAGTTTCACACAGACTCTTGCACAGGTGGCTCATATCCATCAGCTCGCTCTACCTTAGTGCCTGCCTCATCCCCAGAGGGCTTTCCAGCACCACCACCTTCACCATGCAGCTCCATCAGCTTGCCCACTAAAAAAGACAGTGACAGAAATAGTGAGAGATGGACCTATTTAAACAGTTTTAAATTACTCAATTACTCATCCATCATACACAAATTAAACCACCAGAACATTTTATATATGTAGGACCACTGCAGACAGCTCATGCACAGAGATGCTGCTGCAGTGAGAGATGCGCCTGCTTCTTCAGCCAGTCAGAAACAACCAGTGAAATAGGGCTAGGTAATGAAACTGCAAACCACACTTTTTTCTAAAAAGATCTGGACTCAAGAACCTACAACAGCATTACATGGGAATGTCAGAATGTAGATTAAATGGAATCATTCCATGTCATCTGGGACCGAAACATTTTGTCATCATTCATTCCCAAAGCAAAGCCTTTAAACAATCAGCAGCACTTCCAGGCAAGAATTCAAGCTCCCAACTGAATGCTCACTGCTTGGCTTTCAATCCAGGAAGACACGCAGCAGGACAGTGACACACTGTTTCCCTACTACAACTACTTAAGATCATTGATGCTGCTGTAACATCTTAATCCAACACCAAATGCACTTAAAGTAACTCCTTTCCACACCCTCTTCCAAATGTCTGCAGTAACTGACTTACATTCAAACTTGGGCTTCTTGAGCATCTTCACCTTGCGGACATAGACATCGTGCAGAGGGTAAATGGACTGACAGGCCTTCTCGATGTCCTTGCCAATGCTGTCTGGGATCCTGAGAAATCACAGAGCACCACAATGTTAAACACTGCCTGCTTC
This sequence comes from Pardalotus punctatus, assembly GCA_013400915.1. Classification (NCBI taxonomy): domain Eukaryota; kingdom Metazoa; phylum Chordata; class Aves; order Passeriformes; family Pardalotidae; genus Pardalotus; species Pardalotus punctatus. The sequence goes on from VZTX01005853.1 coordinate 739,392, forward strand.
TTCAGCAGCGACACAGGCTTTAAAAAATCCTTGAGAATACAAAATACGTAAATTTATATCATCACTTTGACAATTTTCTTCAAATACATTTAGATTCCAAGACATTTCCCTTGCAATGCTAGAAGAAACAGAGAGCAAGTGTGCCCATTTTAAGAGCAAATCTGCAAACTTCTGGAAGCAATCGCCACACTTCGGAAAACTCTTCTATGAGAAAAGCTTAGAACATTCACAGCCCCAGATGATCAGAATTACAACTTCAGTCTGTAGAAATGTGAACCACAAAATCTCTGGAGAGTGATTTTACATTTATGCAAACATGACAGCAGATTCAAGTCAGACAGGATGCAGACTAAGAGAAGCCATTTGCAGAAAATGGCAGTTGGCTTTTGCACACAAGAGGCTCCTTGCCTGGTCTCTGACAAACAGCTCGTGATGCACCAGCACTCCCGAAGGACTCAGCAACAACCCCCAAACGACAATTTAAACTGTAGGGGAGAAAAGGAGAATGTGGCCAAAGCACTTACAGCTTATTCACAACTTCCTTCAGGTCATTGGTCTGCACCTCCCGGGTCATGATTTCCATCATTTTCTTGCGGATCTGTCGGACCTGCTGGTGCTGGGCATAGGAGGTCTTGCGGATTTGGTTATTGCGCTTCTTGGTGAAGCCCACGCAGAAGAGGCGCAGCAGGTACCCATCTGTAGTTTTGACATCCACGTGGGCTTCAATCATTGTCTGAAAGAGAAATAAATGAACATTTACCACCCACACGGCAGACAGGCACACACCTGAGTTGCTGACATCTGATGCCACTTCAAACAAGGCTTTGCCACGCACCACTGGTTCCCTCCCTCCCTGAAGGCACCGGCAGCAGTGGTAACCTTGTTCCTTACACACCTGCCATTTTTTGACCATGGAGCACATTTTGTCCCGTGTGAGGTCCATCCCATGGAAGTTGGTCAGACAATTTTTGCCCTGAACGTCCTCGGTTATCAGTTTAAATTTGCGGAAGGCAACCTCATCATTCTGCAGATCAGCCAGGCTCACTTCAAATACACGGCCCTTCAGCCCATCAGAGGCAATTTCTGTATGATGAAACAGAATAAAATATCTTTTATTAACATTAGAAGCACATTCTTCAAATCAGATACTGAATTCCCTCTGGAATCCTGTTTTCTGGTATCTTTTTTATGGTGATCACAGAGCCAGCAAAATTGGAAAGGCTTCCTTTTGGGAGGAATCTTTTTAAGATAATAACATCAGGTGTGGGATATGAGCAGCAGCATACTGCAGGGTCCACCACCTCGTAATAATTTGGTTTAAGTATAAAGGGGTTATGGAGTATTTGGAAATCATTAACAGTAATGCAAAAACCAAACATAAAAAGTCTCAAGTGCTCAGCAGAGATGAAGCAGCAAATACAATCATTTCACAGCTCCTCCTCTAACGAGGAACCATTTTAACACTGGCTGGTTCACACTTCATTTTGCAGTGACCCTTATTTTGTTTCACATGTTAGAATTCAAAATAACAATCATTATCATAACTTTGAGTGCAACCAGCACAGTATCATGAAACTGTTTAGCCATTCTGCACAGCTAAGCTTCCAAAAACAGTGTTACCTCTGTCCAGACACCCCACATTCCTAACATAAGTCTCCTCTTCCTAAAGTGTGCCAGATATATAAAACCAGCTTTACCACTCAGTGCTCACATCAAGTCAGCAATTCCGGCTTTCATCTTTACCCCAAAGCTTTAAATTTCAGAAATTTTATTGTCTTCGTGTGCTGATCCTAACAATCCCATTAGGACTAAGGTCTCCTGTGGCACCGTCCCACATCTCCCCCTGTGACAGTCAGAAGTACTCAACTCTTTAACTTTTCCCAGCTCACCAGGTTACCACACAAGGAGCTCAGGACCTTCCTTCCATAGTTTGGCATCCTTGTACAAACAAGGACCCAGTGTATGAACCTCCTCGCAGCTAAGCTGATTTATTCAAACAACTCGGTCAACTCGATCACTCAAATCACCCAACTTTTTTAACTTTCAGGTTCACAGCAGTACAAGCAAACCCATTTGTCAGCAGTTTTTAATCAAAGAACTTCTTTAACCACTTGGAGCTAGCACATGGAGCAAACACAACCCCCTCTACTGCACCAACCCCACTACTCACTAGTTCCTTGAGTCCTGGTGACAAGCGTCTTCCCGATGTTTCGGATATTGAACATGGCCGGTGCTTTGACATCGTACCAGTCCTTCTTGGAGAAAGGGTCGACCCTTAAATCAAACGTGGAAGGTTTTTTTTAACGACTTTCTCAGGCCAAAGCGGGCTGCAGTAAAACCTTCCCCTCCGAACGCCCGCCGCTGCTCCCGCCCCGCCAGGCCCACGCCCGCCCGGCTACCGCCATGACAGCATCAGCCCCGCTCCGGCGGGGCCGCCGCCGCCATCCGCCCCGCATCCCCGGCATCCTACCGCCGCGGCGCCCCGCCCGCGTCTCCGGGCACCGCCCGCCCGTGCCCCAGCGGTCCTTACACTTTCTTCTTGGCGCCCTTCTTGCCGCCCTTGGTGAGGCGCTTGTTCTTCCCGACCGCCATCGTCCGGCCCGGGCCGCGGAAAGGGCGGGGCGTGCGCGCTCCCGCGAGATTATACGAGATCGGCGTTCGCGCGAGACCTGAGAGAGCGGG
>VZTX01005855.1:0-42366 GCA_013400915.1 Pardalotus punctatus
TTAGTGTGTGCAATTAAGTATTGGTTTAGATCCAAGCTTTGGGTGTTTGTGTGTATGCAGGGCTTTTTTACTCATTAAATGGTAAAACTGTAGTGGCGGCTTCCAGGAACTTTCAGTCCAAATTTCAGCATGCCTTCAAAAGGAATTGGGGTAAAAGAGCAAATAGTCCTGCAGCAAACCTTGCAGTACAGAAATTCGTGATACTTCTTAATCATCTTTAAAGTATTTTGTGGATATGACTCATCCCCTGAGATTCAGTCTCCTCTTGGAAATTTGCTCAATAGCAATGTTTAGGAGGAATGAACCTTGTTTGTAAACTTAAGCCAGTTATGCTAAAATGAGGATTAAATGGAGGAAGAAAATTGGGGAGAATATAGAAAACTATGGTACAGATGAAATTTTGTAATGCATTTTGAAATGGTGCTTGTTGAAAATTTGGACTACATTTACTAAAATACAAATAAAAGCCACATAATGGCTAAATAAAGGTGTTATAGTCCTCAAATGACAAAAAAATTCAAGTCAAATTAATCCAGATGTTTAGGATTTACCCAAAAGGAAATTGAGGCTGAGCAAAGTATGAAGAGAAGCTTGTTTTGCCAAAACCATTTATTGTCGAGGATTCCTTTGTGTCCTGCTTTTTATTTTGCCACAGCACAGAGAAATGTATTATTTTCTGGGTTCTTATCTTTGTTACTCCGTGAAGTGATACCAATTCCTTTACTAGGAGAGGAGAAGGACAGGATGAGGTTGTGAAGGATCAGAGGTTGGCAGAGCTGGTTCTCAGGGGTGCAGGAACAACCCAGCCTCCAGATTCTCTTCTGTGGCTTTTCCACACAGGACTTCTTCCTCATTCAGATCCTCTTCCCCTCCACAGGGGAAACAGGACCAGCAGAATTAGGGAGTTGCTGTGGACAGCAAAGCCAGGAGAAGCACCCAGAGGCTGCTGCCAGCTCATTGCAGTGCTTGGAATCGAGGGCACGAAGCCACTGTCAGGTTCTGGCACACGTCCTGGTCAGCACAGCCCCATCCAGCTGCATTCCGTGGAAACTGTGGGACTGTCCTGGCCGGGAGTGTCGGGAGGGACACGCTGGGACAGAGCCATTGGCACTGCTTTTACGCAAGTGAGGAGCACTGTGCAGCCTAATAAGGAATGCAACGTCTTTTTTTCCTGGTGCACATTAATCTGTTTTTTTCCCTACAAAATACCAAACAAACCCTGCAACTCTTGCCAAATAGCCTGGCCTTATCTCCTTGTTCAAGAGTTCATTCACAGTTCCAGCCACAGGCACAGCTGACAGTTTGTGTGTCAGGAGTGCACGAGGTTCTGCACTTTCTGTCAGCTTGCAGCTTTCCTGGTGTCCCTGGGACACCTCTAGAAGGGTTGTCCCAACACACACCCCCTTGGAGATGTGATTGTGGTACAGCCTAGAGAATTCCAGGTTAAGAAGCCGAGGGATCAGTGTTTGCAGGAGCCACTTTGGAGTTTGATGTGCCCTGAGCAGCGTCTGACGTCAGCCAGGTGAGTGCCTGACCGGTATTTACTGGGTTTCACCTTAATCACCAGGAAGAAAACTCTCTGTGTTAACCATAATGACCACTTCAGCCAGCACAGGAGAAAATGCTTTTTGTTACTTCAGTTTGTTTAATGTACATTTCTCTCAGAAAGTCACAGCTCTATGCTAACTCTGAGCCAAGCTTTATTGCAGGACTTATTTCCAATGAACGGGTGCTCTCCTTTCTTCTGGGATAACCAGTTTCACTCTACTCTTCTCTCTACAGGCATTCTTTACATTTATTGCATAGAAAGGGGCCAGACTGATAAAGTGAGATTTGATCTCTGCTCATGTAATTCCATTTGCCGTCCTGTCTCTGATCTTCCAAAATACTATCAGTTCTCACCGTGGATTCTTTCACTGTGAAATTCAAGGGGGTGTTTAATTTTTTTTGTTGTTATGGTTCTTGTGAAGGAGAGATTTTTGTACTGCGTCAAAAATAATTGATAAGTGGATATATGAAATAATGGAGTGGCCTGATAAGGAGTTACTGATTAATTTACAATCTCTTCTTTTTTAAACTAACCTTTATGAAAAGGCAGAATGGAGGGATAGTGGAATTCTAAAGAAAGGTGTTTCCTGTGGTTTCAGCACAAAACCTTGGCTTGAATGGATCAAGTGACAATGCTGTTTGCATTTTCTTCAGAGCTTTTTATAGATCACTTGGCTGGATTAATGTTAATTGTAACAATTGGCATCTACTGTACTAAACTACTTTAAAAAGAAAAATCTAACTGGAATTGTACCTCTCTGATGTTAGCTGAAAATGTGTCGGATCTCGAGGCTGTACTGGAAGCTACTGAAGGTCAGGGTTTCTTGAAGCAGGCAGACACCTGTGCACTTTGGAAAATACTGAAAGGAGCCACATGTTTTTGTCTGCTTGCAATGATCTTTAAGAATTTCAGCATTTTGTTGAAGGTTTCACCTGGAAACCAATCAGGTGGAAGCAAAAGTCTGCTCTGCTGCTAACCCCATCACTTTTTAAATCTTTGCCCTTGCCTGAGGGGAGAGAGAAAATGATTAAAGTAATTTCACAGGCAACTACACAGGGATAAACTCTCATGGGGAAAGGCAAGGAGGGGAGAGAAAGAGTCCAGCCAGTGTTTATCCTCTCCAAGTGGGTTCTGCCAGGTCTTTGAGTAGTTTTGACTATGAAATCAGCATTGTACTGCTGAACAATCCTATATTGATTTGAATTGATTTCACTCAGTTCTCAAGCTGAAAAGATCCCACATGCCCCTGACCATCAGCCCTACAAATCTGGGGTGCTTCTGCTTGTGCCAGGTGGAGTTGTTCCCCCTTGGATTCAGCCACCTGCAAGGGCAGCTTTTCTCAGCAGCTGTTTGCTCCTGTACTCCCATCCTGAAAGGTCAGGATGGGTTTACACTTTATCTCACCAGGAATTAGTGGGAGAGAGAACAAACTCTGAAAATCAATGGCAGGTTCTTGGCAGAGCTCCTGCTCCACTGCTGGACTTAGGGAATGTCAAGGCTTGGTCCTGAACCAGCACCCAACTTCTGCAGAGCAATCTAAATTCTGACTCCCCTCTGCACCACTAGAGAACCTTCCTCTGTCCCAGAGAGACCTGAAAGAAAAGCCTGGTTAAGCACTAGGCTGTTGCAATACAAGTGTTGTAATGATTTTATTGTAGAAAAGCTTTGTTTTATAGCCTGATGATTCTGCCAGGCCTTGATGCTCTCTGTGAAAGCAAACAGGCTGTGGACTGTTCCTGATGTCCTGTTGCTCTCCCCCACATTCCTGCTCAGAAGTGATAGGATATGGACAAATACTCCCAGATGAAAATATGTGTTTTCCTCTCTCGATCTTAAGTGTGGCAGAACTGCACAGCAGAACAGGGTCAGCACTGTCCTGTTTCTGCAAGAAGGAAAATGCTTCTGTCTTCTTTCCATAGCTGATTCTTGAGCTGAGCTAACAGAGAAACCTTTACATGCCTATAAAAGTACTGAGTTACAGAGGCCATAAATAGTCAAATAAACCTTATTTTGTTGAAAAATCTGAAAACTGGTTGAAAGAAGGGCTAATGCTGCTCAATCATGGTATCCCCAGAGCACACAATAAACTTGGTGTTTCATCAGCCAGGGAGAGCACTGCCATCCAAAACTACTGAGAAGCCCTGGATCACGGTCATTAATACTGGACAGGGTGCTATTAAATTATCCTGTGCAGCAAATTTGATCCAGATTGACTATATTCTTACTAATGCAATTGCACACCCACAGAACACGGATTCAACACTGAGTTTATATTTTTTTATTGGCTTACGCAGAGGAAGAGAGGAAATCCATTCCAGCATAAAGCCTTCCAGTTAGTGTGTTGAGCTGTTTGAAGAATTTGAATGAGTAAATTTCTCCAGAAAAGATGCTTCTGCTGCAGCAGTAGCAGGGGAACAGCCAAGATGATCATGAAGCCACAGTGTTTATGAAGTGGAAGCTTTTCAACTGCTTCAAGTTACCCTGCAGTCTTAATACAGATTTGCAAAGTCACTGCATTGTAAGGACCTGTGATCACTCTGCACAGCAAGAGAGAGCAATAACCTTTTCCAGCTGGAGCTCCGGAAGTGCCTTTAATTAGTTTTACAGACAACCAGTTCAGAGTAATTTAAAGCTTTTGGCTGCAGGGCTGCTTTTTTGGAGGCACTCTCTGGTTTGATTGTTCTGAAGTAAATTACGGAGACAGAGATATTTGGGGAAATACTAAGCTATGTTTGCAAACAGTGAAATACTTGAGTTCCTGTTTTGCTCTCATAGTCCAAACAGTGGCTTTGAGGTTTGGTGAGGAGTCAGGATTGAAGGAGCAGAGTTGAGAGCTGGGAGGTTTCTGTGTGTTGTCAAGACAAGCACACAACTGCAGGTACAAGAGAGAAACCTGAGATCCAGCTGTGGGTGGCTGTTGCTCCTGGTAAGGTGACAAGTGTGGTACTTGCAAATGGACAATAATCTTCAAACTGGGTTCATAAAATAACAGAATGGTTTGGGTTGGAAGGGGCCTTAAAGCTCATCTCATTCCACCCCCTGGGCAGGGGCACCTGCCACTAGATCAGGCTGCTCAGAGTTCAATCCAACCTGGCCTTGCACACTTCCTGGGATGGGGAGTCCACAGCTTCTCTGGGCAACCTGTGCCAGTTCTCAGGAAATAATTTCTTCCTGATATCCAATCTAAATCTCCCCTCTTTCAATTTAAAACCACTCCCCCTTGTCCTATGACTCTCTGCCCATGTAAAAAGTCACTCTCAGCCTTTAATGAGCTCCCTTTAGGAACTGAAAGGCTGCTATGAAGTTTCCCTGAGCCTTCTCTTCTCCAGGCTGGACCACCCCAGCTCTCTCAGCCTGGGAGGCTACCCCAGATCATGGAATATGCTGTGTGCATAATTTCTGGCATCCCTCCATGGAGTTCCCAGATGGGGACTCCTGAACCAGCAGGAATGTGTCCTGAGGCTGGGGTGGGCTTGAACTCAGGCAGCTTGACCCCAGGATCCACTACTGGAAAAGGCATTTTCATGTTCCAAACTGTGTCCAAACTGTGGCCTTAAATCCCACCTGGAAATGCACTTTGCCCTTTTAGTCCTGGTGCTGTGCATGGACATTCCTTGGAATCCTGCAGCTGGAACCGCACAGTGGGGTGTGTGATAAAATTCATGTGTTACAACACACCAAGCCTCCTCCTTGCAGAGGAGTTTCATCTGGCACCGAGGGCTCTGCAGCTGCTTGGCCTCTGGGGCTGAAAGTGCTGGGTTTGGTTGAGAAAAGACCAGCCCTGCTGTTCCTGCACTCCTCAGGCCGGGATGGGAGTGGGAGGGATGCTTGGCATGCACGATTGACAGCTGCAATAACTGCTCTGCCTGAGCTTTTACCCTGCAAGTTCTTTGGTTGCACAGAGTAACAGAATGGGCTGAGAGGAGATGACTTCTGTTCAGTTTTGGGTACTAATTGTGTGAATTCAAGAGTCAGGAGGGTGTAGTTATCCCTCACACACCTGTCTGGACAGTCAGTGGTGTTTGTTGTGGATCTCCTGTGTGGCAGCTGGGGCAGAGAAAGGTTAAGACAGAGAAATGTGAATGTAAAGAAATCCTGTTGGATAGTTTAACTCTCGAGGCTTATCTGAATGCTCTGGTGAAGACCTGGATTTCAAGTGATGGTCCCTTTAATTTATGGCTGCTCCTAAGGCCAGGAGCTGGTATTTGCCCTGTGTTGAATGTGATTTAGCTGTGCTCTGGCTCCAGCAGAGGAATCATCTCTGAGTATAAACTGTAAGTAAAATTGTAATGGTTCCGTGCTCAGGCTGAGGGGGGGACTCTGCACCGGCTCGACTTCTCTCTTCTGCTGAAACCCTTTTTCTAATCAAAATGAGAAACTGTGGAAAAACAGAGGGACAGAGAAAGACTTGAAAGCTCAGTGACGTGAGACCTCCTGTACTTCTGCTGATAGCACAGGGGTTTGGCTGACCTGTCGAGCTCTTCAGGGATTTTTCCCCCGTTCCTTTCCCTTCTGTCCCTCCCCTGGAGTGTTCCCTTTCTCCCTGCAGAGTGCCAGTGTCTCTGAGCTGGGGTGCAGTATTTTTGGTTCCTGGCCCACTGTGCACAGCTCATTCTGTATCACATGGGAGCCCTGGCAGAGCAGCAGCTGCCAAGCCCTGCCCTGACCCCCCAGCAGTGCCAGCTGAAGCCGGGTAAAGCTGTGGGGTATGGGGCAGGGGAGGCTGTGCTGCTGTGTGCCCTGACTGGAGGAAGGAGTGTGGTTTGTAGTTTGAGAGCTTCAGTGATTAACTGAGAGTCAAAAACTGGGAGCTGCTTCAAAATAAACCTTGGAATGGGAGCCAGGTCTGCCTCAGGCCATGTCCTGGTGGGTGAACACCCCGGGAGAGGAGAGCTCGGCTGTGCTGCTCCATCCTCAGTGCTCAAAACACCAGGCTGTTGTGTAGAAACTGCACCGACATTCTTGATGAAGGGCTTTCCAACGAGAAAGAGATACTTTTGTTGAGTTTAAAATGGGCAGCTTTGGGTTTCTGTGAAACTGGGCTTCTCCTAGCTCTCCAAACGGCGATGGGACTGCAGTTCAGTGCCTCCTGGGTGGGTGGGAAGCATCCAGCATCTGGACTAAGCTGCCCCTGGAGCTCAAGCCCCTAAACAAACACTCCATAGTGTGCTCGGGATGGCACAGGGAGTCTGGAGAGGGCAGGATCAGAGCCTGGCAGGAGAAGCCTCCTCCTTGTTGGTGTTCCCCTTGCTGAGCTCTGCTGTGCAGCCCAGGGCCAGGCAGGCAGTCCTTTGTCCCACCTGTGCATTGCCACAGGACATTCCAGGCCATTGTGGAATAGAATGTTAATCCTGGAAGGACGCACGTTCCTGTCTGGCAGACAGAAGGGGAGAAAGGGCAGGGGAATGAGGTCATGAAGGACCTGTCTCAATTAATTAGGCAGTGACAAAAACCTCATCACCCAGGGGTGTGGATGTACTGTCCTGAGAACCTTCTCTTTCTCATGAATTCTGTGAAACATAAAGATAAGCTGAATTCTCCTCACTCTTTCTAATGTGTTTTGGAACTGAGCGCTACAGGTTCTAACCCATTACCTTGGGGGGTGGGTAAATACTATCCAATCACAATTAGTCATAGAGCATGTATAAAAGAAGTTGTCATAACAATAAAGCTCTCTCTTCGCTCTCTGTCCATCTCCGTGTGCTCTGCGCTGTCTCTACTCCCGCCACAGCGACACAGGGGCTATTTTAAAAACAAATAGACTCAGTTTAGAATGTTAAATAGCTCCTGAGGAATTTTTAATAAGGAAAAATGCCAGTTATCATGAAATAATCTATATCCCACCCAAATTAGTCAAACCATTTTGTTGTGGTCCCTGAGGTACCTCTGTAAAATAGACGAGTTGTTCTGCACTTGAATGCCCAGAACTGGTTTGTGGGGGGAAGGAAATATATTTGCCTTGTCTTGAGAGGCCACCTGCCAAGTGAGATGCCTTGTGACTTTTTAAAATCATAAAATGGGTTTGGCTGGGAGGGACCTTAAAGCCCATCTCATTCCAGCCCCCAAGGGACACCTTCCACTATCCCAAGTTGCTCCAAGCCCCATCCAGCCTGGCTTTGGACACTCCCAGGGATGGGGCAGGCACAAAAAACTTTCACTCACAAGAACAAAGACCAGGAATGTTGTTTCATTCAACCTGCATTTGTCTTTATTGCTGTAGGTAAGGGAGATACATCTCTAACCCAGAAAGGAGAAGAACTGACACACTGCAACTTTCCAGAGTAAGTTCAGATGCTCTTACCACTCCCTTTCTTGAAGCAGAGGTAGCATCCCTCATGTCCTGAAAACTTCAAGCTGTCCTGAGTGATTTCTGTAGTTGATTTCTCATCTGTAAATTGTTTTAAAGGAATTTATTTGAGCTCCGTGGCTGTAACCACAAACTCGCCAGTTTTGATAGTCAGGATTCTGGGAATTAAACTCTGAGAACATGTTGTTTGGGTTTTTTGTTTTGTTGTGGTTTTTTTTAATACTTTCAGTTCTCATCAATTATTTGCAAATATTTGCTGCTTCTGGGAATTCAGTTCCCTGAAATGTAACATAAAGTTCAAAGACAGTAGTACCAGCCAAAGTATTGTCACTTAAATTAAGATGTAGGAGTGTAGAAATCTGATTTTGGCTTTTTTAGGCATAAGATTTTGAGTAGATAATTCAAGCTTTAGCGGACACAAGAATGTAGGCCAGAAAGATGGCCCAGCCCTTCACACATGGTGCAAACTGAGAGCCAAACCTCACTCTGCTACCTTTCCAATCAATTAGACAAAGCAAAATGTTGGCTTTGTGCCTGGTCTGGACTCTTTCCTGATAAGAATTCTGTTCAGACAAAAATATGATCCTTTTATGTATAAGATCTTTTTGCGTTTTACAGTTTCCTAGTCTTCAACATAATCTAATTTATAATCTGAGTTGTTCAGTTTTAAATAAATCAGTAATCTCATTTGAAACAAGTTACATTCTCTCTGGTTAAAGACCAGTGGGTGGTATCAGCTGTGGAATTCCAAGAACCTTCACAGTTTGTCCAATATTGATCTTTTCTAGACAGGAAGATATGTCTTCATCAGTGCAACTCTTCCGAGATCAGAAGTACCACGAGCTGAAGGGGCAGTGCATCCAGCAGGGCCAGCTCTTCGAGGATCCCGAGTTTCCAGCCTCAGATGAATCCCTTTACTACGACTCAGCAACAAAAGGGAAAGTGGAATGGAAGCGGCCAAAGGTAAGGGATGAGTGTTTTGTTCACTCCTGTCTCCTCCAGCAAGAGCTGCCTGAGCAAACCTTTGTTCTGTTGTGAATTGCTGCCCTCTCCCTCAGCTGTTTCAGTTTGGCTCTGGTGAAGCTTTAGCAGCAGGTTTTACCCAGAGGGAGTGGAGTGTTTTCATTCATTGATTGATGCCATCTCTGCTCTCTGCATGCCTATGCTGAAGTCACAGTGGATTTTGCCTCTGACTTGTGTAAAACCTCAATTACCCACCAGCGATTTTCTGTGCCAAATGAACAGCTATTATCTGTAAACAACCAGGAATCCTTGTGTCTATTTGCCACTTTTACTGGCATCTTAATGGGAAAACAAAAATGTCATTTGCTTTTAACTCTGACATTTGTTTTTAACGTACTAGGCATTTCTAATCGTTAACAATACCTATATTTGGGGTCTGTTAGTTGGTTTTATGATTCACGTGGGTTTTTAAAGCAGTTCGCAGCCATGAGCAAACAATTCAGAAGAACACAAACCCATTCCCAGTCTGGCTTTCCATCAGTGTCATCTGTTCTCTTACTCTGACAAGTGTAATGGAGAGGACAGTGCAAGCCTCTAGCCAGATGCATGCAGCATTTTTGCCCTTAAGCATGATGAATTTCTCCTTTACTTCCACCTTTGGGATCAGAGTTAATCTTCTGAAAGCACGAACTTGTGTGTCTTTCCTTAGAAAACATGATGCCAATAAAATGTACTTTATATGCAGCTGGTGCTGTTCTCTGTCCTCTGTGACAGGGGACAACAGATGAGGCTGACCAAGGCTGGACTTCATATTTGCCACTATGGCCTGAGATTTCTCCTTTTTGCTTCTTCTTGTTCTTTCCTGGTGGTGTTCACTCCTCACAGCAGCTTCTCTGCTGAAACTGAGCAGTCCAAGGGTTGCTTTCCTGCTTCTCATTTCAGTTTTTCAAGTACGACATGAGACTGAAGAATGGGGAGAATGAATCTGGGGAAAAAAAGAAGACATTCCAAAGTCTCTGGGTTTATTTTTATTTCTGAGCCCTTTCCTGTTTATTGGAGTCTTTCATCCCTTTGTAGAAGACGAAATACTGTGCAACCAGACACGGTGAGGTCAGGGAGAGGAGCGTCTGTGCTTCCTAAGAGATGTGAAGCAAGAGCTAAACTCTAGCCAAGGAAGGCATTTTGGGCCATTCTTGTGTGTATGAGTTTGTTCAAGGTGGTGATCAGTGGTGAAAGTCTAATTGTAGGTCAGTGATTACCTTTGCATTCAGTTATTACCCACATTAAACATGATGTTAATATATGAAACCTCACATATTAATTAATGTTCTATTCACATAAATTTCATTATCATTCATCATAAAACCACACATGGCTTCACCTGACACACCTGAGGTGTTAGCTGAGATAAACCACACCCCACCAATGCCTGGCTTCTGCTGACAAAAAGTTCAGAGGTGAATTCAGGTATTGATGCCAACAGCACAGAACCGTAGAAACTTCTTGGTTGAAAAAGACTTTTTTAGGTTGAAAAAGACTTTTAAGATCATTGAGTCCAACCATTACTCTGACACTGATGAGTCCACTACTAAACTATGTCCCTAGCACCACATCTACAGGTGTTTAAAAGAACCATTTCCCATGGCAGTCAGTTCCAGTGCTTTACAGATTTTGCATTAATGTTCGTTATTCCACAGTGACAGGATTTGTGGTCACAGTGTCCTCCAGAATACTTAGCAGTATCCCACTCTACATAAATTTTGTGGAATGAGTATCAAAAAAAAATTTCCCTATCTAAATAATCTAAATATCCCTTGGTGTGTGAATCCTTTGCTGGTGTTTCTGACCATTGGGATCTGCNTTTTCCCTATATCTAATCTAAATATCCCTTGGTGTGTGAATCCTTTGCTGGTGTTTCTGACCATTGGGATCTGCTAATACTTCAGTTCCTCTGAGATAAACCTGTAAAATAACAGCTCAGCAGGATCATTTCAAAGCTGCAGCATCTTCCAGATCCCTTGAGCTCATGCAGGAAGCCTCCTGGGGAGATTTTCTATGGGGAAAACCTGCTGGTTTGTTAGAAAAAAGTAAGAAAGGATCCCTCCTGTTAGTGGACATTCTTTCTGCCCACTGATATTAGCATCAGAGCCCATCCTGCTCTTTCCCTGTGATTTCCCTGGCATTTCTCCCCCTCTGCCAGGCTGAAGTGGGGCTGGGGGCAGCTGTGAAGAGGCAGGAGAAGGCTCTTGCCCCCTGTATTGGGGATGTCCTTTGTCACCTGTCCTGGTTAAACCCTTTCGGAGGCAAACACTGCCTCTGTGTGGTGGTCCTGCTCAGCATGGGCTCAAAATACCCAGGCATGACTGTGCCTGCTGAATGGATACTTTGTCTGTCTCATTTTTAGCTAAACCTCGGGTTTGTGTGAACTTTTTCATTGATCTTGCGAAAAGGATGGAATCTCAAGGCCATCTTTGTCAGTGTTAAACAAACAGCATTGATCCCCCAAGCAGGGCAGGCAGGCATGTGAGGAAAGCATGGGTAAGCTTGCTTCAGAGATAAACAGTGTTCTTTAGTTATTCATAAAGGAAAATAGTCTGATCCTACAGAATGAGACTGTTATCATGTGCTTTCCTGGTTTCCCCGCTTGACCTTGTGTTTTATAAGCCCTGATTCTGCTTTCGTCTGCATCTTGTCTTTATGAAAGGGCTGTGATTGCACCCTTATGTTCTGGGAAGACAGAGTTGTTTTGTGCTCAGGAAGACAGCACAGAATGACATTGTGAGACAGGACTGCTGAGCTGCTTCCCAAGAAACCCCTCCTGTGTTCCAGAGGGACATTCCTGTGTATGATTAAATCCCCATTAACTCCTTGGTGCCAAAGGTCAGGTACCTGGCTGCAGGTGGAGAACTGCATCTGCACAGCCCAGTGCCTGTGTTCCTCAAAACTCTGTGTGCCATGGGCCCCATTCTCCAGTCTTCTCACCAGTTTTCCAGCATTTTCAGAGGTGGTTGTCACCATGCAAGTGTAAAGTCCAGGAAATGAGGCACTACTGTGTTCTGGAATGATACAGTGGTAGGAATCAGCAGAGCAAGTGTCTCTCCACTTCCCAGACTGGGCAGTGTGGGATGAGGGGCTTGGTGATTTATCCAGGGCAGTGTGAGGGGCTGAGGTGCCAGAGAATTCAGGAGCTCTGACTTCTGCACCTTCACGGGTTTACTGGAGGCAGCATCAACTTTTGTTTGCTTCTGACTGGTGGAAAATGAGTCATTGTCTCAGGAACTGAAACATCTTTGTGGTTATTGTAAGTGGTGATTTGAACCTTAAACCCTCCCCTACCTCTTCACTTGTCCAGGAAGGTTTTACCCTTGTTTGGAAGGCAGAGGAAGCTTGGGGCATGTCCCTGCCTTGGCACTTAGTCTGGGGGAGCTTTACAGATTTTGCATTAATGTTCGTTATTCCACAGTGACAGGATTTGTGGTCACAGTGTCCTCCAGAATATTTAACAGTATCCCACTCCTCATAAATTTTATGGAATGAGTGTCAAGAAAGACTTGGCTGTCAGGTGTAAGCACGCCTGGATTAAACACCCCTCAAATGTAATGCTCTTCATCATTTAATTTCTCTGTCCCTTCTGTAGCTGTGTCACTGCAGTCTAACCCTGTTTTCCAGTTTGAATGAGACCTGCTGATGTTTGGGACTCGTTGGAGCCCAGTGGTGCCGGCAGGAGAGGGAGGTGTCCTGGCACTGCATCAGGCTTTGAGCGGTTTCATGACCATGCACGAGCAGTTTTGGGTCATGGAGTGGAGTGACAGCTCATCACACCCTGGGAAATGTGCCAGGATGGGGCCTGAGGGGAATCCAGAGCTGGAGGAGAGTGGGCATTAAAGGGGAGTGCCACAGGCTGGCATGGCAGAGTGATGTGCATTCCTCAGTGCAGCTGCATTGCTGCCTTCCTTCTGTGGGACAGTGGTGGCATTGTAGCAGCCCCTGTGAGCAGTGACACTCACCTGGTTTGCCAGATCCCCTCTCCATGCCCCCAGCTCCCTTCTGGAGTGTGGCTCTTGGTTTAATGATCGCTTTTTCAAATCTGAATTTGCTTTTTTAATCCCTTCAGCCACTTTTTTTCCAGTTAAAAATATGGGACAACAGCAATGCTCTTGCTTAATCAGAACAGGGGTCCTTCCCCACCTCTCCTCCTTACCCCTGAAGCTTTGCAGGATATAATTATTGTTTTCTTTTTAAAATTATTTACTCTGCAAAGGCTGCATGTCCTGAAACAGCTGAAATTCTGGCTTCTGTTTTGTGTCTATCCCAGAACTGCCCACATTTCTCTGCTGTTGGTGGTTATTGACTCTTGTTCCAATGTAGGTAAACACAAGCTGCAAAGCTCTGTGTGCTGCAGCATTTGTGTTTGCACTGGAAATAATGGCACATGTGGCAGCTGGGAGGTGAGGAAATGTGTTTCAAAGTGTGATGCTGAGCCTCTGCTGAGCTTTGAGGGAGCCTCAAACATGTGCCTCAAACATTGCTGGGGTTCAGCAGTGGTTTTGGGACTCACTGTGTGAATCAGCCTTGCAGTTTGCTTGTTTGTTGTGCTACTCTGGGACTTGTTTATAGCAGTAAAGGGCTGGGAAATGCTTGGCTCGGCCTTGCACTGAGATGAAATCAATCCTAAGTGGCTGCTTTTCCTTATGTGTCTGTTACATCCTAGATCTCAACACCACAGATGTCCTCCACAGACTGCCCAGTATCCTTCAGTGGGTGGCTTTCAGACATGCACTCCATGACTGCTGCTGTACAGGGCTGCTGGAGGATTTTAGGACTTCCTAGATGACACTTGTGACCATTTTAACAGGCACTTTTGTATGCAGTAATTAGCTGTGACTACACGAGTGCAGTGGGAGGGAGGCTATTTACCATTGTTGAAAATAGTTTTCCTTGCCATTAAAAGCAGATTTAGCTTGTGATCTTCAGCCACAGCTGAAGATCTGTGGAAGAGTTTTAAGTCAGCTCTTTCTTTATTAACTGCACATGTGTGTATATAAAGAGAATGATTGCAGTGCACCTTCATTTTTATAGAAGGGCTTAAGGCTTGCAGACTCAAAAGTGGTATAAAAGGTCATAGGCAAAGTAGGTTCTGACCTAAGTTTAAACCCTTCATCTTAAAGAAATAGGAAAGCTATTAAGAGCTAAACTCTGGGAAGCAGTCTGCCCTGGAAGATAATTGGAGAGGTTGATGGGGAGGTTTCTGCACACATTAATCATGGCTTTTAGGTTAAAATTGTGGAGGCAGGGACCATGTAGTCCTGCAGACGTGCTGCAGCCTTCTGTTAGTGTGGAGGGGGTGGGTGAGGCGACAACAACAGGCAGATGGGAAACCACCACAAGACGGTTGCTAAATGATAGTGGAGGGTCTTTTCTTTCCTCATTAAGGACGAACTGTGTACCCCAAACCTCTTCAAATGGAGTCTGGCGCTGCCGCACGTTTGAGCGGAGCTGTTCCAGCACCCCGGCTCTCGCTGCTGCCGGGCTGAGCCGCAGCCATCTGTCCCCGGTGCAGGTGCTGATCTGCAGAGCAGCAGCAGCCGCTTGCCAAGGGCTGTCCCTGCCTGGCAGGGAGGCCGGGCGGCTCCCGGCGAGGAAGGCGTTAAATCCAGCCCAGCTGCGGGGCTCGGATGTCGGCACGGCTCCCGAGGATGCGAGTGGCCGCACAAAAGCGTGCTTTTCACACCCGTTGCCCTGGCAACTGCGCGTTCAAACGGCGGGATCGGCAGGGGGATCCTGCAGGAGATGATGCAGCTGCAATTAAGTGGAATTGTCTTCACGTTGTTGGAATTAATTTTGAGCTGGGAGGGAAGGGGAGGGGTGGTGGGTGCACGTTGGGGATGCAACAATGAGCTGCCACCCATCTGAGATGCCGGTGTAGGCAGGGCTTCATCGTGCCCTGTGTTTCAGGGTAAAATTAGTGCTGGCACTTGGCTTCTGAACCTTGGGTTTCGTTGTTGGAGTGACTAGAAATCTGCCTCAAGAGTTTTATTTGTTTAATGAGGGTAGATTTAGTGGATAGAGTGATCTTCTGTACAGCTATTGCTGTTCCACAGAGCAGAAATGTAGGGTTTACAAAGGTCCCAGGGCATTGGGCTCCTAGGAGGTGTCCAAAGGAGGAGGGCAAGGTCTTCCAATTCCAGGTCAAAACGAGTCTTACCCATCCTTTATGGCTTTAATTCTGGATCAGCTGGATTCAGAATCCGCTTTCTTGTCGTCTTGTTTGGTGAAATCAGTTGATTTGGATAATTTCCACCAGCAGCTGGAATTGTAGTGTGATGTTCAAGAGAAATGGTGGCCACCTGGTTTTGCCCTGGAGCGATGAGACAGAGGAGATCAACTGTGATATGGTGCATGAGATACACGGGAATTCATTGAAATTCAAAACTTTATAAAGCCCTTAGCAGCCAGGATTTTGGAGGGGATGTTGAAATCTAAATGTAATCTAAATAACAGTGCTAATAACTCAAACACCTGTCGTATGATCTTCAGAGATCAAAAAAGTAACTGGAAGCCACTGAAAGTGGAGTTCTCATTTTACCAGCTGGGAATGGAAGTTCTCACAGAGGGGATCATGATAGAATAACATTGTCATTATTACTGCTACCCTAATACGACCTTGTAATCATTTTGACATTTTGGCTGTTCCAAGTAATTGGTCTTTTTGAGGAGTACACACATTTTGTAAAAATGGAGAGGAGGAATGGTGGCTTTTTTTGTGGTCTGGTGGTGGTGGGGGCGGGGGGAATACTGGGTTAAAATACTTTTTTGTTTTAATTTTAATGTTGCAACTTTCCCCCAAATATGCTAATAAAGTGGAAATATTTATTGGAGGCAAGGAAACATTTTTCAGCTCTAAAAGGGCCTTCCCTTGTTGCTCTTTTAAGGTACTTGAAACAGCATGTTCTGATGGTGTCCAGCCAAACAATTCACTGAAAACATCATTGGCTTTGTTTTCTTTCTTTCCTTCACCAATTGTTATTTTCTCTTAAGGTTTTGAGGTTGGGTTTTTTAATGTTTTTTTCACTTAATGTGCTCTGAAAAGAAAATGTGACACCTTCTGGTGCCCTGGTAGGTGAAGGTAGTGAGGTAACAGTTTCCTGCAGTCCATTGCCTTACTTGGCTGAGAAATAGCAAAGGTGGGGTGTTTTGGGGAGTGTTTGTGTGTTTTGGTTTTTTTATTTTTCACAGCTGGTTGGAAAAGGGAGAAACAAACAGGAGGATTTTTGTTACATTAGGCGTGTAAAACAGGGCTGGCAGCTCACAACATCTGAGAGCAGCCTCCTGAGGAACCAGGGAGACTCCAAAGGATTCTCCAGTGTTCCAGGCTAACATTATTATTTATGTGTTCTTGTTAGCTCATCTTTTATGGAGCCAACACCTGCAGTGCAAAGGGAAGGGCCTTTATTGCCAGAGTAGAAGAGACAGCTGCCACAAGATATACCTTGTTGAGTATAATAAAAATAAATAATAATCACTTGAGGAAACGTTATGTTGATCCCAGGAAAAGGGGAAGGCAGGGTTGAAATGCCCAGACAGTGGCCACTGTGCTAATTCATGTTCAGCATGACACTGATCCTTTCTCAGTGGCTGTGACATCTCTGCTGCAAGCCCTGCCTCAGCTTTTGCAGGTGTTCTGCTATCACCAGGCAAACTGGAAAATGTGTGTTGACTTTGTCTGCAGGTTTGGCCTATTATTATTCTAAAGTAACCTTTGTCACCAAAGCCTCAAAGTAATAATTAACAGGCTTGTCTCTGGAAATTTGCTGTGCGTTGGACCCTGATGAATCCTGTTAACAGCAAATACTTTGTATTGGATTGCATTCTGCTAAAGATAATTTTAAATGAAACAATATAAACTTCACATACAATTATAAATTTCACCCAGCAAACTGAAATCGTGATTCATTTGCATCAGCATTTCTGTCTGTGGTGAGACGAACCCAATTTCAAACACAAATATGAAGTGTGTGTGATGGGCTGTGAGGGCATGAACGCAGAGCAGGCAGGTGAGGATGTGTTTAAATGGATATGTGACCAGAGATGTGTGTACATGACACGGGACAGGGACTTGGGAAGCAGGGTGCTGCAGTGGGAAAAGGGTGAAGCAGTGCTTGGGACTTTCATGGTCACCCCAGGGCAAATCTGTGGCATTGGGAAGGCGCACAGAGCCCCAGAATCTGTGCTGTAATGTTTGAGCGGTGTGAGCTTTATAAGGGGAATTTGAAAATGTTTTCTGTGCTGAGTAGTGATGGGAAAACAGTAACATTCCAGATGGACGGTGCAGCCACCTGCTTTTCTAGAGGATGGGTCCAAGGAGAAGTCACTGGACAGAGCTGTCACCAAACACAAAGGGTTGCTGCAGATGTGGTTTGGTTCCTGGAGCTCTGTGTGGTGCCCCAAGGACTCCTCTCACACAGCCAAACAAACAGGGAGGAATCTCTTAATTTCCTGGATCCCTCTGGGCAGTTATTGCTGGCAGGGGCTGGGATTCCACTGGGGGTCACACCCAGCTGTGTGACCCCTGTCCGTGTCCCATTTCCCTAGCTCACAACCAGGCTGAGGTGAGGGCGGTGTGCTGTGAACCCCCAGAACCTGTGATATCTCATTCAGACGGGCTCTTTTTCTGTGTCTGGGAAGGTCCACCAGAAACAGGATCAGGAATTCTGTGTAGTTCTAGGATTTTGTGTCCCTCCTCACCTTTCTGCAGCAGGCTGGTGACACCCACCTCTGGCAGAGTGCTTCACCCTGGAGAGACCTTGTGTGTTAATGGGAAAAATGAAAATGTGGGAGAACACTCTGCTCCAGAACTTGGGAAGGCCTCACATTTTTTGAGGTGGGTGTTTAATTTAAGAAGCTCTATTGAGACTGAAACAGATACTGTTTTGTTCTCCTAAGGATGTTATTTTAAGAAAGCTTCCTTGTCTAAACAACAGAAGCTTATGAACTTGGTTTATTTCACTTTTATTCCCACCAGTGATATGCACTGGTGCACCTCAATATTAATATCAGGGTTTTTGGTGCCTGGCCCCTTTCAAAGCTTTGGGAATCTCACTGTGCTCTGTTTGTCACCTTGTCTGTCCCCCAACAGGCTGAGTATGGGATGCATAATGAAAACATTGCTTGGCATGTTTCCCTCTTGGTTTCTGACTGGATAAAACATTCCTCCCATTATATTTTGTCCTTGATGTTTTCAGCTGGAGAAGTTGTGACATGTTTCTTCTTGGAATTGTCAAAATTTCCCAGAATTGAGCTGTTGCTCACCCTTATTCTATGAATCCCATAATTTTATTTTTGTTTTGCCTGGAAAGTCTCGTTAAGATGGGGCTTGCCCAGAAGAAGAGATGAGCAAGGAGCTATAAAGTCTCCACATCTGAGCTCTCCAGTACTGTCTGGTGGCTGGGTGGGCCCCATATGACATCAGTTTGATGGCTCAATCACGTTCCTGGCGTCACTTCAGAAAATTCTTTGTTAGTAGTGCCCTTCTTTGGCTGCGTCATGACAGGAAGAAAAAACTTCCTGGTGGCATCTTGCCAGCATCCCTGCCCTCCTGCTCCAGCAGCTTTCTGAGGAGCTGGGGGTTCAGGGGAAATCCTGGCACACAGCTGCATCCTTCCCCCTTTGTCTGGCAGGTGCCAGGGCAGTGCGAGGCACCAGTTCCCATTTTTTGGGATGACATCCTTGGACACACTCACCCTTCTGTGAGTGTTGCGTTTATTTCCACGGAATGAAGTGGCAGCATTTTGAAAGTGGCAGCTTTCTCAATGGTATTATTCACCCAAGTCTTCCAGGAATATAATTAAAGGCAAACATTTGTAAATGACATGCATGCTTGCCAAGCAGGCAGCTCTCCAGATGCCAGAATTTTGTTATCTTCTCTCTTGGCGCTTTTTCCAGTTTGCATTTCCCTCCCTCAGATTGACTGAAGGCTTTCTTATGTTGTTGTGGTTGTTTCCTCTAAAGAAAAAAAAAATTAAACAACCTCAATGTCATTTCTAGAACATAAACAGTACAATTCCAAGGCTCTGAATGTTTCTTTAAAGTTTAAAATGTCAGATTTTATTTGGTTGGTTCAGTTGTCATTAGATGAAAATTGGTTTCTCAAACAGCTTCTGTTTGTCCTGAGGCGATGTGGTGATGGAAAGAATGACATGGTAAAATTTATTTTGAGCCTGTAAAACAAAAAGCCTGAGGATCATATCCCCAGCTAGCATAAGTCTTCTTACAGTAATTGTTAGTTCATTGATTTAGTCTTCCAAAAGAATTAAATGTCTGACTTCTCTGAAGGAAAAATTACAGCCTAAACATGCCAGTTGCAAAGGAAATTGAGGTATTGTTCTGTCAACACTCTTCACCAAGAGTGGAAAGCATCCACATCCAAAAAATGCTTTCTGTGTGAAGAGCTTTATTCTTTTCTCATATTATTTCCATATTTAAAAGGGTATTTGGGATGAGCAAAGTCGTGGAATTTGAGGTTTAGTAAGCCATTCTGTCTTAGATTTGAAGAGTAATTTGTTTGAATTTCATGCTGTGTCCCTGTGATCTAAATGGATGTTTCCTTCAAGATTAATTCTATTTAAAGATTAAATAAATATGTATGTTTTCTTGGCTATAAAGAAGCTTTTAAAAATAATTCACAGCTGAAAGAACCTTTTAGAACTGCTGTCTTGCCTGTATGTGGCATTGTTTCTAACTTAATCGTAAAGGCTAAAACATTTTGAATTCACATCTTTTCCGGCTTTCAGGAAACAAAATGTCCTTCCTCGGGAAAATACACTTTTTGTTAAGAGCAAATCTTTGCTCTTAATTGACATCTGAGTTTTGCCTGGAGACAGCACTTTCTAGTTTGATACAGTGAATAATAATCAAAATAGGTTTTTTTTTTTTTTCCCTAAGACCTTACTAAATCTTCAATCCTGTGACAGTGGGCAAAAAGCTAAATCTCATTTAGCAGTGATCCACCTGTGGGCTGAGCTTTGGCCTGCAGGTTTAGAGATTTATTGCTGCTGCAAGTTTACCAGAGGTGGGAGCACTTGTGGGACTGATAAAAGACAAAAATGCAGGGCTTTTCTCTCCCCAGGTCAGCAGGGTAACCCTGTAGATAATCCATTTGCAAAGATTTCGTGCAGGGCTGCGTTTGCTGTGCATGGTCCCTGCTGTCTGTGTCCTCCTCCCTTCAGATAAGGGGCTTTTAAGCCTTGGACATCTGATTTCCCTCCCTGAATGGAGATGTGAATGCACTACCTCATCCTCGGGCCTCTTCTCCCTCCTCCTTCACTCCCTGACTCTGCTCTCCACAAATAAAACAAATAAAATCCCTCAGAAGTGATAGTTCCCTAAAAGCTGCTTTTCACATTGGGGCACTTGATCTAACTGGTAAAACAGCTGCTGTCTGGACTTCAAGAAGAATAACTCAAATTTAATCCAAATATTTCAGACGTAATCCAACCATGGCATTGCTCATTCCTGCTCTTAATGAGTACATTTTTTCCCCTAAAATCATGATGAATGTCTCACGAGCAAAACCAAAGCAGGATCTGCCTGTGGGCAGAGGTGGATTGAGGGGACTCGCACCTCTGCTTGTATAAAGCTGCATCAGCCCTTGGTTTATGTAAAGTGATGATGATTTACAGCTGAGACTCTGCCCTGCAGCTCTGCATTTGCATGGAGTGAAAACTAAAGATGCTGAGGGGGATGGTATGCTTGGAAGACACCAGGTTAAGCTTCTTCTGCAGACATCCCAAAATCTGCAAAAAATTAAAATGAACATCCCCTCCAATGAGCACAATGGCTGAACTGTAAATACTTACGTTGTAAGACAAGGGAAAAGCAGTGCTGGCAAACCTCAACATTATTAGAAACAGGCCCTTCCCCTGTCTTTTGAGAGTGAAGAAATGTTTCCTTAGCTATTTCACTGACTTGACTTCAGCTGTTAATCCCTGACTAAATAAAGATGGTGAAGGTCTCACAGGAATTCCTAAATATTCATAGAGAATCTTCATCTTTAAAGGAAATTTTATGGTGCTTTGAACATGTAATAGGGACTGGAGGTCTGGATCCATTCTGTTTTACCCAGAATGTAGCTTCAAACCCATAACTGCAAATCAAACACGTGGTGTTATCTGGGAAATGCTGTGGGGTTGGCCCCTGGGAATATTCCTATGGCTGCCAGTAGTCATTGCAAAAGGCAACTGGGAATTTATTTGAACTCCCAAGATCTCTAAGCTGGTAAATCAGGAGGGTAATTTCTCAGTGATGGCACTGATGTTAGTGTTTAACAAAGGAATTTGTCTGAATTCAACTCAGTGTATTTATATCATATTGGGAAAACCAGAAATAACCTGAAGTAGTGCTAGAGCTATGGAAAGAAACAGTGTGATATAAATAAGGGGAAAGTTTCTTATTGTGTCTTTCCAAGCAAGAAGTCTCTTAAATGTCTGAACAATTTAAACACCGAGATGAAACTCCCTGTGCTTCAGCTTCGATAAAACCACGACCAAGTAAATATTCTGACTACACCCTGACTGGCTGAGTCCTCCCAGGGAGCCAAAGGCTCTTGTCCATGGATCTGTCCGACTGAATCTGCTCCAGTCTTTGTTTTGGGTTGGAGCAGAAGAGAACCCTGGATCATGATGGCACAAACCTCACTGGAGTCACCTGCATTTGCCATCAAGTGAGCACAGGGACCTCCCAGACTGAATGAGGCAGGAGCAAAGGCTGTCCCAAGCCTTGATGTGAAGTACCCAAGTCATTTTTGTCACTGCAAGGGGACCTTCTGTGCTCTGCAAGTCTGATTAATGCTGATGGAGAGCTCTGAGCAATTAGCAGCTGTCCATCAGGCTCTGTGCTGCTCTTGGGCTTTTTCCCCCAGAGGAAGCTCGGTTCCAGTCCTGCTGTCTCCAGGTCTGCATCTCTCTCCTTCCCCAGCAGTGCTTTGCTGGTGACCAGTTTCAACCAGTCTGGTGAGTGTGGATGCCACAGTGAAACCACACAGGCCATGGAAACAGGCAGGGAGAGCGGATTTATCAGATATCAGTGCCCCACAGGAGGGGGGATAGCAGGAAGCAAGCGTCCTAAACAGATCTGTGGGATGGGGAAGCAGTTCTCATATTGATTCCCCCTGAAACGTGGTGAGTCCACAACAGAACGTGGGGGAGGAAAGCAAAGGTGAGCACACAGGGAGAGGGAAGAACTGGAAAGGAGGGGGCCTGGATGAAGTGTGAATTAAAGGCATTTCATGGATATAGTGACAATACTGGGCATCATTTGGCATCTGCCAATCACCTGTAAAAGGTTTGCCCTTTAGCACATAGTATGGTTCCTTAAATTGTAAAAAACTTCTGGAAGTTTTGATATAATTAGAAGGAAAGGCGCTTTTCCAAACGTATTTTATTCATTTTAGTCCTCTACTAGCAATCTGTGCTAGGCAAAATAACCTACATAGAGGGAAAAGCATGTGCTTGATTGCTTGGCAGGTAAAACAATTGTGACTTTGCTAATAATCTTACTTTGGAAGTCACTGATGTGGATTTTTCAGTGTCATCACTTGAAACTGAAGAAACGTATCTCAGGTCCTGATAACCTTATTGCTAAATGTAAATCTTTCCAACAGAAGGTTTTAAAAGATGTTTTAGAGATAGAAGCTGCTGTTTGTTCTCGAGATACGTAAATAAAATCCTTTCTGGTAGTTTCTGTGGATTTATGATTCTATGACCCACTGATCTGGCTGAGTCACAGAAGTGCTTTCAGTATTCAGCAGTAAAATGAAAGTTGCTGTGTTACCTTTGAAGCCACATTTTATACCTTAGAAATTGAACTCTTTATGTTCCTAAAAGACAAATACTCTGTTTTACGAGTTCTAAGGCTGATCTTTGTGAGAAAGGATGACCAGACTAGAATTTTAAGTCTAATATTGTCATATTGGGACAGAGACACTCCTTAAACTCTGACCTTCATAGGCTCAGTGAAGTTGTGTTGTGCTGCTTAGAACAACATTTCTTTTAAAAACAAATTCAAATTCCAAAATTTTATATAGCTCAGCTCATTTAATAGTCTAAGAAGCTTGTGTCTTATGCTCAGGGTTTTGTATCATTTTACAGTTCCTCTTTTTATGTTATGAAGTAAACATCCAGTCCAAAATGGTGTGGGGTGGATCACAATTTCAAAAGTGTGTCTGGAAAGTGTCACTGTCTACTTGAACTGTTATCTCGGGAATTAAATTTTTTTTACTTAAAGCAAATAAATGGGAGAATGTCTCAAGGTGCTGTCTGAAAAACATGAGGAGCCTGGGAGAAGGGCAAAAATTATTTTTATCCTTAAGAAAGTGTCTGAGATAAATGCCATGATTAGTAGATAATGGTATTTGGGATGAAGACAAACCCTGCTGGAAAAGGCATGTGGAAAGGAGGAACTTGTTGCTAAAGGGGTTTATGCTGTGCAATGTGATGATTTAGACTCATGCTTTTTAACCTTTAAAGTCTGTGCATTGCCAGTGGGCAAGGGAGAAATATCTCCTTTCCGAAAAAACAAATTATCTCCCAGATTAGTCTGAATTTTCGCTCCAGACAATGTTTAGATTACTTGACTTCAGTTTTGACACTAAATACACAATGTAATTTAAAAATAAATAAAAAAAAGTGACTTTTCTGAAATCTGCCTGCTACTTTTTTGGTAAACAGCAAATTCCCTTCCTCATAAAAGGCAGTGATGGAGAATTCCATCTGCACCAGTTGCCAGCCCCCTGAGACACAGCAGAAGGTCAGACTGGACAAGACCA
This sequence comes from Pardalotus punctatus, assembly GCA_013400915.1. NCBI lineage: Eukaryota > Metazoa > Chordata > Aves > Passeriformes > Pardalotidae > Pardalotus > Pardalotus punctatus. Next base: position 23,641 of record VZTX01005855.1, read on the forward strand.
TGGCCACTGAGCCAAAATGATGCTCATTATCAGGCAAAGGAAATGTTTTCCTCCCAGGAAAACAGGAGGTCTGACCTGGGAATGGTTTATTCCACACTGCTCCAGTGCTGAATATTTCAGTGCTGCGAGAAAGGGTGTGTGGCTTTTTCCAACCTCCTCTTCTTCCTGTTTTTATTTTTTTATTTTACAAAGGAAATTTGTCCAAGGATTTGATAGACAAACATGTTTTGAGGAAGCAATAAAAAGATGTAGCGGAACAGTGGGTGGCCTTTGAGTCCAGTGAACTGTGAGTGGCCTTGTAGCCCATGTGTGACCTCAGCCACATCAGGGTGTGCCTGGAAGGGAGGTCAGGGAGTCTCTCTAAACCTACTGCCTTTGCCCTTGGCCATCCTCTTTGATTGTATTTAATTCAGAGAAAATTCCCCTGTCTTGGAATGTTGCTCTTTGCAGAAATAGGCTACAGTCAGGTTTTCTTTACTACTCTTGTTTGCTACTACCGCTGCCTGTTTTTCATGGAGCATCACCACCTCAAAATCCCAGTAAATTCTTGTAAAAGCATTTTGCAAGAAAACTTTATATTAGTGACCCCAAAATGGTGTCCTTTCAGATGGAAAACTATCACTTTTCCCAGGAAATTTAAATATACATGTTTTGAACCAATTAAAATGGGACTTTGGTTAAATTATTTTTTCACCACGTTAGGTCACAGTTGTTGTAGCTTTGGAGTAGCCAAGAATGAAGTTTCATAGAGGTTGGAATTGCTGTGAAATGTTACCTTTCCCTGGCCTCTCTCCCGTGTTACAGCACCATGGCCAGGTAATGTCTGAGCAGTGCCCTTGACAGGAGCTGTGCTCTGCTTCCAGGGGAGCTTGCACATCCTGCTGAGAGAATTTGATGTTGCCTGAGGTGAATCCAGGCATCTCTGATTGCTGATTAGGAGGAAAAGTCGCACAAATTGAGGGGCTGAGTTTAGAGAAGGGAATAGGTACAAGGGGAAGAAACCAGGGGGCAAAGGTTGTTTTCTGGTAAATTCAGTGAAAAACAGTGTTATTCTCAAAGAAGGCAGTTTTCTCTGGAAGTGTCATGGATGTGCTGCAGTTCTGTAGCATCACAAACCCAGATAGTGCAGCAGAGGTGGTTTGAGGTGGTTTGTTCTCGTAGGAGTGTTCTGGAAGAACAGCAACTCTTTCCTTGTAGCGTGGAGTTGATTTCTGGGCTGGACTGGCAGGGCTTCAGCAGACACTTTGTTAGGAGGTTCAGGAAAAGGTCAGCCCTAGGGCTCATCATTTGAGCCCTTCCCAGCCCTGTCAGCATTCTGGAGAGAGCAGCTGTAGTGCTCCAGGGATCAGGTGAAACCCAGAGGCAGCCAAGATACACAGCACGTTGCCCAACTTTTAAGGCTTTTCTTCCAAAACATTGATTCAGATCCTCCCCAAATACACGGGTCCCATAGGCAGGGCAAGGCTGAAACCCATGGACTGAGTGTTAGTCACCACTAGGCTCAAACTAAAAATGGGAAAAAAAGAACACTACAAAAATGTCTGTGATGCATTTGGTTTTGTAACAGGGTTTAGTGGAAACAGAGGAGGGGGAAGAAGCATTTCACAATCCCCAAACAGCTGAGTTTTATTTTACACCAGGCTGGAGCTCTGCCGTGCTCTTCCCCTTGCTTATGTGCAGCTCAGGTTCTTTTTCAGCAGGACTGGGCATTATCTTGCTCTCAGGAACTGATGCTGCTGGATGATGGGAGTGAAGTTTACAGAGGAATTGCACATCCTGAGCTCGGGCTGTGCAGACAGAAACCTGAGGCTAAACCTGCCTTTTGTGGTTTACAGGGTGAAACAGCACTGACAAAATCCTTCCTGATCTCAGCAAGGCCGTTTCAGTCGGGTCACATCTGACCCTGGGTTTCTGTGGATGGAGATTTCTCTGAGAACTGCCCCCTGATGGGTCACTTCTCTTTCTTCACAGGCAGATTTTTTTCAGCCATAACAAGGTTGTAAAAGACTTTCTGCATACACTGGGGAATCCAGCACAGCTGGGCTTGGTCATTTTGCTTCTTGGGGTGAATTGCAAATGCCTTGGCACACAACCTGCTCTGGGGAGGGTTTCTGTGACCGTGCCAGCACAGCTGGGGTCTATTAGAGGGTAGACAATCCCATTTACCTCTTCAGCTCCACAAGCACGGGGTGCTGGCTTTGCTGCCTTCCTTTAGATGAGGTTGGTTCAGTGCCAGCTGCAGCAAAAGCTGAATTTTTGCATCCACCTTCAGAAAGAATTGCTTTTCCCCCTGCTTCCCTACACTGTCTCCACAGGAGTTGACTCAGGATGATACAAGAGTGGGAGAAGGGAAGAAAATGGAAACAATTCTCAGCTCTGACAGAATTCAAACTACTTTTAAAAAGTTTAAGGGAATGGTGTTCTGGGTTTAAGTAAATCAGTCTGATAGTGCCTGTCTCTGTAAATCTCATGTGCAGGCAAATGTTGATTATTTTTCATGCTAGGGCTGGGTTCTTTAAAGAGAAAGTAAGCTCTAAATGCTACAGAATCCTTTGAAAATATTAGTTGCAAACAATTACTGGTCTTCTTTCTTCTTCCCTTTCCCTGAATCTGTTTTTCTATCTGAGACAGCTGATGGACCCTAATCTGTTAAAAAATCATCTTTCCCTTTTATTGGACATCTGAGATCTCCCTTAATGTTTTACAGTTAGTGTTTTTTACAGTGCAGCTTCAGCTAATGCCTGTGAAGACACACAGCTCATTAATTAACCCTCTGAATGTCTTTCTCCCTGTTTATAACCAATACTGCCTAATTTTTAGTTCATGGATATTGGTAATATTAACACCAAGAGTTGTGTGTTCAGAGCTAAGGGGAGTTTTCTCCTTTACCTAAAATTACTCTGAGTCAAAGGAGCCACAGCAACCTGAAGTTAATGCATATATCAATGCACAATCAGTTATCTGCTGTACTTTCTGTGGTGCAGCTGGGCTCAAATAAAACCCATCTTTTTTTTCTTTTTTTTTTCTTTTAATGTTTATTTTATTTTAGGGAATCATGACAGAACAACACACCAAGCATTTCATGGCTCCAGTGAAATGGGCGTCTGTTGTCTCCCATGGTTCACATTGTTTTGCGAAACTTCTGTAACAGGGATGCATAGCTGGGGAAATAAATTACTTGGAGTACTCCCGAGCTGCACTTACGTTGCTGGAGTCCTCCAGGAATCTCCATTAGTTTGGCACTCATCAGAATTTTCATAACTACTTGGATGAGGGTCTAGGAAGGCACATATGGAAATGCTGTGGGATCCAGGCTAGGAAAGGATTGCAAGCCAGTTGACCAGGTTGCTCTGTTACAGAGATGGACCATTAAAATCAGAGAAAAAGGGGTTTGTGAGCCACTTGATTCCTCACAGCATCAGTGGCTGAGTAACACTGGATGTCACTTATTTCAAGCCTACCCAGCAAGGATGGGAGGTGACACAAATAGACTTCTGTCATACAAATGAAAGGCTGGTAGGACAATGAGAGTATCAGAGTTTTCAGCAGAACTGTTGAGGCTCTGAAACCTCTTGCCACACTTTCAGACCCTGCACAGCCTGATTTTAGTTCTGCAGATGGGGTTTATTTTATTGTGTACATGTGTGAGGGGAGAACTGGGGAGAGCTCTGCATTTGGATCATGGAATGCTCCCTGCAGGCAGAAATACTGCAACAACTGCTTTTATTGTGGTGCTGTATCAGAAATAGTGTGCCTGTCAGGCATTAATGATGTGCAATAAGATCCAGTAACTGCCTGTAAACGTTTTCTTGGGAATGGGAAGATATTTCTCTCTTTCACAGCACAGATGGGAGGGATGATCCTGAGAGAAGGGATTGGGGTTAAACCACTGGGTTTGCAAAGGTGGAACTCACAGCCCCAGAGCTTGGGTGCTTTGGTAGCAAGAGAGAGAAGGGATCAGGACTCCTGAAGTGCCTGGATCACATCTCACATCAGTGTCCCTTCCTTGTAATTCCTCTGATAGTAGCAGGCTTGGTCCTCAATTATCCTAAATTATCACTGCTGGGAGCATTATTGGAAAAGTGATTTTTTTTAATTTCTATTTTTTTACATGCTTGGGGAGCTAAAAATGCTTAAAGATCCTCACAAGGGCTGCAGAATAATGTATTGAAATAGCACATTTCTAGCTTGTGTTGGGGGAATTGAAGCTTAGATAGCTAAAAGTGTTCCTTAGAATTTGCTGAGTGGTGAAAATCAAAAAGCCCAAAGAGAGCAAAGAGTTGAAATGAGCTCTAGGTTGTGCTCAGTGTTATTGTGTCTCATCTGAGCCACACAGTGACAGTCACCACAGAAGCTGTTCAAACAGCTGCAGTTAATGACAAGAAAAACAGAACTGGTGGCATTTTCTTACTCTGTTCTTTAACCCCAGGACTCCAGGGCTCTTCAGAGGTTTGATCAGAAAGAGTTTATCGAGCAGGATCCTGGAGAACTTGGTGACTCTGGTGGAAACAGGGAGGTGCTGTTTGTGAGCTCTGCTGTTCCGTGTTTGCTTTGGGCCCCAGTAGTCAGCAAATGCTGATCTCATCCATAAATCCTGGCACTTGGCACACGCTGCTCTGTTTTTCCTCTGAGGACTTTGTGAGATACGAGACATGCTTCAATTAAAAATGGCAGTTTAATGTGGTTATTTTTATCAAACCAAACCAAATAAGATCTGTGTAATACATGGCAGTGTTTAGTTTCTTTCTAAAACCAATTAGAGTTTTGGCTTCCACTAGTGACAGAAAAGCTTGGATAGTTTTAACCCCGATGGCTCAGTTTATCCCTCATTTATTATTCTAACAAAATAACATTTTCAAAGGAAAAACAAACTAGAAGTTATTAATGTCAGAGATGCCTGGAAATGGGATATGAAACCCATCTACCCCAAGTGGGTGTGGGATGTATGCTACCACCGTGAAGGCCAAGCAGCCAGCTGATGTCAACCCCTGCAACCGGGTGGATTTACATCATCTGAAGTGCCAGCCCGAAGGTCCTGCTGCCATTCCATATCAGAGCATCCAGGGAGGCTGAATGAATGTGTCCATGATGCTGATGAGCATCTTGTACATGGTCAGTTTTCCTCGTGGGCACCATTTCGTTATTCAGATTTTTGTTAAGGTCTCTTAATAAGCTTTGAATTTCCTCTGAGTGGGGACACAAGTGAGAATTCCTGACAGAAGAGTAGTGTCACGTCATGATCAGTTGCTTGTTTCCCAAAAGGCATTTAAAATGTAAAGTGTTATTTAATGAGAAAAGTCTCATGCCAAAAATAAAATTTTCTTAAGAAAAATGGCCACAGCTCCATGAATTCCATGCTGTGAGCTGACTTCAAATGCCATTGGCTAAACCAGCCCAGGAAAACCATCCCTCAGCTCAGCACTGAGATGGCTCTTTTCTCTGGAAATAAGTTCATCTGGCATTGATTTGTCGGTGTCACATCAGAGAGATGCCTGTGGCCTGTAGCCAGGCTTGGGTTGCAGTGCTGATATTTTGGGATCATCTTTAATTACCAAAGGGCAGAGAGAATCCATAGCTAATGAGCACAGCTCCTTCCTCTGCTGCTGGTGGCAAACAGGACAGACTGCAGGAAGTCTGGGGTCTCCTGCCATTTTGAGGTGAGAGTGAGTTACTTTTCTGCATTTCTAATGCTTGGACATGGGATCATTTCCACAGTGTTGAAATGAAACTATGGAAGAGCAGAATTTCCTACCACTGCCCGCTCTGCCATCCTCTCAGGCAGTCAGGAAGAGCAGTGACTGACAAGAAAGTGTCATGAGCAGCCCCTGGGTTGAAACCAGCAGGTTCCACACCATTAGGGATGGCCCCATTACCTGTTTGCTGCAGTGTTTGTGGGAGGTTCCCTCTCCATCCAGCAGAACACCTCTCCCGAGGATTTTTTGGGAACAAGCACATCACTGCTGCAAAATACACCCCTGTGACTTTCCCATGGTCCATGGCACTGGGAGGTGCTGCCTTTAGTGCAAGGGGAAAGCCAGGGAGGAGCAGGGAAACATCCCAGGAAGATCCTGCCATGCTCTGGTGGGAATCTACACATGAATAGAGGTGGAAACAGGAAAGGAGGAACAAATCGTTGATGCGGGAGCCAGAGAAATGAGAATTAGCAGACCCAGAGAGTGAAAGGTGTGCTTCACAAAGAGGTGTTCTCCTCCTCCTTTGGTGCTGGGGCGTTGGGGTCATTGCAGTAACTCGGGCTGTTGGTGAAGGAGGGTTTCCAAGGGAATGGCACTGAAGAAAGGAGAAGCTCAGAGCTCACGTGTCAGCAGCATTATTTCCTGCTGCTTCTCCTGACTGGAAGGATGCTGTGATCATTTCTGGAGTGAAGTCTCCAGTAATCTCTGGTTTGCTTTGCCAGGACCTCTGTGATGACCCCCACCTGCTTGTGAATGGAATGAGCTCCCACGACTTCCACCAGGGCAAGCTGGGGAACTGCTGGTTTGTGGCCGCGTGCTCCTGCCTGGCTCTGAGGAAAAGCCTCTGGCAGCAGGTGGGTGATTGATGTGTGTGGTGCATGAAATGAAGATAATAAACCAAGCTAGGCTTGGTTGTTTCCCTGCCTATCGCCAGTGTTTTTCTCTCCAGGACTCAGAAGGGGTGAATTTTGGTGGATTCAAATCTTCCTTTTCTTTGACAGTTTATTTTTCATGTTATGAGACCTCCTCACTCCACGCTGAGCACCAAAGAACAGACATAACAAAGCCAGAGAGTTCAATGGGCTCTTTTTATCTATCGCTGCAGATCAGTATGACTTTTCCTTTCCTAAAGGACTGTTTGAAGTGGGACTGTATTTCACTGTGTACCAAATTCACCCTCTTTTTTCACTGCTTCAGCTGTGTAGGGTCAGCCGCTCATGGAGCTGAATGCCAGCACAGCCCATGCTCCAGGGCACTCTGCCCTGGGAATAAACCTTACCACAGGGCACTTGCTGAAATTCCTCTTCCGTGGTTTCTCAGGTGATTCCAGACTATAATGAACAGGAATGGGACCCCAAGAGCCCAGGGAAGTACGCGGGGATTTTCCGTTTCCGTTTCTGGCGCTTTGGAGAGTGGACAGAGGTGGTGGTTGATGATCTGCTGCCGACAGAGAATGGGGAGTTGATCTACTGCCGTTCCAACGTGAGGAACGAATTCTGGAGTGCATTGCTGGAGAAAGCTTATGCTAAGTATGAGCTGGTTCATTGTCCTTTTAGTCCTGTGCTGTCCCTTCCTCTGCTTGTTTTGTCTTTCAGTTCTATCAGACTACCCATAGGTTTTAGGTTTGCTGCTGGTAGAGAACTTAAAAAAGACTGAAAACTCCTTCTTTAGTCTCTGGAGGAGGTAAATCATAAAGGAGTGCAATGCAGTCTCCTTCAGCAGCCCAAATCCGTAAGGATCCTAGAAACCAGGGAAGATTTTTATGCAATCTGCTGGGGTTTGTTTGCTCTGTTCTGTTTTTTCCTTGCTGAGACACAAACACCTTCCCTACATTCAAGCCAAATAAGAGCACATGTTCTAGCCCCTCATAAACTGAGAATGTTCTGTGTTGCCTCCAGGCTGGCTGGGTCCTACCAGGCCCTGGATGGAGGCTGTGCTGCAGAAGCCCTGGTGGACTTCACTGGAGCAGTGGCAGAATCTGTTAATTTGGCAGAGGGCAAATATGGCGAGGTTATTTCTGAGCAGATGAAGCTGTTTGAAGACTTGATGAAAGTGCATAAAAGAGGAGGGTTCATCAGCTGCTCCATTTCGGTGAGTACAGACAGCTGGATTTTAAGGATTTATTTCAATGAAAATATTCTGGAAGGAATACCATTATTAGGATTGAGTATGTCCTCATGTTTGGAAAAGCTTTGTATGGAGAAATCTAGCACTTGTCTGGGATAGAGCAGGAATCCTGAATGTCCCTTCCAGCAACATCAGGAAACAGCTCAGAAACAAAATCTTCAACGTTTTGTTTTACCTCTCTTCATAAGGTCTGAATTTTTATTTGAAAGAATTCCATCCAATTTTCTCAGGCCAGGCAGGCAGAGCAGACTTCCAGGTGTGAATTATTACTGTAAATATTGTTTCTGGAATGATAGGTTGCTCCCAAATGCTAAGGCAGTTCTGTTTCTTAACATGGATCTGGTGAGGGGATAGACTCAGTACAGGGAGCTGTATTTTAAAAAGCAATTAATTAGGCAGTTGTAAAGCTTTCACTGATTCCTGGCCTTATGTTTCTGCCTGACAAATTAAACACAAATGCTTCTAAACGTTGTTTACAGAGAGGCCATTCCTAAGTTTGTCTGCATTTGTCACTTTTTGATGTATTATACACACAATGGAGCTTGCTAGGTGTAGAATATTTAATACTCGAGTGGCTTCATTGCTGCCTTACAAACATGTCAGCATTTTCCTTGGATTACAAAATGGCCCTGAGCATCACCATTTGGAAATGTGGACAGGAGATGTTTAAACATCTCATTTAGATAAATAAATTAATAAATAAATAAATATCTTCAGAATGAGGTGGGAAAGGCCAGCAGTGAGAAAAGCCTGGGGGATGATAAAGGCAGCAGGAGAAGTTACAGACTCCCGTGCTGTCAAAGGCTCCTTGTTTGCTTTTAGCTGTGAAAAATGCAAGTGAAAGTGTGACACTGGAGGAAGCCCAGCCCGCTGGGAATGTCAGCCAGTCTGGGTGGAACTCCAGAGCTGGTTCTTTGGGAGCTGTTGTTGGTGAGAGGCACAGAGGGCTTGGTGGGACTCTCACAGTTGCCAGACCATCTGTCAGCTCCAATTTGATAGAAATTTCTCTTTCCCCCTTTTTTTTATGTGTTTTCTTACCTTGGGGACTGAACAGTTGTATCAGTGCAACATTTGCCTTAGGAGAAGGACCTTGTCTGTTTAGACTGGTTAAATTTTGAAATGGGTAAAAATATCTGAGAAAGTACTGTGTGCATTTCATAACTGATAAGTTATGATTAATATTAAAATATTCATCTATTTATACTAATATATTATGTATAATGATGAACAGTATCTTTATATTTAAATATTTACATTAGTAACACCAGAAGTCCATACCTCTCACTCTCTCCACCACAGCCAAGTCTTGATTGAGCACTAATTAGGCAATTCCAAGTTGACACACAAGGATCTGCACTGCATCAAGTCTTCCTTGCTGTCCAAGGCAGTGAGTGTCTCCAGGCCCTATGGGTTGTAGCCCAATATAGATGAGAGAGATTCAAGGATGCCCTTGCTGGATTCAGTGAGGGCGTGGAGAATCTGGATCCAGGACCATTTGGATCCTTCCTGGCTCAGCAGAAGGATTACAGCTCTGGCACAACTTTATTTTCTCCATGTCCTGCCTGGTCTGTGTTGCTCAGAAGCACCATTGTAAAGAGCCAGTGCTTCAAAACAACTCCAGCATCTTTGTGTGATGCTGCTTTGCTGGGTTTGGATCAGGAGATTTGGACGCATTAAATGAAATCGGGCTCTTTTTCAGAGCTTGACAGCTTCTATGTATTCTTAGATCAGCATCTCATCAGGCCTAGGTCATCCAACAGGACAGTTTAGGGTTAGTTTAGGGACAGTTTAGGGACAGCCTGATCATTGCTAGAAACTGGGATTCCTATATGGAGTTTATGATGAGCAAACCCAGTTCCTAAAACACCCTACAGGTTTTCCCTTTGCCACATAAGAGAGCCCTGCCAGGAGTGAGTGAGGAACAGGACAGGCTTCACAAATGGCTTGGAAGCTTTTTCACCTGTGCCTGTGCTCTTCTATTTTTACCCACTGCCAGTAGTTCTTCGTGGCCATCAAATTTATTCCAACACAGGAACAACCATTGGACTCAGCAGCTGAATTCATGAGTGTCCAGGTGAGGACACCCCCAGACAGTCTGAGCAGAGCTGTCAGAATCCAGAAGAGCCATTTTGTAAAAAGGACAAGATTTTGGAAGGGCTGATAAAGGTTTTCCATCCACCCTGTGCCTAACTCTGAGGCCAGGAGGAGACAGACTGGCTGCAGCAGGCAGGATTCCCCTTGCTCTGGAATTGTCTGGCACTATCCTGCCAACACCAGATTGTGAGCCACTGGTTTTGATTCCCAGGGCTGTTATTTTCCTGCATAGTCAAATCCCTTGGGAAGGGAATGAAAAACAAGCCTTCCACATCCTTCCCCTTGAACTTGGAGCTGTCAGGTTCCTCAGGACTGTGAGTTCTTTTTGTTTAATTGTCATTCTTTGTGCCCAAGGAGTCCTCTGGCCGTCCCAGTGAAGCAGAGCTGGAGCAGGGGCTCATCGTGGGCCATGCCTACTCCGTGACTGCCATCCGCAAGCTGCGCCTCGGGGAGAGGCTCGTGTTCTCTTTCAAGGCAGAAAAGCTGTTCATGATCAGGCTGAGGAATCCCTGGGGGAAAAGGGAATGGTATGGTGCTTGGAGTGACAGGTAAGTGCTGCAAACCCAGTGTCAGGGGGATGGAACTGTGCTGGGGCCACGGGACGTTTGTGGTTAAACACTGGTGAGACACACCCCTGCTCTGTGATGGCTCAACCTCTCTGCCATCCCTGCCCATTTTCCTGAGAACATCCTGGAGGAGTTGATGGCTCCCTGGACCTTATTTACTGTTTACATCATTGTTCTGGCATACTGGGACACGGGCAGAAAAACAGCTTATGAGTCAAGGATATGAGGCTTGTTCCCAGCTTCACCACTGAGTGTGTCTGTAACTCAGTTTCTCATCTGTCATTTCTGGCTGCTGGGGATGGTAAGAGTCTTTTAGATAATTTAAGTGACTGGTGAAAAGTGCTGTAAAAGTACCATATTTGTGATTTCTTTCTAATTTCTTTCTAATTCATTTTCTAATGGATTTTCATGTGGGCCGTGGGCTTAGCAGGCACCTCCACAGCAACAGAAATAATTGCTAGAGGGAATATGTCCCATCGTGGGTGATTTATACATGAAAAACACGTGACAGTTCAGCACTGGGCTCACCAGCCAGTATTTAGATTTGACAACGCAGTGTTCTCCACAGCAGCATATTAATTTCTTATAATCCATGCTTTAGCTAGCGAAAATCTACTACTTTCAGTGACATTGGTCTGAGAGAAATGCAAAGAATGCACAAAAGAGCTACTGTGTCTTGTTAACTTAAGCCCTTGGGGTTCTTCACTAGCCTGTGTCTGGCACAGCTGCCACTCACGCCAGCACTGAGGATTCTGACGGTGGCCCATGGCTTTTGGTCTAACAGAATTAAATTGACAATTTCCAAATAGGTTAGGAAAATGTCTGTCAGGGTGAGCAGCCTCCCTTCCCTCCTGCCAGCCACCTTCAGCTTCAGCCTCCAAGTGCTTTTGGAGAGGCAGTGAGGGGCTGTGGCTCTGTTTGTCTGGTGTAACCATCAGGGAAGGGGTCTGTTGTTGGGTTTCAACACGAGGCTGCTGAAATTCAGGCTCTGTGCTGGAATTTAGGGTCTGTGCTGGAATTCAGGCTCTGTGCTGGAATTCAGGCTCTGTGCTGGAATTCAGGCTCTGTGCTGCCCTGCAGCAGCAGGTGCCTGCAGGGGCTGTGCACTGGAATATTCCTCTGGAAACTGGACACTGCTCAGGCTCCAGCACTTCCTTCCCAAAGGCTCCCTGGGGAAATCTCAGACCTCAGGCCTGTTCTATTAAGGTGATTAAAAGACAAAGAGAATATTCTGGTCTAAGTGAAGCATTCAATAACCTCCCAAGGAGGAAAACCAGGTTGCATTTGAAGGGCCTTCAGGGGATGGAGTCAATCTCTTGTGCCCTTGGAAACCAGCTGTTTAAGTGTTTAAGAGCCCTAATGGAGGGTGTGACAAAGGAAATCAATAAGGCTCTGCTCTAGCTGTGCCAATTTTCTATTCATCTCTTTTAGTAGCTTTCAAATCAATTAATCTTTTAAAACTCCTCCTGCAAGCCTCACACTTTCATTAATATCATCTGCCCTTTCAGTACTCTGATATTCCTTTTAAAACAAGGGACCATGAGAGATTTTTACTTCCAATTTTTTTCCAGGTGAGAGTTTTTATTTTTTTTTCTTTTTTTTTTTTTCTTTATTGTTTCCTTTTAGTTCTGAAGAGTGGAAGAAAGTCAGCAATTCTGAGCGTAAAAACTTGGGGCTCACTGTTGAGAACGATGGAGAGTTCTGGTGAGTGGGAGGGAAGGGTTTGGAGACACTGGCTACACTGAAAAACTGTCATTAATCTTCCATTTTAGAGCTTCAAAAACAGCTTCCCCAGATGGATGAAGTTATCCCAAGGTCTGCTTCTCTCAAACTCCCAAAGGATGACAGAGAAGAGAAAAAGAATGAAAACGGATTTAAAACTAGTAGAACAAAACTAGTAGCTCTCAAAATCTATTATCTATATTTAGGACAATCTCTCAGAAACCAACAGAACATATTGGTTCTGGTTTGCAGGGCACAATGCCAATGTTGAACACACTGACAATGCTGTGTGCTGACTGCTGTGCCTGTCTGTAGGTCAGCTGTGGCTGAGGTATTTATGGATAGAGTTGCAGCCAGCAAATTTTGGTATTTGTTGGTGTTTTCCAGCATGGGAATGAGAAGTGTTCATTCTCTACAGCATCTCTAGAACTCTATTAATTTTGATTTTGCTTAAAGCTTAGATCCTTAGTCCAGCAGGGCCTTCAGCAGATGATCAATACTACATCAAGTGTGCAGGCAGGGCTCAGTGTGAAAAGAATTCTCTTGGCTTTGTCAGGACTGGCAGCTGCAGGGTTTGGTTCTGGGCCATTAATAAGCCAGGCCATGATGGTCATTCAAAGATCCAAGCTGTTTTTCAGTTGCTCTGCAGTCCAGCCTGTTCCTTTAGCAGGCACAGCTGAGATGGGGCTAAATAAAAGCTCTATCCACAGCACAGAGGTTTGAGTTGTGCTCAGGGACTGATGTCACAACAAGGACTGTAATAATGAGGAGTGGGTCATTATTACACCCCATTATTAGTAGTAATTAATATTATTAATTATTGTCATAATTAAAATAATTATTACAACGAATATAATTGTATTAATTGTAATTATTATACAATAATAATATTGTATAATATTATTATACTGTATTATACAATAGTATTATTGTATCATAATAGTATTAGTATATTATTATAGAATAATATTATTATATGTTATAATAGGTATAATTTTTATTTTTATATATATATAAAAGCACTATATATATTTAGGCAGCAGTTCCCATCTTACTAAATCAGACTTGAATAGTTAAATTACTAAAAATCACTGCCAGACCAGTTCATAAGGAAGCATGTCCCAAAAAACATCAGACAGGAGTTTCTTTATATGACAAGGAGTTAAATTAGTGCTTTAACTGCAGGGCATCTCTTCTGGCTTTGTAAAATCTGTTATCAAATCCAGCCCAGTAGATACAAGCAGTCCTTTAGGCTTAGGAGATGCAGCAGAACAGATTCAGTTCTGACCCAGCACACTGAGTGGCACCGCTCTAAACTAAGCCTAAAGATGGTGTGATTGTGGCTTCGTGAGGATTTCCACATGGAGAGCTTTCCAGCGAATCACTTTGTCCCCTGGACAGCTGAGCAATGCCTCCCCTTCAAAGTACTGGAAGATTTTGGGTTATTTTTGCTCTTTGCATGAGTATCACTGTTTCTTTTTAAACAAACCATTACTTCCATGGAACAGGATGACATTTGAGGACTGGTGTAAGAATTTCACGGACGTGGACATCTGCCGGACTGTGAACACCTCCTACTTCAGCATCCACAAAACCTGGGAGAAAGGAATGATGTGTGGGGCCTGGGCAGAGCATCCAGAGCCCCTGCTGAACCGCTCTGGTGGCTGCTTTGATAACAGAGAGACCTTCCTTCAGAACCCCCAGGTGGGAATCCATGTATTTTGTGAGCTACCAGCTCTGTGTTCCATCAGTGCCTCATTTCCAGAGGGTATTCTCTATGCTGCCAGGGAATTTCAGCTCAAATTATTAAAGTTTATCCACTTTAGCTGGGCCCCATGAAGTATCCACCCTGTTTAGGAGCTGACTACTTGACAAAAACCTCATTTCCCTGGGAGTGTACTGTGTACTGCCTATTTCAGTGATTTTGGTGTAATTTCTCAGAGGGTTCAGATATTCATTTAGGACTGATCATGTTTGGGGCTGATGAGTCAGACACACAACAAAATTACTGACATCCTGCCTGGACTTCTTTCACTTTCCTAGTCATAGAGAGGCAACAAATATGATTTTCTAATTACAAACTCACTTAACGCCCTTAAACAGCCTGAGGATTTGATCCACTGTATTTAGTTAATATGCCTTGACATCAGTCTATGATTCTGGAAGTACCTGGTCTCTTCCCCAAGCACACCTGCTCATCAGCATTACAGAATTTTCCTTTTCTCATCCCACCTGGTCATTTCAAGCTATTCAGTTTGGCTGTTCTTCCATCCCTACTCTCTTTCCCACCTTCCTGCCCTTCTCCATGGGGTGTGTTTCCATCCCAGCACATACAAATTCAGGCATAAAACTTTCATTACTGTCAATGGCATCTGGACACTTACTGTGTTAGTTATTACTTTGAAAATAGACCTTTCTGTCCTGATTAATTGAAGATGTTTTTGGATCTCCTTCTCTGCCCTTGCAAGGGAGGTTTCTGCCTGCACCCTCTGTTTTCAGAGCAGGCTGCTGGGGCAGTGCAGCCTCTGCTGCTCAGATCAGATCTCCAACTCCCAGCTCATCCTCCAGTTGTTCCCAGCTCTGTGTTCCATCAGTGCCTCATTTCCAGAGGGTGATTTAATTCAGGCATTCCCCTGTAAGATTCTGGGTGTATTCCAAGTGCTTGTTTGGTCTTGTTTGTAAGTGTTCAGCTGTCACAGAGAACAAAACACACGTTCCAGTTGAGTGCAGTGCCTGATGCAGTGGAAGGCTTCTGTGTTCCAGTGTTATCTCGGGTCTGGATGATTAAAAGGCTCTTAGCAGCAGTGCTGGAACAATTTATGTTATCTTAGGGCCATTACAGATTACAGCACCATCACCTAGAGATCATCTCTGTCTGTTCTCCCGGCGCTGAGGCCTCCTGTGAGGTTTATCTGTGCAGAGAGGGCTTGTGACACCTCCAGCCCCTGTTTTTAATGCAATTTAAGCCAAGTGGATGTGTACTCCACAGTCACCTGCTGACTCGTGGATCATTTCCCACGAGGACAGCTGAAGTGTCACCAGAAGAAGGTCTCAGGTGCAGAGCTCTCCTGGTTCCTCCTGTTCCCCTCCAGCCCCCATTTGCTCCGAGGGGATCTCCCTGCCCATGGCTCAACAGGGACAGCGATTCTAACGTGCCTTACTGGATATTGCTGCATGTTCACATCCTGCTTTCCCGATTCTCTCTGCACAGACCCGTTACAACCCCCGGGACTCTCCCTGTGCTTTCTCTGCTGCAATAGGTGATAGAAAACGCAAATAAGAAAGAGCTTGGGATGGGGCCTTGTTCAGCAGAGGGATGTGGATGGTTCTGTAACCAAGGCAATCTTGATATCTACCTCAGGGCAAAGCTCAATAATTTCCTTTTTAGCAGCAGTTGAAAGAGAAGGGAGGGGGGAATTAAACCAATGATGATATTCTTCTCTATGCTGCCAGGGAATTTCAGCTCAAATCAGAACATGTGGTGCACATGGTACCCAGCTGTGCACTGCTGCAGGTTTATATTTCTGTTTATTTTCTTCACATTTAAATGTCTTGGAGGATAGAAGAGTGCAGCTTCTGTCTAAACTTGGTGTAAATAATGTCCTCTTCCCTCCACTGGTCCTGACAACTCAGATTTGCCCCTCTGCATGCACAAAGAAAAATTTAAAGTAGTCTCTAATAATGAATAAATTAATTTAATTCTTTGTCATAAGAAGAAACACCTGTCTGATGTTTTTTGGTACATACTTCCTTATGAACTGGTCTGGTAGTGATTTTTAGTACTGTAACTATTCAAGTCTGATTTAGTAAGATGGGAACTGCTGCCTAAAATTCCTTTGATTGGTCTTAAACCCAAGTTGATTCCAGTTTACTGTAAACAGTTTGGATAAAATATTTGCATGCTAAAGTTGCAGGAATCCTTCTTAGCCCTTTTTAGTGGGTATTCAGGAAATCTGAGAGGCCCAAAATTAGCATTTCTGTCATTCTCACATTAAGTGGGAATTGTCGGTGCAGAACAAAATGCACCTACAAAACGCCTTTTTAACCAAGATTTGAAAGATTCCTTCATTTGCAGGCCCTGCATAAAGATGTTTGAAATTTACAGGCACTGTTTTGTTAAAAGAAGAATCAAAAATTATCTAAGACCCCATCTGGAGTCTGTTTGTTTTTAATCTCACTCCTGATTTACAGCTGAATAAAACTTAATCTTTTGTCTTTTGCTTTCAAGTGAGCTGTCCTCTGCTGACTCCAGGTGTTTTGTAGTTTTATCCCAGGCTGTCCTTTATGTGAATTCATAGAATTGGAGAATCACAGAATGGTTTGGGTTGGAAGGGACCTTAAAGCTCATCCAGTGCCACCCCCTGCCATGGCCAGGGACACCTTCCACCATCCCAGGCTGCTCCAAGCCCTGCCCAACCTGGCCTTGGGCACTGCCAGGGATCCAGGGGCAGCCCCAGCTGCTCTGGACAACTGTGCCAGGGCTCATCACCACCCAGGGAATAATTTCTTCCTAACATCCAATTTAAACCTAGGTTCCTTCAGTTTAAGGCCATTTCCTCATGTCCTATCACTAGGATTACCATTTCCAGAAACACCTTTTATTTACCTGATACTTTTGGTTGAAAGTTCCTTATTATTAGCATTAATTTTCCGGCTGTGAATTGCTGGGACTGTCTGTTATATGGAGAACTTTCCTTCCTCCCCCAAATACATTTCCATTTGCCTCCTTTGCATGCACATTTTTCCTTGGTGATGGCTTTATCCTCAGTCCCCTGAGGCACTTCTAGCAGCTCACCCTCTCCTCTCTCCTCCCAGTACATCTTTGATGTGAAGAAGGCCGAGGACAAAGTGCTGGTGTCCTTACAGCAGGAGGATCGCCGCAAGTACAAGAAAGAAGGGAAAGGAGACAACATCACAATCGGCTTTGAAATCTTCAAGGTAAGCAGCCATATGCACTCCTGGGGCAGAGTTTGTTCAGCTTTTCAATCCTGCTTCACCCTGACAGTGAGATCTCTGGCAGAGAGAGCCAGGATTGTCCTGGGCTCTGGCTCTGTGCTCAGCACGAGCTGTTTGTGGCACTGCACTCAGTCACCAGAGCTGGCATTGCACAGGCCATGGGAGCTAAACTGAATTTAGTTCAGTTCAAACTCTGTATGAATACATTCCATTTATTTGAAATACGTAATTTTCCCCCTTGCAACAGAATTTTAAGTGCTTTTCCTACCCCCAGTCTTTCAAGAGAAAACAAAATAATAGTAATGCTTGAAATACAGATGGGTTTTTCTCCTCACTGGAGGTTTCTGCCTCCATTTCATCAGCAAATACAGCCAGGTGAATGGGGTTGAAAAGTCTGCAGTTTTTCTGTTGCCACTTAGAAAAAAAATGTGTTTTCAAAAGCTGGAATAGCGAACAGGAAATTAATTTATGGGAAAAGGAACCACAGGGATCCCAAAAGGTAATTTAATTGCACTCTCAGGGCAAATTGAGTGAAATGAAAACACCTGAACTCAGAGGAGGGAAGCAAAGAAACAGCTCTTTTTCTGCTTTTTCACTGGGGATTGGGGTAATCCTGTCATCTGTTGCTACAGCTACTGGAACTACATTAAATCTATGGCCCTGCCCTAAAAAACAGTCAATTTTTTACAGTCAGTTAGAGCTGCTGACATCTGCATCACACCTATTCATTTGCCAATCACCTGTTAACCGCATATATTGAAAAGTGTCATTACAGAAAGTGCGTAATTTACCTTGCCTTGATCACGCCTATAATTTGGAAAGGCTTGAAAAAGGAAATCACGCCTTCATAAAAGTATCAGTGCTCTATTTTTATTTCTGATCAACGATTTTTCTATTTTAGACATATTCTAACCCACCAGGCTCATTAGCATGACTAAAGGCCTTGGGAAGAACTGCCAGAAAAGAATGAAGGGCTGCCTTTCCCCCAAGAGCTGCTTAAGGAATTTTTAGTTTAGATTTTCACTGTGCAGTGGCAAATACCAGTCCCCTGGAGAAGATGTTAAGATTTAAGCACAACTTCAAGGCTTAGAACAAAACATGAATGGTTATTCTGTAGCTTTTGTATTCAGTAAAGGGAAATAAAAATATAACTGCGTGCATCTGGATGGAGAACCTGCTGTGAAAGGCTGGAGTCCTCTCTCCATGCTAGAGAAAGGAGGCAGAGGCATCTCAGCCTTGTCTGAGCTGCAGGTGCAGTCCTTGGGATGTGTGTCCATCTCTGGGAGTGTCCCAAGCTCTGCAGTGGCATCACATTTCTTTCAGTGAGTTCCTGTCTTTACCAGTCCCAAACTTTTACCTGCCACAGATTAAACGGGCGAAAAAACACTCGCCAAATGCTTTGCCTTTATTGCACGCTGTGTTTTATGGCCGTGTGGTGCTCAGGGATGTTAAAAACGAGGTCCAGTCTCCTGCTAAAATTTAAAGGTTTTTATTAGGGAATAACAATTAGGGACAAAAGATAGAGCAAAAGGATTACAGCATCCAGGGAACGCTGGGCAACCCTTGGC